>CAIGQZ010001492.1:12676096-12699547 GCA_903798205.1 Danio tinwini | reverse complement strand
TATTATATTATATTATATTATATTATATTATATTATATTATATTATACATTATACATCTGATCCATAAAAGTACCACTACAGTGACAAGACACTTCAGTTTACAATACCTATAGTTTTATGTTTTACCAGTTGTTTTGTATTACTGAATTATAGTACTTAATAATTAATGTTTATAAGTTTCTTTAAACATATACTTTTAAATGATGTTTCATGTTTTAATTTAGAAATTATTCATAAAATAACTTTGCCTTTCCAGTAATATTTATTTTCATATACCTTTTATATGAGAACAATTGTGTACCTTCATTTCAGTTGTACCATAAAAGGCACAGAACAGTATCATAAGAGCTCTTTTCTGTACCATATAAGGTACAATTTTTACAAAGGTACAAAACTGTTCCTCAAGGAACATTATTTGTACCACCGTGTACCACCGTGTACCTTTTTTTCGGAGTGTAGTTAAGTTAACTAAACTACAGTAGAAACCTGTTGTCTTGACTTATCGAGAATATATTTGAACCACTTTTTCTCATTGCAGAATGGGACTCATCACTTTGCAATCCCATATGTTTTTACTTTTTTGGGTGAGCACAGGTGCAGTTGTTTGTACCCGGTGTATTCTTGTGCGGGTTTGGAGCAATGGCATCAGTCAGAAGTGATGATATTTGAGTCACCCTGGGTGAATTCAGACAGTCAATCCCTCCAGATTAATGACAGTTGATGTTTTCCATCTAATCTGAAACTGCTTTGCTGATGGATTAACAAGTCATCCATTTAGAATGCATTTTGAAATCAGATTCATTCAAAACAAATAAATGATTGCATAAATGGATTTGCACAATTTTAGGTATGAGATGAAATTGTTAGGTAATGATTAATTACATTGGTGTTATAACGTTGCATTGTTTAAAGAATAATAATCATATATTAGAGATGCCTAAAGTAGGGCCCACAAGCCACATTGGCCCATTGTAACGTTTGATTTGGCCCACCTTCCCACGTGAGAAGGGAGTGGAAAAAGGATGGAAATGCCTTTAAAAGAGATCTTCATTTCTAATTTCAGATTTGACATAACCTTTTTTTGTTTGTTTTATTGCTGAGCTCCAAAATAGCAAACTGAAATGAAATGTTTCAATTAAATGTAAATATATCAGATTTTTTATGTCACTCGACAAATAGAAGACATCGGTGAGCAAATCAAGGCAAACACTAGTGTAACTCCAGAAGAGGAGTTTAGTTTTTGGAGTATATTTATAGTTCTGATTGCTTTAAGACTTGATAGTGCTTTAAGAGTTTCAAAATACATTTTTAAATCAGTCTTGAAGTGGGAGATATTAGGTTTCCTATCTGAGCATTTACACTTGTGTGTATGAATCTTCCCTAATAATATCAAAAGATTTAACATAAACAACAAATTCTTATCTATATCTTTTTTATCTAGGTAAAATATGGCATCTCTTTTCTTTGTATTAATTCTATGACCACTCAGTATATTAAATAGCCATTCAACATCAAACCAGAAATATTTAACATACATGCAATAATAATAATAATAATAATAATAATAAAAAACAAGTGCATAACAATCTCAACATCCATTCTGCAAAAAAAACCACAAGATTCAGAAAGATCAACTTTACGTCTCTTGAGAAAATGGTTGGTTGGATATACTTTATGTATAATTTTAAAGTAGATCTCACTAACTTTATTAGTGACACAATATTTGTTGTTATAGGTTCAGATCAAGTCCCAATTGATATTCTTAAATTAGTTATTCCAAAAGTACTTGTGTCTAACCCAATCCTACAATCTGCAGTCATTCCACCCAGATGTAATGACATCATCTCTTATATAACCATCATACTCAGTGATTGTATTAAGACTTAATATGTCGGTCATTTCGCAAGCAAGCAAAAGCAGGGCAATGTCCGGAGCTAAACCAAGATTAACATTGATTTAGAAGATTTTGCCATAACCTTAAAATCTCTCACAAAACTGTAAGCACTTTTTGTGACTTTTGTGCATTTTAGCAGCTTTTTCTTTATAGAAGCAGGTGCACAGTGAACTGAAACTACTCAAAGACCTGTTAAACCAAACTTATTTAACATAAGCATTACTGTTTAGTCCATCATACACTTTCAAACACACTCAATGCAACTAAAAAAGCAGGCAATTTAACCTAAATCCTCTCCTTTTCCCAACCCGCCCAAGTCTGTCAGTTGGAATTGTTTCTCTCTTAGGCAATCCATGCCTTTGGGAAGATAACACTGGACTGCCAACCACAGCAGAGCGTGTGGGAGGAGTTAAACCTGTGCATTCAGCTTCAGCCAATAGCGCGGCCCAGTGGACGTGGTTTGTGTCTAGCTCCGCCCCTTTATGACATCACGCCTGTTTCTCAGAGTGCAGAGGCGAGCGGACGGTGTGCGCTGTGTGTTGTTCATTTGGGGAGGGGGGCTGGAGACTGAGGGAAAGGGTTCTGCTGTGCTCTTCAGACGTCAGGCCCTGCTGAAAACAAGACGAAACAACAATGGAGCCTGCCTGAGACTGTCCACTTGTGTGTGTAAGTGTTTTGAGTGTCGCTGTGTGCACATGAATGGCTGTGCGGTCTGTGTGTTTGTGCGTGCTCAGTGGCAGTGAATAAGAGAGGAATGCTTTTGTTTCTGTCTCTTCAACAACACATCTGGTCAGAGTTGGTTTGAGGGTCAGGGACGTTTCATGCTTTGTTTAGTGTCATGTTCATGCGTTTAGTGCTTGATTGTACTGGGGTTTCATGTGTGAGAGTGGGAGGAGGAATGTGTGATTTGAGGGAAAGATGTCATTTGTGACCCTGGACCACAAAATCTGTTATATGGCAAAAAATATATATTTTATGAGTCTAAATGATCGATTTTCTATTATTATTGATGCTTTCATGAAGACTTAATTTTTGATTAGTAATATGCATTGCTATTTTGACAGTTTAAAAGACGATTTTCTCAATATTTAGATTTTTCAAGCCTCATATTCCAGATTTTAAAATTTCTCAGTCAAATATTGTCATGTTTTAGCAAACCATACATCAAAACCTTTTATTTAACTTTTATGTAGTGTATACAATTCAACTCAGGACTGGTTTTGTGTTCCATGGTCACACTTTTGTACAGGCCCGGATTAAGAATTCAGAAGCCCCTGTGCACAATGTCTTGTAGGCCCCCTACCTGGCCGCACCCCTATAGTTAAATAAAAAAATAAGATTAATATAATATTTTTTAAATAAAATGAATCTATAATGTTTTGTTCGTATTTTTAAATAAATGATGTACAGTACATATATTTCCAGTCTACAAAGATTTAACTTATTTTTAAAGCATACTTTGAAAAAAAATACTAATACAACTAGTCAAAATGAATGGATTTTAATATATTTGTTAAAGTTCACTGAAGCAATATTAAATATTTATATTTAAGAGTATTTTAGTGTATAATTTCTACAAACATCTAATGCATATGATTATGCATATAAGTTTTCCATAATACACACACTTATTAATGATTCCTACTTGTCTTCCTTGTGATAAAGAGTAGGCAAAATCTGATATGTAGTGGGGGAAAAAAAGAAGAAAAATAAGTTCATTAGACGCTGGATTCAAACCAGGTTCATGATCGATCGCACCAAAACATGTTGCCATGCGCTTTACAAGCTACGCCACTCAGGCTGATGTCTACTGATCTCATTACTTATGTTGTCTCTGTCAATCAAACGGTGATGGGCGTGAATCACTCAATTAGCTTATCCTAACCAGGTGCGCTTGGTCAGCTTAAATAGAAACTCCAAAATCTGCACACGGGCCCCTGGGCCTGTGCCCAAAATGCCCATTGGTTAATCCGGCCCTGCTTTTGTATGCTAGCATCCCTTTCAAATGTTTATGGACGTCAGAAGCAGTTACAGTGTGTGCATAATTATTTTACAGGTCGATATTCTTTTCATATATTACCAATTCCAGTACATCATTCTTATTGAATACATAATGTATAGTAGTTATACATTAATAAATGACGTATATATCAGAACTGGAGTCTACTTGTAGCCTTCAAAGTGTTAGATTCTTAGAGACTTTGCTAAGGTGAAGAATCCTGACACAAGAGCCCCATGAGAAGAACCACAGACTGATTTTGAAAGGTTTTATGCACAGAGAGGTTGAGAGTGACTCTTAAAGGGGTGGTCCAGAGTGTACCTTTTAGGATTGGTTGTGTTGATGCAAAGTAATGTGTGCTCATGCTTCATTGTAAAAACAAAATCACATTTTTGTTTTATTTATCTTTAATTATATACTGCTACTCAGCTAACATGAAAACGACTGTCACATTTACTAGTTCCTCTGAAAGCTCGCCCTCCAGAGGCTATGAGTGGTCAGCTAACATAATGTGCTATGATTCATTGATCGGCTTCAAGTCACCAGGAATCGTCATGTCCAGTCACTAGCAGTGCTGTGCTTCTGTGTAAATACTGTCAGTCAGTGTTGCCATGTCAGTGTGAGCCTGAATTAGACAGAAAATGAAAAGGACACAGCTGAACCTCATTTTTGCTCTCTAAAATAAAATCTGACAAGAGTTTTTATATACATTCGGGTTATATATCTTTCATATATATTCGGGATGCATGTGTAAGTAATTTGAAACATTCCGATTTTTTTTTCGGGTTGGTTATTTGAGATGTATAAAGTATAGAAAGCGGATGCATAGATACACTGCATCGCTGCTGAAGACTGTGGGTGTTTACAGCAGTTTGACGAATAAATACAAATTTGTAGCTAAATTGTTAATGGTGCCAAACAGAATTTCCCATTGTTTACATCCTTGTTTATGTTCTTGCTACAACATACCGTTAACGTTAGAACCTATGTATGTAATATATCAATTTTAACAAATAAAATACTTACAGGTTGTGGCTCACAATCCACAGCTTCATCTATTATGGTTGGAGCTGCTGCTTTTTTGAGGAGTTTTTAGCCGAATTCAGCACTGAACTGGGAGAGATTCTGGAAGCTGTCCTTTGTCAAATGCTAGCTATATCTATTTTTAAATATATAATTCTCTGGAACATAGTTAAAATTAAATTATAAGCACTTCTCTCATTACAGCGCCTCTGGCCATGCCCCTTCACTGTGCAAAGCCAATGTCTCCCTTTGCATTAAACTTTGAGCGTTTTACATTCAGTACATTACACATGAACTAAAGTGTAAAATGTGATATTGTAGTGGACCACCCCTAAGGTATTGAGTTAAAGTGAAGAAATCATGGTGTAAAGTCATACTAAGTAAGCAGGATGGACTTAAGATTAACACTAAAATCTTATTTGCTGGCGGATTCTGAAAGATAAATAGTGGTAGAAGAGTAAATGGTCTTGACCCCTCCATCTCCAACTCGAAAGTAAAAAATATATATTTGTTAGGATGGCAGGCTATATTACACTAACACCCGGGTCGGGCCTGGTTAGTAACATTAAAAGTGCCCTGTCTTTTATAGTGGTGCTGGTAACCAAAGAGGTCCTGATGTGTTAATTCATGGTTTCCCACCAAATTTTTCAGATTAAAAAATAATTCAGTTAATGTCTCTTATTTTCAACTAAATTTTGTTGCCGTGCTACCATATGAGTATTTCTTGTCTTGTGGCAATTCATTGTTTTTGCTTATTCATTTTTAGCAAATATGGAAGGATGAAATATAGTATTTATCTTTCTTTTTTACTTTCCAGTGTGAATTACTTAACTAATTTTGGGCCATTTTACTTGTAAAACAAATACTGTGCCTTTATAGTAATAAATTAGTCCTTGTTAAAATGCATCACCTAATAATAATTATATACAAAATGAATGGTAGTTATTAAGATTTGCTCTGTATGTTAGCACCGGGGTGTGTGAGGTGTATACACATGTGCCATGCACGCAGTGACGTGTGGGAGTGGATTGTTGGATCATTTTGTAAGAGGCTGCATGACACAATTGCTGATTGTTGTTGCCTTCTTTTTTTTTTAACAATGACACACAGTGTTTGGTTTCTCAATTGTGGCTGTATGTGGGTCAGGGTTTTTGACCAGGGGCCTGACCCTGCGGAGCCCGTTTTAGTGGAACAGGTGGATTTATGTCAGTCCTACTGGCTGCTCTATGTATGTGTGTCATGATGTAACACTCTTTTTTGAGAACAGTTAAATTATTGAAAAATGTGTTATGCAGTTTGTTTGCATACAACTATTTTTAAATGCACAACATGTTGCTTTTGAATGATATATTGCTTTTAATTATACTATCATCATACAATCAAAATGATCAGGTGTGTCTACATTGCAGGGAAAAAATAATAAAAGAAAGGTAAAAAAAGGACAAGTAATTAAAAACTTATTAAATGAATAAAATAAAAATAACTTGAAAATAATAAACCTGTTTATTTGTTAAACATTTGTTTATTTATTACATAAATAATAATACTTTAAAGACAATATATAAATGCTTTTGTTATTAATAAAAAAAAGATAAAAATGTAATAAAATACAAAAACCAACCAGTAAAAATGTAATAATTAATAAACTACTCAAAACTGATTGAAATAAATAAATATTAGAATACAATCTAAACAAATTTCATTAAAATTAATAATATATATTTGAATTAAATACTATGTTTACATAAATACAGTACTATAACAGATAGAACAATGTAGTAATTAATAGAAACAAACTAAATAATTATAATAATAGTAATATAAGAATTGGGGTCCCTGAATCCAAAATATGCAAACAGGATCAGTTATAGGTCTGTCCTAAAATAGAAGTATCAGTAACATTTTGGTTAGTCTGAAAATATCATACTATGTGACCTTTTTAAAACAAGACAAGTAGTGTGACTTTTCAAAAAAATAATTGTTTTATTAATTAATACTTTGTATTATGTAAATTATTATATAAAGTAAAATAATTTTTTTATTACTATTTAAGAATGCTTTTGAAAATGATCTGTACACTTTACACATGCAAACTAGACTTTTTTTTCTTACTTCCAGATATGTTTATTTTTTCAGACCAGCAAATCTCATATATAGATATGCTTTGCCTACGTTTCAGTCACATGATCATTCTGTGTACGTGTCGTGAGTGTGATTCCTGCTCAGGCTCTTCTTTCTGTGTTGTGGTACAAGAATCCCAGCCATCCGCTGCTGGACGTAACCCTTATTAAGCCGAACCAATTGAGACATGTGTCTAAATATAGCCCACAAACATTAACACATCAAATCAGAAAGTGAAGGGGCTTTGGGGAAGGAGGATTACTCAGATTGGGCGAAGGGAACGGGTATCAGTTCTCGTGTTACCACCATCACTTATACATTCAGAACAAGACACTCGCTGTCAAAACATGGCAGAGAGCAGAAGTGACAGACTGAAGGAGTGATAATGAAACACTGGTCAGCAAACTGATCAAACAGAGATCTTCCTGAGTTATGGGCCTTTATATGCATGTTTCTAAATATGAGATATGAATGAACTTTTGAACTTTTGATTTGTTCCCTATTAATAAATCTAGCAAATTGTAGATAATCCTGATATACAAAATATAAAATAATAATTTTAGCTAGTAAAAGAGTAACACATTTTCTTTTAAGTTGCAATAAAATCTTTTAAAGATGCAATAAAAATAAAAAAGCAATTGATTACATACAGTGCTCAGCATAATTGAGTACACCCCATTATGAAAATGAATATTTTTATCCATTTCTTAGTAAATGTAGGCATTAATTTTAAACAAAACAGATTTATTAACAGATATCATTATTAAAATAATATTTTAGTCACCAAATATATTTAGAATTAGAAATTGTAAGATAATTCAATTAAATCCAAGCTAAATATTGCAAAAAAATTACAACCTGCTAAACTGAAAAAAATTTTTGCCTCCCTTTTTTATTTTTTTGTATATAATATTTTTCTATAACATATAAATTTGGCTGTACTAGTTTTTAAAGCATTATCGTAAGTTATTTTGTTGAATGAGCTCCAGATTTGGCATCACTGGGAAACATCTACACTCATTCACACACACTCATACACTATGGTCAGTTTTAGTATACCCAATTCATCTGTACCACATGTCTTTGGACTGTGGGGGAAACTGGAGCACCCAGAGGAAACCCACGCGAACAGGGAGAGAACATGCAAACTCCACACAGAAACGCCAACTGACCCAGCCGATGCTCGAACCAGTGACCTTCTTGCTGTGAGGCGAATATGCTACCCACTGCGCCACCGCATCGCCCTCCATAGTCTTAGTGATAAACCAAAATCTTAACATTAGACTAATAAAACATGAATACTTTCAATACTTTAATTATAATAATTGTAATTATGTGCGACACGGTGGCTCAGTGGTTAGCATTGTCGCCTCACATCAAGGAAACTGGTAGTTTGAGTCCCAGCTGGGTCAGTTCGCATTTCAGTGTAGAGTTTGCATGTTCTCCCTGTGTTTCCGTGGGTTTCCTCTGGGTGCTTCAGTTTCCAAAGACATGCGCTATAGGTGAATTGAATAAACTAATTTGGCCGTAGTGTATGTGTGTGAATGAGTGTGTATGGATGCTTCCTAGTATCTGGGTTGCAGTTGGAAGGGCATCCGCTGTGTAAAACATAAGTTGGATAAGTTGGCGGATCATTCCACGTTGGCGACCCCTCATGATACTAAGCCAAAGGAAAATGAATGAATAATTGTAATTATAATAATTTTATGCAAGCATAAAATGGGTATGTATACCAGAATCTGTGTAGTACTAAACAAACATTATTATAATTATTTATGATGATATTTTTATTTATCTTTATTATTATGTTGTTGGAAAAAGTATTAGACCTGTTTATCATAAATAGTGTAAAAAATGATATGAAATATTTTCTGCATGCTAAATAAGGTTTCTAATCATGCGTGTATAATATATTAATATACATAATATACATAATATGTATGTTGGGTGAGCACTTTATTTATTTTGCTAAATAATTAAAATAACATCTATGAATTATTAATTATACTTTTTTTTTTAATAATAATAGCTGTGAGGTAAAATGTGTCAGGAATATTGATGCATGCTGTGTTAGAGAATTGCAGGAGAGTAATATTACAAAATTGTAAATAGTTTCATCATATCTGCAAAAAATGCCCAGCACAATACGATTTATTTTTTTATGGCTGTTGAATTTGATGTTTAGCATGCTGCAGGTGCATCGGATATCTGTGGCCCAGTGTTAGACGCTGTCTTTAACACCCTGTAATATCACTTCTACCTCAGTCTCGTATCTCTTTGTCTGGAGCATAGCTAAAGTAAAAAGCGTCCCAGCGTGCTTCTACATTGCAGGAGCTTGTAATGGCCTCAGCAGTAGCTCAAGCTCTTGTATCAGCACTTATCTGCCCGCCCGCCGTTGTTGCATCTCATCTGGAAAAGTGGCATGAAAATTGCCAGCATCTATTTGCCTCCAAAACTCCATAATCCAATTTTCTGTGCTCTTCTCTTCTGATAAAATACTGTGTTCCATGCCCTGCTGAATAACGATTATTTTCTTGCGTGAAAGTCGGTTTTGTTGCAGCTCAGCAGGTCTTCTGTTCATATTTTTCATTGGGATAGTTTCCCCGCAGATTAATATGATGTAATTTACTTTGTTTAAAATATTTTTTATCAAATATATGAAACTTCTGTTGAAACTTGGAGAATAAAGGGGGCAAAAAAACTAAGTACAAACTGTTGAATTAGGTTCATGTTTCTGTGTTTGAGCTTATTTTGTACACAAAACAATAATTTATGGGAGTGATAAACACTTAATTAAGCAAACAACTTAATTAATTCTTAATTACAAAGACTCTAGATTGTGAACAGAACCAAGCTGAACAACTAGATGTTAATGATATACTTAAATATAATAATTGGCTCTCTTTAGTTTTTGTGTGGTGCAAGAAATCACAGTGAACTTGGTTATTTAGGCTCATTAGTTGCTCAAATAATAAAAATAAATAGTCTAGGATAGTGTTGTCTACACTGTAAAACCCGATAAGTTAAGTTCACTCAAACCATTTGAGGAAACCGATTGCGGCTAACCATTTAAGTTTTGAAACCTAATGGTTTGAGTGCTGTAAACTTATATATGTTGAATTATATGCATGCACTTATATTATTTGAGTTCATATCATCAAACATTTAGTGTATTAGTAACTCTTTCAGATTTGATAACTGAACTTAAGATGTTCTGTTTTTTTTTTAATTTAAGTCAAACAATTGTATAGCTACTCAAACAGTTTTAGTAAACCGATTTGGTTTAGGAAACCGGCAAATAAGTTTAGGTTAACTGAACTGAAATGAATAACGTTAGTCAACTTAAATGGTTTGCCACAATCTGTTTCCTCAAACCATTTAAGTAGCTATACAGTTGTTTGGACTTAATTCATTTAAATTTGTTGAAATAATATGTTTATTTCAGTCAAGTATATCAAGTCCTTTAGCTCCGGCATTGGTCGCCCATTATTTATTCACATTTTGATTGAAAGTCAATTTTTTTAGAGCAACCACTAAGAATAAACGTGAGCTCAGGGGCGCCCTCTTCAGTGTGGCAGAGCTACTGCCTGCCTCACCTCATGTTTTTTCAGTGCGGCTCTATGACAGATTTAAACACTAAATAAGTGATACACATACGTGGAATATATTACATATTATGTGGAAAGTGAGGACATATAATAAAAATGTCTGGAATGTATAAAGACATTTTAATAAAGCCTTACATTGGTAGCATACACTAAGTGAGCAAAAGGGGCAGGCTCAAGCCAGATTGCAAGAGATTGTTTGCAAATCTGACGAGAGGATCAGCTTGGTCTGCCTCACCTCGCTTCCTACACTGTAATTGAACAGGAAATACACAAAACACAGCGCTTTTGATCATCAAAATGATTGAAATCATTTGAATCGTAGAGAAATTGCATCTATAACACAGATCAGTGGAAAAATATAGATTTTATCATTAGTATACATCTCATGATGGAAGGTGAGGATGATTACAGGTGAGGCCCTGCCTCCCCTGACCGCACGTCCCTGGTGTGTGTGTGTGTGTGTGTAAACAGTCTGTAGACGCATGTAACACGAGAACTGCATGTGTGCAGGACCGATGTTCACTTTTATTTTTCTCTGATGCTCCAATTAAGTTATTTTTCTGTAATATACAGTGATGCTGTTGACAGAAGAATAAAGCACAAGATGTGGAATGCGACCCATGTGAGCTTTGATTGATTTTTCTGCTGCAACATGAGTTTGGCGATCTATCCTGTATTTTTTTTTACCTAACTCAACACGTTACATGTCTTTCACATGTATTCGGAATAAACATGTGTAAGTACTATGAAACGTTTACATATTTTTTGCGAGTTCATTATTTGAGATGTGGAACACATGGAAAGCGGCCGCATAGAGAGACACTGCAGCGCTGGTGAAGATTGTGGGTGTTCACAGCGGTTTGACTGATAAATATGAATTTGTAGCGTGCCAAACAGCATTTCCTGTTGTTTACAGCCTCGCCACAACATACTGTAAACACTAGACACTGTGCATGTAATAGATCAATTTTAACAAATAAAAATACTTAGGACTCACAATCCACAGCCTCTGTTTGTTGGAGCTGCTCCTTTGAGGAGTTTTAGCCAAATCCAGCACTGAACTGGGAGATATTCTGGAAAGTACAAAGATTCCTTTGTCAAAGGCTAGCTATATATTTTTTTATAATTCTCTGGAACATAATAAAAAATTTTACTGCAAGCACTTCTCTCTTTGTGTCATGTCCTTTGGAAGCCCAAATACAGAAAGAGAAAAAGCTCTGTGGAATCAGCACCATTTGGATGGCATTTTAGCTTTCTCTGCTATAACATTACAGTGCCTCTGGCCATGCTTCTTCGCTGCGCGAGGTAAATGTGTGTTACCCGAAACCTTTGTGATCTCGCTAGCCCATATGTATTTTTTTGTAGTCCCCAAAATTTAGTTCACTGTAGGCTTTGCTAAGCTAACTTTGTAAAAGCCAATGTCTCCCTTTGCATTGACCTTTAAGCGTATTACATTCAGAGATGTTATGTTAACACAGCTACATTACATATCAACTAAAGTTTAAAATATATCGTAGTGGACCACCCCTTTAATATTAATTTCAACTTGCTTTCAAGCAAAAACAAATTGAAAGCATAATTTTTTTTGAACGGCTCTTGCAATTATATCTCATTTGAGATTGGCTCTTTGATGCTACTTTCACTTTTTATAGAAAGATAAAAAATACGGGAGAAATATGGGAAATACTTAAGCGGGAGAATCCCAGCAAAGACGTGAGGTTTGACAAGGTATGGGGTCTGCTGATGTGTGAGAACCAGTGCAGTTTATTCTTGTTTCGGCAAGTTCCACTGATGTTTGTTTTTGCATGTCAAGCTGTATTTATGTGAATAAATGTTTTTTTTTTTTTGTTCACATTTGCCTGGTTAAATTGCCTTTTTGAGTTTGATTGGTGCGATTGCTTTCACATCTAAAGCGAACCGCACAGAGGTTTGCAGGAACCGCACCTCAGGGCCACCCCTTTCAAACAGACTCAAGTATGGTTTGTGGATACACACCCGAAGTCAGAAGACCGTTCTCAAAATCCAAATGAACTCTGACATCAGATGAACCTCTTCTAAAGAGTTGGATTAAACTGCTTTATTCATATGATCTGGTCTGGATAAATATTGGTAGCATCATAATTTGAAAAAGTGAAAAAGATTTAAATGAAGGTACTGAAATCTTTCAGATTAGATTTAATCTGAAAAACGTTTTTAACTCATTATCTTGTTCTCTTCAGGTTAAGGTGTGTCCTGGCCCTCGGCCCCGTCTTTGGATGTCTGTCACAATGGCGAAGTTTGAGACCGGCCGCACAAGCCCAGTGGTCCGTCAGATAGACAAGCAGTTCCTGGTGTGCAGTATCTGTCTGGACCACTACCATAATCCCAAAGTCCTGCCCTGCTTGCACACCTTCTGCGAAAGGTCTGTATCTGTAGCCATTATGATTGATAATTAAAGAGGGAACGAGGAATTATAGGAAGAAGATTCAGTAATGAGTCAGAATTGAGCTCAATTGAACTCATATACTTAGTGGCATTAAGCCTATTAAAATGAGTATTAGGGATCTTGTAATAGCGCCCTTAGTAATTAAAGCATGAATCGGCAGTTATCCTTTTTATACGATGGCATATAACCTTAGAATACTTGCTTCCGACAGAATTTGGCACGGATGGGCACTCTGTACCTAGAACAGTTTTGACATGAGATGCGTGCAGTTTGACAATGAGACTCTCTCTGGGTGTTTTGGGCTTTGTATGTCAGCGGATGCTTTCCACTGTGATTGTTCGTGTTGTGACTGAAATTTCAGCAGCACTTGCCCTCCTTCCACTCTTGCTGTGTCTAACAGGAAGATTTAATTTATGAAATGTGACCTACTATTATTAGGATATTTGGATTTGGTAAGATCTTAAAACATTTAGAAAACCTTATGCTGAAAGGCTGCACTTATTTCATTAGGAAAAAAGTTTGAATTCATTTTAAAATGCAGTTTATTCTTATGATTCAAAACAAAAAAAAAAATTCTGCATCAATAACTCTGGTCTTCAGGGTCACATGATCAATATGGGGCTCAACAAACTCTTATTATCATTATTATTGTCAATAAAAGTCCCATGAAATTGAAATAAAGTTTTTTAGATGTTTGTATTAGTTTTGTATTATTGTTAGTATTTAAGATGTCTATAAGCAAGTGTGCTCCAAAACAGTGACAAAATTCACATTTAGAAGTTATAAAGCTTATACAAACATGTAAAGCTTATAGTTTGTCACTTTCACTTAAATGTATCAATGGTTTTATTTACTTCACCTCATACTTCAGTTTCTCATCAAGTTATAATTAATCAAATGCTCTGTTGTATCTGACATGCCCCGCCCCCTTCTCATTTGCTTTTAATTTGAACCGCTTGAGCTCAACCACTATTACTGGCAGAGCGGTGATAAAACAAAACACTATTTGCTGTTTTTAAAAAGGGTAGAAGCTACACTAGCTGTGTTTCCATCCAAAAATGCGAATTAACTTTATTCGCTAAACTGGATAATCACATAAAAGACGTGCAAATAAAGCAGCGTTTCTATCCAACGAGTCAAATCGAACAAAATCGTCACTTCCTGACTAACTGGTGCCAAATATCAACAGTAAAAATAGAATTTGCTGCAGTAGAAGCTGTGACAATCTATTATTTATTTAATAAATGACTTGTGCCTCAGAAGGCAATCCAGAGCACAGACACTCTTGATTCTGGAGGTCATTAATAATATAATAACACTAATTCTGAAATGGTTAAGGCGTTTTAGAATGACCAAAGCAACATTTCAGATGTTTCACATTGTGCTCAGCCTGCTGGTTTATCCATTTGCACACATTTTTATGATCACATGGATCTCTTATAACAAAATCACAAGACCTTTTTTTGATGCGCACACTGGAATTTGTGCGATAAAAGTGTTTCATCGTAGTTTAAGCGCATATTCTCTTATCAAATAAAGAGTTTATCCTACTCAGTTATGCGCATGTTTTTTATGCGCATTTTCTAAATTTATTCGCATCTTGCCATTTCCATCAACTGTTTTTAAAATAGGTGGATGGGAATGTAGCTATTGTCTCACCCTCTCTTCATGTTTTGGTTAAGATTGTCAAACATCGAAAAAAAGATTTCAAAGCACTTCACAGGACCTTTAAACAATAACTGTTTTTTTATTTCTTTTTTTTAGAAATTCAGTACAAAGGCATTATTTGAAATACTAATATTTAGCTAAAGTGTTAATGTTTTTACTTTTGTCTAGTTTAATGCATTTTCAATTTAATTCTTAAAAATACTGTACTCAAACATTTGAATGGTAAGGAGGTAATGATTGGTGAAATTTGTTGTTTTAAGCAGAATATTTTCACATTTTAAAGTGCTGTATGTTATTTTTAACAATGTTAAATAACTTTGCTGTATAGCAGCTTAACCGGATACTCAAGCCAAAAATAGAAATTCAGTCACCATTTACTCCTATTTCAAAACCCATATGACTTTCTTTCCCATGTGGAACACAAAGGAGTTATTTATAGCTCAATATTCAAGTTGTTCCTTTCTTAAAAAAATGAATGGCCCTTTCCGAAGCATAGTGACTTAAATTTCATTCGCTTCATCACACAAAGCTATCAA
The DNA here is from genome assembly GCA_903798205.1 of Danio tinwini. NCBI lineage: Eukaryota > Metazoa > Chordata > Actinopteri > Cypriniformes > Danionidae > Danio > Danio tinwini. The sequence continues at coordinate 12,684,272 of CAIGQZ010001492.1, read as the reverse complement.
ATGACGATAAAGTCTTAAAATATAGTGCATGAGTCACTGAACAGTTGTATTAAGGTTTATGTTGCTTTTATTTGCTCTTCTTGAAGTTTGAAAGTCCTTGATGCCATTTAATTAAAAACTGCACTGTTTGTTGTCTGCAATATTGATGTATTTGCTGTTTTAATGATGTGAGCTTACATTATCAAGTCCAAAAACATTCACTTTGTGTTGAATCTTATGTGAATGCAGGTAAAGTATGTATAATTCAGTTTACGGGAAAGAAATCTCTGTATGTGTTTTATATTTCATGTTTAATAAGATATACAGTTGAAGTCAGAATTATTAGCCCTCCTGAATTATTAACCTCGCTGTATAGTTTTCCGCCAATTTCTGTTTAATGGAGAGAACACATTTCTAAACATAATAGTTTTAATAATTAATTTCTAATAGCTGATTTCATATTTTATTAGGTATTTTTCGAGACACTAGGCAAGTCATTGTATAACTATTGTATTATTTTCTGAAAAAAATATTGCTAATAATAGGGGGTAGGGCTGCACGATATTGGAAAAAATGACAATGCGGTTACAATTAATTAAAAAATATAATAAACAAGCATTGATAAATACAGTAGCAAAGATACAAGCAAAATAAACAGTGCTTTATAGTTTTCTGGGAGTCTGAAAGTATTCAGGGACATAAATTGATGTAGTTACAGTAGCAAATGTAAAATAGCACTGTATAGTCTCTATTAACCTTTCTTTGCATTACAAATATTATAAATTCTTGTACCCAAAATCTTGAAACTGCCTTGGAATGCTTACACTGTCACAAACCTTACAAATACAAGCATTTTAGGTAACAATAAAGCCTGGTTTATACCATTGCTTCGAGTGATCAGCGTAACCCACGGCACATGCCGTTGTCGTATGCCGTTGTCGTACATTTATATGTCGCACTGTTTGTGTTGCTCTGCAGTAGCACTTCCGAAACGCTAGCTGGCAGTAGGTTTTTATGTTCCTCTTTGTCGAGTTTCTTCGCTGGTGTTTTGTTTTTTCTGAATGCTACCTTAATGTAGAAGTAGCTCAAACTCGCTTGTTTTGTGGCGGGAACTGCAACATGCAACAACTTTAATCACAAGGTAAACACAAAACAAAACTTTCCATCTGGAGCTCCTTCATGGGACTCGACACTTGTAAACACTCACTCCAACGGGTTTACGCAGCTCTCGGTTCTGCCCACACTCGTCAACGCTACCAAGTCGACCAATCACAGAGCTTGCACTACGTGACCACAGAAAGGCTGCGCCGAAGCACACGCGCACGCTTGTTTTTTCAACTGTGGCTCCTGGTCAACTATAATCCTGACTCCACATTGCAGATCCTCACACTGCGATATCAATGCTAAAACGATGTATTGTGCAACCCTAATACGGGGCTAATAATACTGACCTTAAAATTTTCTTTTTTTAAATTAAAAACTGCTTTTATTCTAGCCAAATAAAACAAATAAGAATTTCCCCAGAAGAAAAAAATACTATAGGAAATACTGTGAAAAATTCCTTGCTCTGTTTAACATCATTTGTACAATATTTCATAAAGAAAAAGAAAAAAAATCACAGGACGATAACCATTGTGACTTTAACTGTATGTGTACAGTTTCTTAATCATGTCTTTAATTATGTCTGTCTGCTCTTTTCTGCATCTCTGCACAGGTGCCTGCAGAACTACATTCCCCCTCAGTCCCTGACACTGTCCTGCCCCGTGTGCAGACAGACCTCCATCTTGCCCGAAAAAGGTGTAGCGGCACTCCAGAACAACTTCTTCATAACAAACCTCATGGAGGTGCTGCAGAGAGACTCTGAATGCTCTCGTCCGGAGGCCTGCAGCGTGCTGGAGTCTGTCAGTGCAGCGGCCGCTGGGAAACCGCTCTCCTGTCCCAATCATGAGGGCAAGGTAAGCCTCTTAAGAGCTGATGATCAAACCAAATTTGGCAACACTCATGACATGGCATGATGGAAAAAAGCAAGATATTGTTTGTAAAAATGCAGACAGATTACACTGAAGTCCCCTGGAAATAATTTTTTGTATCAGTTAAGTTCAAGTTGAGGGCAACACATTGGCTCAGTGGTTAGCACTCACAACAAGAACGTCGCTGTTTCGAGTCCCAGCTGGTTCAGTTGGCATATCTGTGTAGAGTTTGCATGTTCTCCCCGTGTTCACTTGGGTTTCCTCTGGGTGCTCTGGTTTCCCCCACAGTCCAAGGATATGCACTATAGGTGAATTGAATAAACTAAATTGGCCATAGTGTATGTCTGTGTGTGTGTGTGTGTGTGTGTGTCTCTGTGTGTGTGTGTGTGTGTGTGTGTGTGAATGAGTGTGTATGGGTGTTTCCCAGTGATGAGTTGCAGCTGGAAGGGCATCCGCTGTGTAAAACATATGCTGGATAATGGTGGTTCATTCCTCTTTGGCAACCCCTGATTAATAAAGGGACTAAGCCGAAGGAAAATGAATGAATAAATGAAATTCAAGCTTTATTGTCATTCCGCTACATGTGTGGACATACAGTGGTACGAAATGACATGTTTCGCAGAACCACGGTGCTACATAAATAAACATAATCAGAAATATGAACACAACACTGGATGTAAGAGCTATTTTAAACCTATACATAACTAACATACCAGAGTGGTAATCTAACTATACTAAGTGCTAACTATACATATCCTATAAATACTTTAACTCTACACTTAACCTAAGACAGACTATAAAAGTACTTTTACTTTTTATCAGTATCTTAGTATCTATAAACTAGTGTGTTCTAAAACAGGCATGCAAATCTAACAGGTTCTTGCTTTCACACATAAAAGTCAACCATTTGTAATGACATCACTATACGCTTCAGCTTCTCATCAGATTTTATGACCAATCAAATGGTCTCTAGTATCTGAAGTATGCCGTCCTCTACAAGACGCAGCAGATTGCAGCAATTTATTTACATTTAACTGAGCGGGTCAATCTAAACCAGCGGTTCTCAAAGGTCTAAATCTAAATTATCAATGTCAAAGACTATAACAAACAGGGCTTGACATTAACACCCGCCAGCCCATCAAATGCGGCTAGATTTTAGTTGTGGTGGGTTAGACTGACACCGCCACTAGCCACCTTGGCTGGTTGAAAATAATTTTTAAATTGCCAGTGCTGGCTAGTCACTAAAGATTAGAATTTTTGTTAAAGACAGTTTGTCAATATGCGCACAAATGTGCTCATAGAATCGAGAAGCAGCACAATTGATAAGAAAGCAGGTAAATACCGAATGAGAGGATGATCAGGCGCACAGTGAGACACGGGCAATCCTCGCTCTGACGTTAAGAGCGAGGCACAGCTCATGTTACCTTTTGCAAAATAATCGTGCCTGAAAATGCAACTGGTGAGATTGTTTCTCATTAAAATAGATTGGGAAAGAACGGTGCTCATGCACCCACAGTCCTGCCGCTTTCAAGAGATCTCCAGATTTTTTGTAAGCAGCAGTGGTCGCCGCTTTCGCTTTTACCATTCTTTGAACAGATTATTAATGGGCCTAACGTTAACCGTGTGCACGTGATCATCCTTTCACTATCGAACACAGAATGTTTTTTACCTGCTTTCTTTTGCTTACAGTTTATTTCTGTAAATATGGTTTAATTATCATCCTTTACAATAACATTGCTGTAATAGGAGATAACTCTCCATTTATCTATAGTTAACTGATGATCTGGGATCTTTAATCTGGACAAACTACTGTGTGTAGTTTTAGATAAATTAGAATTTTTTTTTTAAATGGCAATAGTTTTTAAAGAACATTTAATTAAATAAGAAGTGTATGTATACTGCTATATTTAGCTTGTTTTGACACATTTTTTTTTATTTGTGGCAAGGAAATAATTAGTTTGTTGTGGCCAGAGAAATAAAGGTAAATCCTTAGTGTTGAGCCCTAAAAAGTCATGTGAAAAAAAAAACAGTTAAGGATATAAAATATAAAAGCATATAAAATATATTTTCCCCACAACAAAATTGTGGCTAACGAAAATGGCGATTGGTAAACATTGGAAAGCTACTAGCCCCACTGGCTGTTGATCAAAAAAGTTAATGTCAAGCCCTGATAACAAAACATTTAAAAATCAAAGAAACATTTTTATGCGTTTTTAATTTATAAATACATTAATAACTTGGTGCAACAGTGCCAAAATTACACTTAATTTAAGTGTCAGCTATTTTTATGAAGAAAACACCTTTAACATCAGTAGAGCTATAGGTGAACAGGAATTCCTCATCCACCTGTCATCTTTTTAGATTTGAGCCAATTTTTCATTTGGCAAAGGCTGTCATGTCTCTTTCTGCTTTTTGCTCTGTCCTTTAAAAACACCCTAGAAAGCTGCCAGCTTCTTTCTTTTATGTGTCTTCAAAGTCATAATACCTGTGTGTTTAGGCTGTTCAGGCCAGTTAGCATGCATTAGGGCCCTTTGATAATGCATTAGGATGCTGAGTGATTGGTTTGCTCTCTGCTGCCCCTGCAGGTGATGGAGTTTTACTGCGAGTCGTGTGAGACTGCCATGTGTCTGGATTGCACAGAAGGGGAGCACCGGGAGCATGTGACTGTTCCACTGCGGGACGTCCTAGAGCAGCACAAAGCAGTGCTGAAGAACCAGCTGGATGCCATACGCAACAGGTACAAATGCTCATATGAAACAGCTGTTTTATTCAGTTGATCATAGTAATCATAATGACAGCACATTACAAAAAATATTCATCACAATTATTGTTCTATAATAGAACCTAAGTAGTACGAAATTATGCTTATGTGATGTCATGAGTGTGTATGTACTGCTGATGACAAAAAGGGATGTTTAAGAGAGAGAGGACATTTTTCACAGTATTTCCTATTATGTGAACAAATTTTGGGAGGAGCACGCACATGTTTTGACGAGGCTAATTCATGATTGACAATCATTTTATTTTCCAATCAGAATAAGACCAAATGATAAATAGTCAAGCATGTCCTACCTCAGTTTTCTCTCAACTGTCAGCAACCCTCCACCACCCCAACTCCTTACATTAAGGATGTTTTCACACATGCCTTTAGTTAGGCTGAATCACACTAGTTTGTTTTTTCTCTTGGTGCGGTTCATTTGGGCAGGTGTAAATGTAGCAATCACACTCTAGTGCTCACCAAAAACAGACCAAAAAAGTGTACTAAGACCTCCTTAAAGAGGTGGTCTCAGTACACTTTCAAGCGAACCCTGGAGCGGTTCGTTTGTGGTGAGAACATGATCCGAACTAGAATAGACCCAACCGCAAAAAGTACTGCAACTTTTTGGGCTAATCAAGCTGCCGTTGTCCAATGCGCTGTCCCATCTTATGGGGTGTGGAGGAAAAGTATTTGCTGACAGTGCTTTACCATTAATTTTAAATAGAGAGAGAGAGAGGGAAACACATTACCTGATGGATCATTGGTAATATTTCCGGAAGATGTTGCAGTTTAGCTAAATTAATTCACAACAATTTTTAATTCACGCCACAATTCATTTGCGATGCGCCTTCGCCATTTGCAATGCATTAAAACATCGTTTTTCAGCCATGATTCATTCTCGAAATTTATAGTTTGTCTAATATGATGTAAACAAACTAAATAGTATACTATGAGCAGGGATACAAAATTAACCAGCGCAGTCGTCCCTCTATAGCAAAAATAGCATAGCATTGTGTCTCCTGGTTTGTTTATTTGCAGGAGTTTCATTGGCATTTTCAAACACGTTAATTCTGACCAATCGAAAAGAAGTTTAGGAAATGCATTCAATAACATCTGGCCAATGAGTGATGTGGATTTTGTCACATGACTGTATTTTGCTTCTTTTCAACTGTTTCGGACCAAAGCAACCAGCGTGGTGTGAAAACGACTCAAAAACAGCAGAAAAATGCTACAATGTATCATTTGTTGCCCTTGGTCTGGACCGAATAAACCGAACCACAGATGTGAAAGCACCCTAAAACCTGATTCCTACATAAATTGGAGTGGGGGAGCACTCTTAAGTGTTCTCTCTCTATCCTGACAAGGGAATAACATGATTTATGGTGTCTTTCCGAGCTTGAAGCCCTCTGCTCAGACAACACACCAAATATGCCAAGTGTGAACTTGTAAAATATTTTGTCTGGAGAAAGTCTTTTAGTTAAAAAAAATGTAACTGCTAAGGTGAATATTATTAGCCCCCTTCTAAATTGTATTTTTTTATTAGTTACAGAACAAACCACTGTTGTCCAATGACTTGCCTAATTAACCTAACTTGCCTATTTGCACTTTAAGCTGAATACTAGTATCTTACAAAATAAATAGTAAAATATTATGTACTCTCATCCTGGCAAAGACAAAAAAAATAGTTACTGAAAAATATTGTTTAAAAATGTAACGAAGAAACTCTTTTTTCTGTTAAACAACTTTTGGGAACTATTTGAAGGAGTTCTAATACAGGAGGGCTAATATATTGCCTTTAAATGTAGCTTCGGTCATTGGTTTCTGTTTATTCAGACTTCCTCAGCTAACAGCAGCCATCGAGATGGTGAATGAAATCTCTAAACAGCTGACAGAGAGGAAGAATGAAGCCGTCAATGAGATCAACATGACATTTGAGGAGCTGGAGAGGGCTTTACACCAACGCAAGGCTGCACTCATCACCGACCTGGAGAACATCTGTAGCACCAAGCAGAAGGTTAGAAATCAGCCATTGACAGCCTGTGCTCCTACTGTATGTCTCAATTGTGAAATTCTCATGCACAATTTTTGCACCTTTTTGTGCAACAAATGTAATATAATGACATGCACCATTTGTAAAACTGCTTTTGAACAGTATTTTTTAAAAAGTGCTGTACAAGTAAGCATGAATTGAATAAAACTGAATTTTAACAAATTGATTTGATCTCTTATAGTATTAATCACAACTACAAACTGCCTAATCTAAAGTTAAATTAGATTCTGATTTCTGCTTTTTTAGCATCTGTAGATAATTCTCCTGATTCATACATAATGAGATAAAATCACAGGATCGGATGGACCTAGTTGTTATATTTTAAACCTTTTTACGAATACCTCTTTTTCCTGCACATTACTACTTCATCTTTAATTATAGGTTGCACTTTTAGTTTGGGCAACTTTCATTCAAACGAAATGGAGCAAATTAAGAGACTTTAAATAAAAAGCTGGGTCAAAAAATCCCTATGCATGTGTTTTGTTCTTTTTCTATTTGTATTCCTTTAAGTACTGTAATATTTAACATATCTGTAATGTTGCTGCGTATTGACTTGTTGTGTGGTTTTGGAGTTATTCATTGTCTGCTGAAAAAGTGATATTTTAAAGAGATAGTTCATCCAAAAATGAGCATTAACTCACTATTTACTCACTATCAAGTGGTTCCAAACATTTATCTGTTTTTTCTTCTTCTTCTGTTGAACACAAAAGACGATATTTTAAAGTAAGCTGAAAAATGATAACCATAGACTTCCATAATAGGGAAAAAAATGCTATGGACGTCAATAGTCAGTGAGTTCTACCATTCTTCAAAATATCTTCTATTGTGTTCAACAGAAAAAAAGTCAAACAGGTTTGACATAAGTTAAGGGTGAGTAAATGATGACAGAATGTTCAGTGTTGGGTGAACTGGGATTCCTTTAATTCTCATTAACTGCATTTTAACAATCGATGGATGAACTGTGAGGAAAACAATGACACTTTATTGTACTCAGTTTTTTAAAACACTTCACTGATTCTTTACCATTTATTGGACGTAAAGCTTCATGGGGAGTAACTAAATTTAGATAGACAGGACAACAAAATCATCTTGACTACTTACTTTGCTACATGTATTTTAAATTAGATTAGACTCAACTTTATTGCCATTATACATGTACAAGTGACACAGGATATGCCGTTGTCAGAATTATTAGCCTCCCTTTGAATTTTTGTTCTTTTTTTTTCTTTTTTTAATATTTCCCAAATTATATTTTACAAAGCAAGGAAATGTACACAGTATGTCTGATAATATTTTTATATAGAAAGTCTTATTTATTTTTTTCCGGCTAAAATAAAAGCAGTTTTTAATCATAAAAAAAACATTTTAAGGTCAATATTATTAGCCCCTTTAAGCAATATATATATATATATATATATA
>CAIGQZ010001492.1:12653395-12666096 GCA_903798205.1 Danio tinwini | reverse complement strand
TATGTATGTGTATATGTATATGTTTATGTATATATGATACACACACATACATAGAGACAAAAATATACAAAAAAAATTGTGTTATTTAAATGGAGTTTTAAATATTGAAATATTTTAAACACCCTGTATACACACACAGTCAAGTAAATTAAATGAAATTGTTTAATGAAATCATTGTAGTGTTTAAGTTTCAATTGGGTTAATTTAAAAAATATATATATTTTAAATACACATCATTTAAATAAAACTTGTAGTTCACTCAAAAATGTAAATTTATCATGAATTATTATTGTTGTAAACTGTCTCTTAAACGTTAAATTTTAAGTAATCATTATTATTATTATTATTATTATTTTTTATTATTATTATTTTAGTTGTAGTCACCTATAAATAACCCTGAAAGTGATAAACATACACATTTTAGATATGCTTTTTGTAGTTCATCGAACATTTACCCTCTGCTGCTTGTTTTGCTATTATTAAATACATCTGGGGGCATATAACAGAAATTGTCTTAATATATGTAACGTTAAAAAAGGATTTTTCACAAATTTGTATTACAGAAGCAAACCTTAACTTACAGGTGTCAAACTCCAGTTCCTGGAAGACTCTGCAGCTCTGCAGAGTTTAGCTTTAATCCTAATTAAACACACCTGATCAAACTTATTAAGTTCTTCAGGTTTGTTTGAAACCTACTGGTGAGTGTGTAAAAGCATTGGTGGATCTAAACTCTGCAGGGATGCGGCCCTCCAGGAGTTTGACACTTTGATATGAAATTCTGTTCTTTCTTACAAAATCTTAAATTGTGTCCTCGAATTTGACAATCCGCTTTCAGATCTGTTACCAAGCAGCAATCATTGCACAAGCAGTGCGGTTTAGCGGGGTGAGTGTAATGGAAGCCAGCTAGCGAAGTGCTATGCAGGTAAACCTCACTCCTCTGACCTCTAAAGGTAGTGACAGACGTTAAAGGCCATGGTCTTTAGCCTCCTTGTTAGAGCAACTGACTCCCATACAAAGAATCGCTGGTTTAATCCCAGCTTAGACCGGGTTGGGTGCAGTAGGATTTATAGAGCACATTTAAGTTCAACTTCAATTGACCAAAGTGCTGTACAAAAGTAAAAAAGAGAAAAAGATAGGGAAGGAAGGAAATTGCATTGGCTTTTTCATGAGTTTTCAAATAATATTGAAGTTATAACAGCAGTCAGGTCAAAGTTAAAGTCTGTGTAAACTGGAAGTTGCTGAGACTTTTATTTCAGTATGTTGATGTGCTTTTAATTGAAGCAGAATATTGAGTAGGGGGGCAGAGCTTTCTTTTTGCGCATCATTCCCTCATAGCAACTAACGGTAAGAGGGTCGTCAACAGAGAATGACCACAACTATTAACACAGAAGCAAATCAAAGTCTGACTTTGACCGAAGATTACAAAAACTAACATTTGTTTTGTGGATTACATCGATGCATCGATTAGTTGTTCAATGTGCGCTAGCAAAATATCCATTGTCAGTTTCAAACCTTTTTAAGACAATGTTTTTGTCAAGTTAAGATGTTTCTGTAATACCACCTTTTTGTCAGTAGTTAAGATCAGATAATGTGCTTAGGATATGCTATTCTGTAATAGATTGTGTCTAACTAAAAATGGCCATGGTTACCAAACAGATTTTAAAGTTGGTATATTTCTGTAATACACCCCCTGTTCATTTTCTTTCCTCTTGTTAAACATATGCATGTGGTTTGTGGACCTGCTTTAGGATATTCATCTTTCATTGTTCTCTCGACTGCTTTATATTCGTTTCAGCACATAAAGGCGATTCGCATTCTCACACCGCTTGATGTATGCTTTTTTTCTTCAGTTGTGTATCCCTTCTGCTCTGTCATTAATTTGTCTCTTGCTTACCCTTGTGTTTTTCCCATTCCTTTTTAGAAAAAAGTGGTTCAAAGTGTGCACTGGAGCAAAAGTTTAGTAAATCTGGCCCTGGGTTCAGTAAGTATTGAGTGAATCCTCATCCCAGAATGTGCTGATTTGTCTTTTTCAAATGCCTGTTTGACTTTTGATCATGTTTTTGTGATTTGTGTTTTGTAATCAGATGTTTGGGAAATATCTGATAGTTTATTCCAATGATAAGAATGAAGGCTTGACGAGATCTCCTGTCCGCCTCACTGTCTTTCTGTTTTATCATCATGTCTGAATCGCTCTGTCTCTGCTTTCTGTCCTTCAGGCCCGCATTTTGTTGCTGTTAACAACAAGAATGAAATTGTGGTGACAGACTTTCATAACCACTCCGTCAAGGTGAGTGGATCTTCAGGTTGTGCTTTTGCAGTTTTTACCTGATGAACAATTAAATAGGACAAAACAAACTCTTAAATAGGGAAATCTAGAATATTATTTACTGTGATTTAAAGAAGATGTGATTTAAAATGTCATTATATATGTACTTGCTTATATGTACTATAATAAAAAATAATATAGAATAATATACACTATTATTAAGTTTTTTTATTATTAGTCATCTGTTATCATTTTATTGTTTTAAGATGTAATTTTTCTGTTTTCATTTAAGTTTTAGTTTAGTTTTAGTTTTTTGTTCAACTGAAACACCAATTAAGATTATTATTGTTGTTATTATTATTTTTTTCTTTATAAGTTTTTTTTATAGGCACAAAACAAAACATAAAACATTTATAATACTTATTTTATTTACCATTTGTATAATATAAGTCAATTAATAAAAACATTTAATAATAATAATTAAAATAATAATCTTTTTTTCTTGATCTAACTCAAAACATTTGAAATTAGAGTGGAAAAGTAAGAGTAAAATCGTCCATGAATCAAAAGTGTCCTACTTTTAACTCTTAAAAAGATAAGCAAGAAAGAGGCTCCAGATTTGTTTATTTTTAAAAGCATCTGCCCTAGCAAAATGAATTCTTTTAAGCTTAAGAGCAGCAATAACCATTTCAGTCAGCCATTTATGAAAAGTAGGTGGTAAAGTGGACTTCCAATCCATCAAGATCACACTTTTAGCCACCACCATACCAAATATAATAGACATTTGCTGAGTATATGACCATGCTAACACATGGTCTATTATTATTATAATAATAATAATAATAATAATAATAATAATTATTATTATTATTATTATTATTATTATTATTATTATTGTTATTATTCATTCATTCATTCATTTTCTTTTCAGCTTAGTCCCTCTATTAATCTGGGGTCGCCACAGCGGAATGAACCGGCAACTTATACAGCATTTGTTTTACGCAGCGGATGCCCTTCCAGCTGCAACCCATATCTGGGAAACATCCATGCACACGCTTTCACACTCATACACTACGGACAATTTGGCCTACCCAATTTAACTGTACCGCATGTCTTTGGACTGTGGGGGAAACCGGAGCACCCGGAGGAAACCCACACGAATGCAGGGAGAACATGCGAACATGCACACAGAAACACTAACTGACCCAGCCGAGGCTCGAACCAGCGACCTTCTTGCTGTGAGGCGACAGCACCACCTACTGCACCAATGCGTTGGCTTATTATTATTATTATTATTATTATTATTATTATTAACTGTAAAAAATCTAGCAATTGTGGTATTCCTGAAGAAGTCATATTGATCTTCAAATTATCTTCAAAATATTAGAACAGTTTTTAGGTTAATATTAAAGGTGTACTTAATGTTTTATATCACATTGCACATAGTATGTCAATTGTTTTGAACGTAAGTGACATCTAGTGGTGTGGATAGATTTTCATAAAAAAGCAAGATTATAAAACATATTATTAGCGATCAGCAATGGGGAATTTATTCCACAAGTAAAAGTGACCAATAATGGGCAGCATGTTTTTAGTAATATAATTTGAAATTGAACTTTAAAGAAATGTAAGATTGTATTATTCTGCTAATATGGATCAATTATTTTTAAATTCACATTTATTAAAGTGTTCTGCATCTTGCATATAAAACTGTATAAACTGGAATAATTATAGAATGAGTCTATATATGCAATCTATATATGTGACATTGTTTTATTAAATTTATACAATGATTAAATCTTGTGTTTCCTTAGGTTTACAGTGCTGATGGGGAGTTTTTGTTTAAGTTTGGGTCTCATGGTGAAGGAAATGGACAGTTTAATGCCCCCACAGGGGTCGCAGTGGATGTAAATGGTAACATTATTGTAGCAGACTGGGGCAACAGCAGAATACAGGTACTCAGTCCTCTCAACACCTTCTTATACATCTTCTAGAAATTAAGCATGTCAGAAGAATTTTTAAGGCAAGACACTGCAGGGGAATAGGGCACAAAAAATGTCAATTAAAAAATACAAAAAAAAGACAGTAATGTCAGTGTTTGGAAATAGAGATTTAGACTGTATCTGAATGTTAATGCATACCTTTAGCACAATATTTTTTAAAGCTATTTAAAAATTTGGAATCTGAGGGTTCAAAAAAGTCTGAACTCTTCTTGCCAATCTATATTATTATCAAAAATTGATTTTTAATATATTTACAGTAGGGAATTTACTAATTCGTAGCGTCTTCATGAAACATGATCTTCACCTAATATTCTAATAATATTTGGTATGAAAGTAAAATGTGTATTTTCTATATGTTTTTGGCAAGGTAAAAAAGGTTTTGTTACATTTTAAAGTCAAAGGTTTTTGCAGAATAGATTTTGTGAGTATTCTTTGTAGAATTAATGAAGTATTTAATATTTATGGCTCAACGCAGGACAAAAATATATGAAAAGATCTTAAATGTGACAAATTGATAAAGTAAAAATTTTGTTTAGTTAAATTTAGTTTTGTTTGTTAAAAGTGTATTTCAGATGTTTTCTTTTCATTAGACTAAGGGTGCTTTCACACTTGGTTCAATTGCCTGGACCGTACCCAAGTTCGATTGTCCCCCTTCCCACCTTCTCGGTTGGTTTGTGTTCACACTGTCTTTTTTTCCTTCTGCACCCCGGTACTCTTGCGTCATCGAGCTGCTGTTTTGTGTACGGCTGTTGCTAGGTGACCGTCACAAAAGCAAATCGACAAAATGGAGACTTCCGCACATCGCGGTCGACTTGCTTTTGCTGAATCATTTAGTTTTGGACATACAGAAAGCGACTCGCGTCCATCTGCCGCAAAAATATTAAAAACATTAAAAACATTAAAAACATTCATAACATCACACAGTGTCTGCAGAAGCTGTTTTTGGAGGAGACAAGCAGACATCACTGTGTATCACTGTGCTTTGCTCTGTCCCGCTTGTCACCAAGGTACGATACGTGGAGCACACACACACCCACACACACGAATGAACGTTGTGAAAACGATAGTTGTACCGTTGGCGGTTCACTTCCACTATTTGGTACGATTAGATTCATAATAGAAGTGAACCGTACCAGAGTTCGCATGAACCATACCCCAGACCACCTCTTTCAGGCGGACTCTGGTACGGTTCACGGGTACGCACCCGAGTTCAGAAGACACATTCACACTAGCTAAACGTACCGTACTATGACGTCAAACGAACCCGGGTGTGGACCAAAAGTGCTAGTGTGAAAGCACCCTAAAAATCAGTTCTTGAAAAATGAAATTTCGGCTTAGAGACCACAATCTTGAAAAAGTATGTGTTTTCCTTCAGGTGTTTGACAGCTCAGGCTCATTCCTGTCCTACATCAACACCAGCGCTGACCCTCTCTACGGCCCGCAGGGTCTCGCTTTGACCTCCGACGGACACGTTGTTGTGGCTGATTCTGGAAACCACTGCTTCAAAGTCTACCGGTATCTGCAGTAAACCACAAAAAAACTCTTCATCCGTCATTTCATATCAGCAAAATTCTCTGGAGAGGACGAATCGAGCGAACAAAAAGCACTTTTATTTTCTTTAATCACCTACTGATTTTCATGATCCAAAACCAAGAAAAGCTTCTGTACTAAACCAGGAATGTTGATTGTAAATAACAGAAACCATATCAATAAGCACAGATTCTTATTAGAAACCATGTAAGTTGTGTATAAATAAATTATAATATATATCTATATCTATATATACATATATATAAAGCATTTTGTTAATTACCATCTCAAACACATACAGAAATGTTAATTATTTTTGAAGTTTCTCGCCTGCCTTATAATTTTATCTTGTTTTCGCCACAGGATTTATCAATTAAAAAGGTAATTTCTCAAAATTTTGACTTTTTATTGCAGTTTTAAGTCCGCGTCTCACAGTTCTGAGTGAAGGAGAAAACTGGAGCCTTACTTTGCAAAAAAAAAAAAAAAAGTGTGAATTCAGGGTTTCTAGCTTGCAATTCAGACTTTTTGTCAAATACTTTTGAGAAAACATTTTGTCAAATATTCTGAGAAAAAGTAATAAAAAAATTGTATTATATAAATTGTTATAAATTGTATAACATGGCACGCTAATTTGTTTTTGTGGTATAAGTTATCACAATAAATTAAAATACATTTTAAAAAAGAAGTTAAAATGATAAGCAAAGTTTGATTCATTTCTTGCAACAGAATTTTTATATTTGAACTCTTTCTGAGATTGTGAGAAATTGTAAGAAGGTCAGAATTTTGAGTTGAAAAATCCCATTTTGGCAAGAAACGGACATCCATATCAACCTTCCCATGACTGCAACACTTGTGTGTTTTAGTACTAGTAACAACATTCAGCATTTGTAAATATACAAAATAATGTACATATGAAGATATTTGGTGTATGTAACGTAAATGACACAGGCTTCTTGTATTGTCCGATGACAGCGTCTAGCGATCAGATCATTCAGAGCTGATCATCCCTCACACAAAAATATCAAAACAGTAAACAAAAGGACATATTTTTTCCATTCTAAATTATTTATTTTTCTAAAGCACAACGGCTACGTGCCGAAGAATCTAACGTGTTGATGAAATGTAATCAAACCCAAGTATTTCAAATATATTGCCTCTAATTTTTAACGTTCTAGAAAGAAGATCAGCTATATCTTCTCTTTGTAAATAACACATTGTGTTCACAGCGTAGCAACTAAATGTTGTCTTTAGTCAGTATTATAGTTTAGGGTTTGTTTGTCTATTTATTTCATGTTTTGTACACGTTTTCCTGAATAACTCATCATCACCAGCGAATGATTTCAGACTCCACTTCCTTTTGTTTTGTGGAAATTTCCGTTGTCTTTTTTTTTGTGACGTCATGATACAGGATGTGATCCTCTACAAGGTTAATGAACGGTGGCTCACAGCTGAAACAGTAAACATATATATTAATATTTGTGCAGATTACATTTTTGCATGTCAATGATTTCAGCAGTATGAATATGGTTTTCTGCATCAGTGAGATAAACTGTAACAATTTGCTATTTCCAGGCTGCAAATTAAAAAGATAATAAACAAAATATATATATTGTCCATTTTTTCACTTATTAATTGGTAAATAAATAAAAAAACTGCAATGAAGTTCTACTATAACAGGAAAAGTGTGTTAAAACACGTAAAAAAAAAGACTAAAAATCTTAAATAACTTTTTAAAATCACGAGTCTAGTTCTGAAAATATTTATAATGTGTATTTTTATAGACATCTTAACCCATAAGAACCCATTGTGAGTGACGCGGGTGTCACAGGCACTGGTGGAGGTCTAAAAAAGGTATTTTTTATGTATTATCCGTCACTTTCAAGTCCCTACATAACATTTAATGAACACACAGGTTCATTCGTATGACATCGAGTGCATTTTTTGTTGCTCTGGAAACACTTACAAAATGGTGGTGTGTCTGGATAGCACACTGCTGAGACAGTAACAAAAAATAAACAAAAACGTTTGTGTTCGTTACTAAAGGTGAGTTTTAAACCATGCAATATTTTAATAACTTATTAAAGATAATTTAACCTGAATTAAGTAAATTTCTTAAAGAAACGGATATAAATATTTATGAAAATAGTGTGGTTCACCCTAAAATGGTTGGATTTTGCTGTGACGTGCATTTTAGTAGTATTTTAGTGTTATATACAGTTGAAGTCAGAATTATTAGCCCCCCTGAATTATTAGCCCCGTTTATTTTTTTTTTTCACAATTTCTCTTTAACGGAGAGAAAAAAAAATTCAACACATTTCTAAGCATAATAGTTTTAATAAGTCATTTCTAATAACTGATTTATTTTATGTTTGCCATGATGACAGTAAATAATATTTGACTAGATATTTTTCAAGACACTTCTAATACAGCTTACAGTGTCATTTAAAGGCTTAACTAGGTTAATTAGTTTAACTAGGCAGGTTAGAGTAATAAGGCAAGTTATTGTATAACGATGGTTTGTTCTGTAGACTATCGCAAAAATAAATAGCTTGAAGGGGCTAATAATTTTGACCTTGAAAAGTTTTTTTTTTAATTAAAAATGTTTGTTCTAGCCGAGATTAATCAAATAAGACTTTTTCAGAAAGAAAAAATATTATCAGACATACTGTGAAAATTTCCTTGCTCTGTTAAACGAAAAAAAAAATCAAAAGGGGGCTAATAATTTTGACTTTAACTGTACCTTCTGCTTCTTATTTCAAAACCTATTGATGTTAATTACTTTGTTTATAAAATACATTAACTATTACATTTACATTAACATTAACAAATTGGTCAATGCCAGCATCTTTATTAACTGTTTGCTAATGGTGACCCAGCTCACCAGTATAAACATTAACACTGAAATTGATTGTTTTGGCTTAAGGCAAATACCTGGTGATAGAATTTTGTTAAAACAGTTTTTGTAAAATGTAGCGATCACAGTTTTAGATTTGAAATATGTTGCTGCAAAAAAAACAACATGTAAAAACTATGGAAGCCCCTTTCCACCATGAAATAAAATATTACGTCATAATGAATACTTTCTCATGTCATAGAATGACTTAACATCTCATAATAAAGAGAAACTTTATTATTTTCTCATAATAATGGCTTTTCCATTATTATGACATTCTCATAATAAAAGGAGATTATAATAAGTACTTTCTCATAATAATGACTTTATCATCCATAATGAGATATCTCATAAAAATGACATAATGAGGTTTTCTCATAATTATGAACGATTTTCTCTTATTAACGACTTACAGTCTCATAATGACTTATTTTCTCACAATAATGACTTAATTTTTCATAGTGGCTTTCTCATAATAACTTATCATAACAATGAGATATTATCTCATTTTAATGACTCATTATGACGTTCTCCTAATAATGAGATATTATTTCATAATAATGACTTTCTCATTACTATGACTTAGTTTCTCATAATAATGATTTTCTCATCATTGACTTACTTTCTCATGAGATATTATCTAACAATAATGACATTTTCATAATAATGAGATATTATCTCATAATGGCTTTCTCATTAGGATAATTTCCTCATAATGAGATATATGATAGTAATGACATTATGAGCGGTTTTCTCATAATTGAGATATTTTCTCATAATGACTTACTGTCTCATTAGCGAATTACTTTTTTTTTTTACAATGACTTTCTCATTATTACAACTTTTTCCATATTGACATAATAATATGCTTTCTCATCATAAGTTGCTTATGATAATCAGAACCTTTCTCATAATAAAATATGTTCTCATAATAATGATTTACTTTACCATAAGACTAAGATATTTGCACAATATCTTTCTCATGATGACTTACTCCACGCATCCACTTATGCACGTGACAACTACTACAGGTATACTGCAATTGTGCTTTCCAAGCAAATTGTCATGTAATGTTTTGAAGTTTTAATGTTCTAAAATTAACAATAGGTTGAATAAGACACACAGATGCAGCTACTGTTACCACAACTGCCCCATAGGTTTACCAACTATATTCTACACCCATTTGTAAATCGTAACAATGAAAAAGTCAGTTATGATTATGAGAAAGTCATTATTAAGAGAAAATAATTATTTTGGGAAGGTCATTATTGCGAGACAATATGTCCTTGTAATGAGAAAATATAATAATTTATTTTGTGGCAGAATCGGGCTTCCATATTATTTTGATGTTGTGGAAAAGCAAATAAACAGAAAAGGGGAAGTGGGAGGGGTTGTTTTATTTAGAAAAAAATGACCTTAAATGCTTAAAGTTACACATGTCCCATAACAGATCTGTTACAAGGGGCTGTATTTCAAAAACAACTGCTGAAACACGTTATAAATAATCCATTTGGTCTTTTATTTGCCTCATAATTTTCCTTTAAGGAGAAACTAATCTGGGATCTTAGGGATTAAAAAAAGAACAGCCAAGCTTCTATGTACTGAAATGAAGAAAACAATCTTTATAACATTTTATTTTTTTAAAATGCCTAATACTGTAGAGAAGAGAAAACAACAAACAGATATTACAGTGGTTAACAAGTCACACAAAAGTCAAATGAACTGGTAGTGCCATCCAGAGGTGACGCTAGATGTAACACTTCTTTTTACATCAGCGATTGAATGTTAAACTCATTTCTCATGAGAAAACAGACAGCGATTAAAATACTAGAAGTGTTAAATGAAACTTAGATCATAAAGTATGTTCACGTTAACGACAGCATATGTACAAAACATCTGAAGATCCAGAAATGGTTTCTTGTGTTTTCTTGATTCTTTGTAAACTCAAAATATATTTCCAACAAATGACTCCGGTGGTTCTAGAAATAAACCAGTTCTGTAAATATCAACACAAACAGCAAACCAAAGAGTGTTCAATAACAAAATGCTGAAATATGCTCATGATTTTAGTACAAATGGAAAAAATCCATACATTCCAAGCATCTTCATCAGTCCTTCATTTACTGCTAAACATTTGAATAGAATGCATTACTGACTGTTGTGTTGATGAATGGCACACTGCCTCAAGTTGGACCTGTGTAAAACATTATAACCTTTATATAATTCAATGAACAGAAGGACACGCATCACTGCACATCTGACCTATTTCTTTGAGGAAAACTCACATACTCCCAAGTTGCATAGCACCTATTGCAGTAAAAACAAACAAACTGAGGATTCATGAAACACCATCATAATAACTTTGTAGGGTAATTTTGTATGACAAAAGTAGAAATAGTTCTTTCAGAACTGAACGTTTGCTGCTAATTTTCTCACCCATGATGTCAGCGATTTTAACATAGAAACGTCTGTACAGAATGCTCACGCTTCAGACTGCCGTAAAAGCATTCGAGTGTTAATAAATGTAGTTATGTAAAACTGTTTCATAAAACATCAATGTATACTCAAGAGTCATGGATAAATTAGATTTTTTTTTACTGTTTTTTGTTTTGTAATTTGATTTTCAAACAGTTTGTCGCTGTTAACTTGAATTTTATGAATCAGCAAAGGCCACATTTGCAGCTAATACATTTCTTTAATGTTCTACTGAAGAAAAACAGTCACCAACATCTTCAAAAGGTGAGAAAATCTTAATTTTTTGACATTTTTGGCTTAATTATACCTTTAAAGACAAAACTGTGCCAAAAATTATGTTAGCATTAAAATAAACAAATAAAATAATCGTGAATATGCCACATAATGAAATACACAGCAATTTAAAAAAATGGAAATGTTTGATATTAAGCATTAATACAGTTTTGGCCTGATGTAATTTCTTATTTTCACCTTTACACTGACGTACAAAAGACAACACTGAGGTCTAAGACAAACGACAATACGGAGCAGCTAAAGTCGACATTTGCTTAAAAACCTGCAATGCCTCTCTACCTGAAGTTCAGTAGGGCTACATCATAATTCAAGAGCAAAAGAAACAATTCACTCCGTCAGATTATGGTGTATCGAAACTCTACGCGACTAGTAAATCCAGATCAACTGAATCCAAAGATACAGCAGAGCTCCAAAACAAACTCACTCCCTAGTTTCATTAGGGAAAATGCTCTGAAATGTTTACTTCAATGCAACAGGAGCATTTCTTTGTGTTGTTTTTCATTTTTGTGAAATGCGCACACTTTTTTTTCAGTAGAAATGACATATTTGTAGTCGGCTGCCTGGGTCGTTTTTCCCTGGACTGAAGAAGGGTGAGACAGGCTCGTCAAAGTATGTGACGAAGTTATAAATGCGTTTCATGGTGACGGCGTCAAAGAAAGTAACATGCCCTCTGTCGTAATCCAAAAAGACGCCGACGCGAGGAGAGTTCCAGTAATCCGCTACGGGCACGCGTGAGTCCTCCTCGTTGGCGTACAGTCTGTCTTGGAGACACAGGCTCCAGTAGCCAGCAGAGGGTGAAAGGTTTACGAAGCCTTTGCGGTTGCTGTACTCTGTGGTGACGCCCAGATACCAGACGCCCTTGTCCCGCACATCCACCTCCCAGTAATGCTGACCGTTGGCATACTGGGCGGTCGCGAGCACTCCAAAAAAACGAGTGAAGCGCTGGGGCATGTCAGGTTCTTGGGAACGAACACGGCCCTCCTCAACTTTAGTGTCAAAGTCACTGATGGCCAATGAGGGGTGAGCAGTGTCCAAATCCAGAGTCAGATTCTGGGGCACTGGAAAACATGCAAAATCTGGTTAGCCTTCATCACATTTCCTAGACAAACTTAAAACAAATGGCTGACACTAAAATGTAAATAACCTGACCAGGTAGTAGAGATGCACTGATCAGCTTAAATGTTACCCAAATCCGCTAATCATCCACTCGCCCGCACATTATTTTATCCCATATATATAT
>CAIGQZ010001492.1:12627849-12648395 GCA_903798205.1 Danio tinwini | reverse complement strand
ATCTGATATATATATATATATATATATATATATATATCCGCACCCAAGTGACAATTTAATCATTCTAATTCTTTGTTTTAAGCATAATGATAGGTCACTGTGAATCGTTCATTATTAACAGCAGATTCAGCTTTTACATATAGAGAAAAAGGATAACAAAAACGGTGTCACTTCAGCCTAAACAGAATAGCATCTACTGTGCCTGGATTCGGGCGATTCCGCTTTGCCTCCAAGACACGGCCAGCTGCACTAAATGAGCGTTCGCTCTCACCGCTTGTTGCAGGAATGCATAAACTTCTCCTTGCAAAGCGCTGCAGTCATGTAAATAGGCAATCTTGTTTCTCCCAGAACGATTTTCCTCTGATGACTCCTCTAACTGAAAGTTTGCACAGTACTCTTGCACTTAATCTATTATTTTGGGCGTCTTATCTTTAATTTCTGCAAAGTCCACTCTCTGCTTTTTTGCTGGTCAACTGCTATGACCCGCAACCCACCCGCAATTAATCATAATGTATTTTTTTTTTACCTGAACTGCGGATATAACCGCCATCCACGCATCACTACTAGGTACCATATATTTTGATGAGTAAAATCCACACATTCTTCAACATGAAGTTCCTTCTTGTTTGAGGGCAAACAACAGTTTGAAAAGGCTGAATCATAGCTTCATAAACATCTGTCAAACAGCCTTCTCCATGAGAAGGACCACCGTGGAAAGTCACACCTTTTACATTGTTTTCTATTTGTCTTGGACAGACACCGAATGAGTTGGTGTTCTCAACACATTTAAAAGACGTGACGTGAAAAGGTGGGCTTCTTGTCTGTTGTGTCTTCAAAATTTCTCCGCAAGCGATCACACAGGTACGGATATATCTGCACCAGCTCTGCTACTGGACTCTAAAGTGTATTCATGTGGCTAGTGTTGTTCTCCTGTCTGATGCCCGTGGATTACAGGTCAAAGGCGGTGGAGATCTAGAACTGACCCACTGTTCTAGATTGCATAAACGACACAGACCAACAGTAGCTCAAAGGGGTTTAGGAAACAAAACTAACTCCCGCTAAAGTTGGCTTCAGCTGGTGAGCTGTTTCAACTGCCAAAAATAACATTGTTTTAGCCAGATTTTGTTTCAGTTACAAAAATCGCATATAGTTTGTTCTTCGATTTTGTTTGAAGGTGTAGTTACAATTTCAAAAATTGCATTTCATTAAAATGGAGAAAAGATCTATTTTAGGGGTGTGTAATATTTATCGACAACAGTGTTTCTCAACTACGTTTCTGGAGTAGCACCAGCTCTTGACATTTACCATGTCATTTTTTCACTTTTCCAAAAACACACCCATTTCAGATCATCAGCAAATACTAAATGACCTGTAATGAGTGTCACAAACAACATCGACATCTAAAACATGCAGTGTTGGTGGTCCTCCAGGAACATAGTTGAGAAACACTTAGTCTACAATATGGGCAATGATGTTATCGAATGCCAAAAAACAAAAACCCTGTCTTGTAATGATTCCTATTTGAATGCAAAGCAATGTATGAAGGACAGCTCACTCAAGTCACATTCTGTTGACTAACACCAAAAAAAAATCTGAAGATTCACCAAACAATGGTAAACGTGACATTCTCCCTAACTCGTGAACAGCACTCACTTGTGTGTAACACATGCATCATCTTCTTCCACATGATGAGCTGAAAGGGGCCTGTAAACTCAGAGAAATCTGGAGGAGAGTTTGACGACTGCACACTGAGGTTGACGTGACATGGACTGCAAAGGAAAAAAAAAACATTCATATGAGAAATACAGTGTATATAGAGTTACTAAGATAAAGAATGAACTTAGAATGAAACACATTAACATACCTTAAGTAAGAATTACTGATAGTCTAGAGGAAAGAAACAGTTGAATATTAATAATAAAGTCAAAAAGCAACAGAGAAATAAACAGCTACAATTACAAGAAACAAAGAAGCAAATTACTAGAAATGAAGACACAAGGTGATAAATAGTTAAAATATAGCCATAATAATGGCACATTCACACAATAATGTTAAAGTAGTACTGTGATAATACTGAAATTAACATAAAACTTAATAAATATATTTATTTACACACATTTAAATGAGAAAATAAATAGAGAGAATGATGGGCTCAGAAATCTGCAGATTTTTAGAGGGTGCAATGCATTTCAAACCTTCACACAGACTAAACAGGTGTCTGTTATGTGAACCCATCTGCGTGTGTGTGTGTTTCTTTCTTTCTTTCTGTCTTTCTTTCTTTTAGCCAATCTCAGTTTAGCCCGTTTCTGGGTCTAGCAAGAGCACTTTTAGCTTAGCATCAATTATTTTATTGGATTAGACCGTTATCATCTTGCTCAAAAATGACCAAAGTATAACTAGCACTAGTTCTGTGTCCATACTCACCGTCTATATCCTCAGCCACTATCCCCTATACTAGTATACTAATACAGTCCAATTGAAGGACTGAATGAAAATTTGAGCACTCAGTACACAGGAAAGGAAACCGTTTTGTTTGTGCTTTACTGGTTGATAAATCATTCAGATTGATTAAATAGTTTTTTTTTTTCGTCAGACCCTGTGATAGTTTTAGCAAGCTGTCTATTAGTAATGAAACAAAGTATTTTGATTTCTGTCATCTATTGTTCATTTTGTAATACCTTCCCAGTAGGGCTGGACGATATAACAAAAATTTATATCACGATATATTTCTTAATTTCGGTCGATACAATATAATTCCGATATGGACAATATTAAAAAGACAGGAAAAAACTGCCAAGAACGCACACAATGGATGTCTGTACCTACAAATGACTACATCTGAATTTGGAAAGTCTATAATACCTCCAGGCTCATAACTTTTTTTTTTATAAAAACAGTTAAAAAAAAAAATTATGTTCACTTTTTATTTGTATTTAGCCTTTACAAACAAGAAATGTGAAATAAACTATCAAATAAATAAAAGTTTCAGACTTAGCTTATATATAGATAGATAGATAGATAGATAGATAGAGCATAGATACTTTTTTTAATCTAGATTAATCTCGAAATTAATCTAGATTAAAATGGCTCATTTGAATTCTGCTAATGACAGAATATGTGTGCTACCCAAATAATAAGTCTTTGAGAACAGGTTTCTCAAGCCAGGTGGTGCATTAGACCAGGGGCTCATCTGCTGTTTCCAAAATGCATCACAAACTGCTTGAGAAACTGTTCTACTATGATAATTGGTGATGAAAATAAATGATGTTCAATAAGATGTACTTGTGTTTACTAACTGTTTATTCAGTTAAACATCAATGTTGAACTGTAGGCCTGCATAAGCTCTAAACAGCGATTTCATACTTGCTTTTGATGTACGTACATACAGAAAATGCTGCTTCGCAAAGGCAAGTTCACAGAGCCCTGACGATGAGTCAAGCATTGAGTATGTTTACATGGGCAACAATACTTTAATACGATTTTAACATGATTAAAACAATACTCTGATTAAGAGTTTACAAAGTAAACAGTGATTTTTGATTACCTTAATGCGACTAAAGTCAAAACTGAACTAAACAGAAATGGAATTAAGACCCTGAGTATGCAGACATTAGTTGCATTACTGACAAACTATTACCGTCATGTAGGACTTTTCGCCATATTTTCCGACAAGATCCACACAGGCGGTAAGGACCGTACATGCACACAGACGCGCGCACACACCGAAATGCATAAGTTTTTTTTCTTCTCATTTGGCGTGCGTTATTAAGTTCCATAACACTTTCACCAGTCCTTACTCATTATTTGCGTCTAATACCAGAGTTTGTCACGGCGCACAAATGAAATGTTCGTGAGTTAAAGTGAATCTGCCGAACTGCAGTTAGTCACTTTTACGATGCCTCATCTTCTGACTCTTAGTATGTTTTATCAGGAGGAGTAACTGCTTCAAATGGTGAAACAGATTTGATGTGTTCCCGCTGCTATAGTCGGCACCACTCTCTGGCACAATTTGCAGAGCACCGAAACTATAAGTTTATCGGAACTTAAAAAGCCGAACCACTTCCACACCACTGCATTAGTCTTTCTTCTCTTATAACAACTGTTTCGTCTGCATTCTTACTTGTGGAAGCTTGTTCATTCACATCTGCATTAAGGGCACTCATTTTGTAGCTAACTTTCTGCGACAGTCACGGAGCTTAACCAACTGCTGTGCTGCCATAGACTGTAAAAGACTGTGTGCTGCTGAGCGCTGGCAGCATGTCTGTGATGTACGTCATCACGCAGGTGACATCACGCTCTTTCTGACGGCTGAGCACTGAAAGTCATTCAGTGACAAGTGATATATGTATAAGATCTTATGTATATAATAAAATACATATATGCAAATTTACATCGAAATACCAGAAATGGGTTAAAAATCATATCACCGTTATTGAAAAAAAATGTATCACGATATATATTGATATTGAATTATTGTCCAGCCCTACTTCCCAGTGCCTATTTGTTTTTTCACTGCATTTATTTTATGTCTAATTCTATAAATCCATGTTAAATACTACTTTGACACATTGTTCACAGCTAAAGAATGTTGAATAAAAAATTGGTGGTGAAAAATGTTTTTTTGTGCTAATTTAAGAGCAGTTAAAACAGGCCAGTCAAATTTGACTGGGAACACTAAGTAAGGGGTGGGATGTGAACATGACAGAAGGGTTAAAGTTCGCCCTCTTATACTCAGATTGACAAAAGCACTACTTAATTCCAAGTAGGGTTGTCACGATACTGAAATTTTGGTACCAGACTGTACTGAAATTTTAAAAACGTCCATTTCCCACTTTCTTTCAAGTCTATGCTAGGGCTGGGCGATTTTTCCGATTAATTCGAATTTACGGTTTAAGTTAAATTTACGATTTTTTTTTTAAATAAAAATATTAAAGCAGCTTTTCCACTATCATGCCAAACTGTTCTAAACTGTTAGACAACCGTGCTGAATTGTGCTGATAGATTCTGTGTTGACGTCGCGGCTCTGTTGATGAGCTACCAGAGCTGGCTCAGTCGCAAGGTGCGCGCGCAGTCAGCGGAGGGGCGCGATGCGGTGCCAGGCGAAAGTATAAACCCAGCTTTACACTCAGGGCCTGCGCATCCATAGAGGCGACCTAGGCGGCAGAATAGTGAGCAAGAACCCCCTGGTCCTCACTTTCATCCACGACACCGACCCCCTCCCGGTCCCCACTTTCATTCGCAAACCGGTAAGTTTCTATTTCACTTTCGAGTTGAGGGCGTTCGCCTAGACTAGAGCGCCAGTTCAGCTTGCTTTTGCCCTGATTACACTATATACATTACACAAAATAATAAAATAGGCTTAAAAGTTTTATTCGTGGGGGCTAGAGCTTAATTAATTTGATTGACATATAGGCAATGAGACCTTTACTTCGCCTGAAAGAGCGTGAGTTTATTGCATGCTGCGCTGTATTCAGTAGCACAGAAATGCTCTGATCTGGGTGAGAACTTTACCAGCGACTGCATGCTACCTGCTGCGCATCGAATCAACAACAACATATATCCATGGAACACGAACTTGCAGACTCTTTGAACAACGAGGAAATAATTGCACCTAATTCAAAGCCCAGACGTCTGGTTTTGTATTTTATACCTGGGCACCACCTGAAGGACGGTTACGGCGTGTTGTGAATGTCGGCTGTCACTGCAGAAAGTCAAATCTTTCTTTAATTTGGACTTTTGCTTGAAAGCTTTACGGAGTGGCACAGTAGCTGTCCAGGGTACTGTAGCTATGAATTAAATCATAACTCATATATGCACCAATACACAAGTAAAATAAATGAATAAATAAAATAAATATGGATTCTTAAATGTCGATATTGTTTTTACTTAAAAAAAATATCAATATGTTTTGACAAATGTTTTATAAAAATAAATTGAGCAATTTTCAACATTTCAGCTATAGGCTGTTATACAATACATTTAAATATAGATAGATATGTAACAGGTTTCTGTGGGGTTTTTTGTTGTTCACGGTGATCTTTAATATATACTGGGTGGTCTAGCTAGGCACAAATATTTTCTAAAATGTCAAGCAGGCATTTGTCTATAGGAATGTAATAGGCTACACCTTGTTGACCAATTTATGCATGTATGGCCATTAAAAATACATGATCCTTAACCAGATGGTTTTTCAAGTTACTTATAAAGAGATTGTTACTTCAGTCATGTTGTTGTAATGTTTTGAGTTGACTATAGTTACACAGTAAAAAAATTTATAAATAATAATAAAAAAAGTATAATAATAATAATCAAAATCGTGAATCGGTCAAACTTTATGAAAAAATCTTTTTTTTTTTGCCATATTGCCCAGCCCTATTGTATGCTTAAACCACTGATTGGCCATTGTGTTCACATGCTCATCAGAAATTACTGTGATTAGCCGTGAAGGTCAGCAGTTCAGCGCTCTTCACCGAAAGCAAACAAAGATACACAGAGACTGAAGAGTTTTAAAGCTGCAAAGATCAGTCGACCAATCAGAGGATCGCTCATATGTCAGCTCATAAACAGAACAGCTGATTGATGTGACTTTAAAACACTCCAGTGTCTGTGTATATGTGTTTGGCCTCAGTAAAGAGCAGTGAACTGGTGACCTTCACGGCCAATCACAGTCATTTCTGTTGAGCACGTGAACACAATAGCCAATCAGCTGTGTTTAAGTATGCACTCAAATGTTAATGAGACAGACATTTTTTTAATTTCAGTACTGAAATTCTAGTATCGTGACAACACTAATTCCAAGCAAGTGTAAAGAGGGTCTTGGAGTAGGGTGGAGGATCTTTATCACCTCAAAGTTAGCACTGTCGCTCAGCTGGTTCTGAATTTCCGTGATAGCTTTGTCCACTTTCGCCGCTTCGCTCTCCACACGCTTCAGATTGGCATCGATCACCCCGATGGTGGCCACCACTTCAGCCTCCAGCCTTTCCAACAGATCATCCTTTTCATCCAGCAAAAACTGCACCAGGGCTCCGACATCATCCTCGATCTTCTCCTTCAGGGCTTGCTTTTTAAGCTGTTGAGATGTAAATGTTTGCAATTCAGCCTTGGGGATCATAAATCCAGCCAGTTACGCAACCAGCAATTCTGAGTCATTTGTATGTATGCACAGTCAGCGTGAGAACAATCGGACCTTCATACCTTGACATCAGTTTTGGCCTGTTCGTCTGTGCTCTTTACTCGAGTACACATGGACTTCTGCCAGTTCAGCTTGATGAGTCTTAGCTTGAGTTCACTCTACATGTTAAAATAAGAGAGGAAATTATGCAAAGTGTAATAGAAGAAATTGTTCTGACACATGTAGACCTCATTACTGTAGCAAGGCCAACAATTCAAGCAAACAGTCAAGCACAAAAGTCAAGAGTTCCCATAATGCAACTGGAGACTGGACTATTAGGGACTATAGAACTGCAGACTTTATTAACAAGTCGCAGGGTTGCTTTACATTTTATTGTACTAATGACGTTTTCATTCTGTGCAAGAATATTCCTTCATTCTGATACTTAAATATTTGAGCATGTTTGGTCTTGGGCTGTGAACAAGTAACACACTAATCCAAAGGAACAGATAATTCACACGTGAGAAATGTGCCACACTATCCTCATGTGGAAGCTTCCAGAAAGGTTTTTAACAGATTTTTTTCTGTTTTAAATATATTCAAAATTCAAATAATTAAAACATAAAAAATAAAAATACGAAATACTTAAGGTTCCTATAGTAAGCTAAAAATTATACCTAAAACTAGGGCTGCACAATATATCTTTTCAGCATTGATATTGCAATGTGTGCATCTGCAATAGTCACATTGCAAAGATAAGCAATTTTTTTTACATTTACATATACAAATCTATAATCTATGCACTGTTTATTTCACTGTTATCTTTGCTTTGTTGCATTTGTCTTTGCTTGTAATTTGTTTAAATATATGAAATAAATAATGCAAGCTGTAATATAAAAAGGTTGATTTTGATTTAGTTTAACTTCAAAATTAATGAAAGCTACAGACATATTTAAAGAAAAAAAAGACCACACAGCAAAATATATATTTTTCTTTAATTTAGTTTATTAAATCTTATTTGGAATTATATAACTATAGTTTATCAAAATGAAATACTAACCATTATACTATACACATTAAGAAAATAGCTGACAGACTGGCAAAATGACCTCCCACTGAGAAAAGTACCCAAATTTTGATGCTGTAATTTTCACACTATTCAAGACAACACTAAATGAATGATCCTGACGATTCTGTCTCAAAATGAACAAAGCAATCAAACATTGCCTACATAATACCAAGGCTGGAAAGGAAAAAACAACTGTTTAAATGTCTGATGTAAACACAGCGCTGCTGTGACAGACAGTTACTCCTTGTTCCAGAAACTAAGGTTAACCATGAACGTCAAGGGCTTCTGGTGCCAAATCAAGCATTTACACCAGAAAGGACTGAAGGACGTCAAAGGAAAGAGGCCCAAAAAAAGAGAAACATAGACACTACAAAAGAGTGCAAGACATAATTACACAACCAACAAGACAAGAGTCCCAAAACTAACTTTCATATCTTCCACAACCTCGGGTACAGGAGCAACATCATGGTGCCTGGTGGAAAAACGATAAAACAATGTGTAAGTTCATTATTTTTAAGCCCAATCTGATGTTTACAAATACTTAATATTGTTTGGTATTTATCTATGTATGCATCTATCTATCATTAGACTCGTTCACTGCAACGTTAGAATCTTTTAAACAAAATATAATGCAAGACAATCAGTCATGTATAATGCTTAAAAATTAAATCATTTCACAATTTTAGATAATTAAATTGTTATTAATTGAATATATAAAGAACGGAATATGAGATAAATACATGCAGTAAAACTTGTGAAATTCAATACAGCTAATATCTAAATCCATATTTTCATTGCACGCATTATAAATATATTTCTTTATTTTGAGAAAAGGCACTGAAGTCCACACTTGCCATTGACATAAACAACATTGCACCACAAAAGAGCCTAAAGTACTGCTTCTCAACCACGTTCCTAGAGGACCACAAGCCTTGCACATTTTCCATGTCTCTTTAACCAAACAGACCTGAATCAGATCATCAGCTCATTAGCAGAGACTGAAAGACCCGTACTGACTGTGAACGACAAAGGAGACATCCAAACATGCAGTGTTGGTGGACCTCCAGGAACGTGGTTGAGAAACACTGGCCAAATAAACCCCAGACTCCTTGAGTGGAATTGACTCCTCAATTATGAAGACTATTATTTTCCTAGCCCAAATATAAATGAAGGCCTGTTGTTTCTATAAAAAAACAATACATGAAAGCACATCTAAACAACAAATAAACAGCTTTTTTTATTCAGTGTATGTTATGGTTTGTTTTGCTATTTACATTTGACATTTTATTTGACAGTCATGCACATACATTTTACACGTTCATGTGCCATAAATTATGTGCTTTTTAATAGGTTATTGTTGGCAGAGTTTGAGAATTAATCGTAACAACAGTGAGGAGTCGATTCTCAGAATAGAGTCCTTAAATTCCAGGATCAGGAATCGATTCCAATAGCAGCCCTGCTCAATAGGCTGCTTAACTGATTTTGATCACGGCCACTGTTTGTAACACATACAGGTCTCCGAGTCTCACCTGTGCGCTCTGGATTCCCGACACACCACGCAAATAGGCTTTCTGTCGGTGTGGCAGTACAGTTTCAGCTCCTCGTGGTGTCGCTCACATTTCCCGTCCATCTTCACGGGTTTGGCGGGCGCAGAGGGCCTACATGTCTTCAGATAATCGAAGTCGCTCAGTTTATCCACCAAGTTCTTCACCAGGTAGTTCTTGGTGAAACTCATCTTCGCGAAAACCTGCAAAAAGTACAAACTTGCTTATACAACAGCGATAAACTGCTGGTGGTGTGCTGACAAACGGCTCGCACGGAGATTTGTATCACGGATAAAAGCCGAACATACAACTAACAACATACACATTTACACTAACAGTTATTCAACAGTTATAAATTGAACTAGAATGCGTCTTGCGTTAAATCCGTTATGTGCAACTGTAACTAAGCATACCGGAATATAGCAGCGTTAATCAAAACAAACCACGCACCATTCTGCACTCCGGACACTGGTAACCCACATCATCGCCTCCATTTTCCTCCCAGTGCATCAAAATGCACATGCGGCAGAAATTGTGGCCGCATTTTAAAATGACAGGGTCGTCGAAGTAATCGAGGCAAATGGAGCAGACCAGTTCCTTCTGAAGCTCTCCTCGCGAATCTCCGGCAGTGGCCATGTTTCCCCAAACCGTGTTAGTGCTTTACAGCGCCACAAGCGACTCTAAACGGAGGAGAGAGACAGAGCCCATTCTGGACTCACTTCCAGGTTCAGTCACGTGGGAGTCAGGGACAAATCTGATTGGTTACACCGCGTGCAGAGAATTGGTTTTCTAATCGGTTCCTTCGAACAATGCAGTTTAAAGAGTCAGCCTGAGACCTTGCAAGAGACCTACATGATCAATATCGTTTCTTGTATAAAAACGAGTCCTTGGTGATTGGATTGAACCACGAAACTTCATTTTCACCTCATACATTTTTATTTTCTAAGGAAAGCCTACTTTTCTGAACTACTACACTGCTTGTCTGATTTTCACAAAAATTACCTAGAACATCCCCAGACAAAGAAATAGTAAAAATAATTAATTTTTGAGTGTTTTCTGTACATCTTTTTTTTTCTTTACCAAAAACATTTTGGAAATGTTTTCCTTACCTATGGAGAACATTTTATTTACATAAAAGAAAACTTGTCTTGTGCTGGCTTAGTAATCACTTTGCAAATTGATTAACTGTTTTAATGAAAGTTTTTAATTGAAAGTCCAAACCTAGGAGTATATCTTAGAAAATTGACATTTTTTATGGGTAGCCTACAAAAAGATCAACCCTGGTGAATGAAACAGTGCTCTTGGGAGTGTGCTACTGATTCAAAACAATCCATACTTATAGGGGTTTCAACACTACTAAGAAGTGTTTTGAAAACAGCAGCACTACTTTAGATCCCCCCTCCCCCAATCAATTCAAGTTGATTAAACTGTTTTCAAATAACACACAAACACATTTAAAAAAAGCTTGCCTAAGTGGTCCAAACTGGTCATGTGTTTTCTTGTTAATTTATTGGCAGATGGTTGTTTGTTATGATATCCACAACCACCTGCTGAGTTATGCCACAGAGCCACCTAGTGGACAGGATGTTAAAAAAATAGCTATTTTCGCTTGCAACTTAAAAGCAGTTTGGCCAAAATCATCTTAAAGAGCCCCTATTATGGGTTTTTGAAAATGACCTTCCATGTAGTGTGTAACACAGCTCTTAGTGAAGGGAAATATCCAGCTAAAGCTTAAATCTGAAAGTGGACAGTTTTTAAAACTATTGATTCATCTATAAAAGAGTCGACTCATAGTGGTGTAAATGAATCATCTTCATAACGAATCTTCAGCCGTTTCGGCGTTACGTCATCGCGAAACATAATGGTTGCGCGCGCAGACCTGGCAAAATTTAAACCTGCGGCCCCGCCCACTAACACAGCAGCAAGACGTTCATGAAGACGCTGTGTTTACCTGGATATTATTGGAAGTGTGAGGGAAAGGAGTCGTTCAGAAATCTGCACGCTTACAATGGGTGATCTATCACTACACAGCTCATGCATTAGTTTCTGCCTGACACCAGGGGTGCGGGCAAAATAAGGACAAAATAATAGATACACTGGTAGGCTGCTGCATGCTGGGCTTCGGGCTGTTGAGCAGCACTGAAAAGGCTTGCGAATGGAGAGCAGGAGCCCGCAGAGATAGCTTGTCAGAGGACAGAGGATTCTACAATCTCCCGGCTGGGGATGTGATCGTTTAGAAAAGCAGAGTACAGGTAAGCCATTAGAACATATAGCAGTTCACGGACGAGGTGCCACAGCAATGATTGCAAATAAAAATGATCTACATGTTTTGTTACTAGTAACCGCGTGTACTGTATCAGGTTAACTCTTTAAATTCTCATATCGCGTCTAATGCAACGTTGTAAACGCGACGCGTGCTGCTTTGTTTACAGATTTAAATGCTTTTGTGAGCTCGTTCCACTGCCATTTGTCATTGCTATGGCCACCGTTAGCTGATCCTGCACACGTGCAGCGGTCAAGGTTCAGAATAGTTTAGCTTTTGCTGCTGTGTGGATTAAAACTGAATGTATGTCATACATATGCTAGTGTTTAACTGCACTGCTTTCGGTGCTGAGGTGTCTGAATAACACTGTTGAGAACCGGGTACTGTTTACTGTGGTGTTAGTAAGTTTACTTTGAAGCGTGTTTCGAGCGTCTGCTGCGATCCAATGTTGGCGACCCGCAGCCACGGGCTTGATAAACCACGGTAGCCATATTACTGTCTCGCGCTGAACGCTGTCGACCAATGGCAACAGGCTGTCATCATTCCAATCAGCGCAGATTAGCTTCGCGCTAAGCAGGAGTTTGGGAACAAATGAATCGTTGAACGATTCATATGGGAGTCGCTGAGATAATTAGGTAAAAATAAATGCATATTATAAGACTATGAACGTGTTTTTTGACCTTGCATACATATCAGTATGTTGCTGGAGACCCATAAAACCGAAATATGACCCTTTTTTAATGTGTAATAGGGGCTCTTTAAGGCCAGCTCGCACTGCAATTTTTTTATAATCCTGACCGATTGTAGCATGGAACACTGTAAGATCTTAGCTGTCATAAAGTCAGACTGAAAGACAATGAAGATGCGCCAAATATGAAAGAAAAGGCCCCCGGAGTTTGACGTCATCCACCGCGACACTTTCACTATCCTACATTCTGTAATGATTCCTCACAGCAAATGTAAACAAACTGTAGCTGCAATTTTGCACACGGCGTGTCTCAATAATAAAACCAGAAAGAAAAAAAACAGTTTTGACATTTCCCCCAGTCATTTGAATTGTCGCCTGGATTGCGTCATCAAAATCTGAGCTCCTATTGGTTCTTGGATTGACGCTCAACGCAGCTGTTGTCACACTGCAGGAAAGTGTCTGAAATCTTCTGACACTGCCAGAACTTAATCAGGGAAAAATCTGATCGCAACGGGCACTAAACAGCTGTCTGTAAACATGTCAAACCAATGATCAAAGATCACCTAGCCTATCAACACCTATCAATAGCCTAGGATTTCAGGAATCTTTTAGGATTTCCCAAATTTGTCTCAGATGACAAAATCGTGGCTAAAATCTCACAGTGTGAGCAGAGCTTTCGATTCTGAGCAGGACATCAAGCTGAAAGATATGTAATTTTCATGTCAGGCACTATGGACATCCGTTTTGAATTTTGCTGTAAAATGCTATATTTGCATTAGCACATTATTATAAAACTTCGTAATTCCTACTAGACGGTTGGTCCGATTTACACTAAATTTGATTTAGATCACCTCCTTACCAATGTCGACCAAAAAAACATAAAAACGAAACATAAATTTTGTAAAAGCACCACCTACTGGTCAAAAGGATTATGGCTTTCCCCATGTTGCTCAAAATCCTCTCCAATTATTTTATTTACAGATGTTTTCAGGTGATCTGATGCTTCTGGCATCTGTAATGTTTCCCCATCATTAGCCAATTCAATAATTTAATTCAAAATTTCTGCACCAAACAAGATTCCTTGATAGCCTTGACTTCCCCACAGTAAAATAAAACAATGCATCTTTCAAGTCTCATGACTTTTATTTTGTGCTTCAAGGCCCAGTACATAAAAATGCATTAGCATTGTAAATATTAAGCAGTGAACCATGTACAAAAACACAATATCTTACCATAAATACCAGTTCAAACATAAAGAATGTTTCGTAGTGCCCAAAATGTTGTTCTTTGTGAATATGGAAACAATCCACTGATTTTATTGCATAGCACATTTCTTTTTAAATATTATCAGCCTGATGAGGAATATACTTGTCAGGAGGTAAACTGGAAATGTGTGGATATGTTTTTAGATGCATACACAAACACTTTGATGAGTCTAACGATATCAGTAACGTTTATGTGAGAGAAAATTGAAACTGTTCTGGGGAAATAAAAAAAAAGACAAATGTGGAGATCTGAAGGATTTCCAGTGTCACAGTTTTTCCCTTATTATACAACAACACTCAATCTAATAAAACGGCAACATTTAATACATGCGTCTTCTCATGAATACTAACATTTCAATTATAACAAATAAATGTTAATGAAAACAGCAGCAACAAGACAATTGCAATAATTGATGCAAACTTTGTGACTAAGACAATTTGATGTGAAATGCATATTGAGCATTTCTCCATTGAGAGCTTGGCACTTGCTGTTAAAACCAGCATATTAGTAAAATACACCGAGCAGTTAAATAATAAAAGCCATTGTCTCTCCCTGGACATCATATCTCCCAAATACAGTGGACAATACCATAGAACATTTATTTAACACTTAAATAAAGGTGAAACACACAGTAGCATTGTCTGTATTGTGAGCCGTTCATTTGAATGCACCATTTCACCTATGAGCAATAACTCTCAGTACATTTTTTTTTTTCCTTTTAGAAACATGAAATCTTTGTAAGCGCTTCTTTGTTTCTCATGTAAAGGTAAATCCAGTGTTTAAAGCTTCTTAGAAAACAAGTAATTGCTGAAGGTTTAATTTTACTGCTACTGTACTATTAAGAAGCCAATTAAGAAATAAAATTAAATAAAAATGAAGAGACCAATCTCCTAAGTTTGTTATTTTAAAAAGTGTGTCATTATTATTATATTTAATTAAAAAAAACAAAAACAAATTTGTGTTTGTTTACATGTCGTTCTTTAAATATGTGTGTGTGTGGGGGGTTGTGTTGTGTACACTCGCTTCTGTTTTTTTTTTTTTTGTAATATAATTTGATCCTTTTTGTCTCTGAATTAATCCAAAAATCTGTAAACCCAATCTGGTTTAAGAGTTTATCATTCCTTTTTGAAGAAAAGGCAGTAGGTTAACAGGTCGGGCAACATACATTTTGCCCATAGTTATTTGAAGTGTTCAGAAACATTAAGCAAGTAGGTGAGCGCCACTTTTTGCATTTTTGTTAATTATTTTAGGGAGTGTACTTTATTGCCGTCGAATACGCTGAAGATTTCGGTTTCTTTTTCACATTTTTATTTTCTTAAGTAAGTTTAGAGGGGATCTCGTGTTCTAGTTGTTGCTGTTGGTTTTGTTTATTTCTTCGCTTTTCTCCCCCCCCTTCCCTGTATATTTTGGTTTGGTTATATTTCTTTGATTGTTTCTATTTTCAGCTGTACTGTTCAAAGCTCATACAAGCTCTTTTGTTGGCTTTATCATATTCACAAAACGAACTTTAATATTGTTAGTCCTTGTTTATTTCCATCCATTTTCTATAGTCATAATATAATTTTCTAAATGTTACGTTTTCTCTCCCTAGACACCTAATTAAATCGTAACAAACAATAATTTTAATAATGATTATTATTGACATTTTTGCTGTTGTTTTAAAATATTCTAAATTAATTACTTAATGATTTGGGCGTCACGGTGGGGCAGTTGGTAGCACGATCGCCTCACAGCAAGAAAGTCACTGGTTGAGCCTCAGCTGGGTTAGTTGGCATTTCTGTGTGGAGTTTGCATGTTCTCCCTGTGATCGCGTGGGTTTCCTCTGGGTGCTCCAGTTTCCCCCACAGTCCAAAGACATGCGCTATAGGTGAATTGGGTAAGCTAAATTGTCCATAGCATATGTGTGTGAATGAGTGTGTATGGATGTTTCCCAGTGATTGGTTGCAGCTGGAAGGGCATCCGCTGTATAGAACATATGCTGGATAAGTTGGCGGTTCATTCCACTGTGACTTCTGATTAATAATCAGATTTTTTTTTTTCAGAAAGCCGAAAACAAAATGCATGAATAAATGATTAAATTATTTAATTTATTTCCTTGAAAAGTAACCAAACTGAGTTATTCTTCATCTTATTCTTAATATTAATCATAATAATCATCATTATCATAAGATATGTTTAAAAATGATATTAATTTTATACTATTATACATATTAATAGCCAGTGTGGGGGTAACGCATTACAATTAACGCAAGTTACGTAGTAATATTACTTATCTAACTAATGAGTAAAGTAACACATAAAATAAGTAATAGTATTTGAGTTACTATTTTGAAAATTCAATGCGAGTGACTTTTTAGTTTAATTAATTAGCTTTTAAAAAACGCAGTCAATGAGAGAATGTGTTCATTATTTTGAACACATCAAAGAAAAGAACAAGGGCATTGTCTTAATGGACAGTGACTTAGGACAAATAGTACAAAAGTAGAAAACACATTGCTTTAAACTGTCATTAATCTGTATATACGGCTTATAGAGTACTAGGGTAAAGAAGTTCTCAGATAACATCCTAAAATAATATTTTTTGATGTGTTTTTAAAGGTAAATGTAGGTTATACAGTTTGTTGTTAATTGCAGAACTCCTCAATTAAAAAAGAAAGAAAAAAACAAGTTCTGAAAGAGATCAAGCCTCAGACAGGTAATAAAAAGTAACTCAAAAGTAACATAGCGCATTACTTACTATAAAAAAGTATAGTAACTCAATATTGTAATGGATTACTTTCAAAAGTAACTTTCCCCAACACTGTTAATAGCTAATATTAATTATGTTTTATTTTATTTATCTTTTGGTTATTTTGGGTATTCAGCCCTCTTTGTTTACTAAAATATTAAACTATTGGAAATAAAAACAAACTAACCAAAAAAATTACAGCTCTAAAAGAATAATTATGTTGTTTTTTTTTGTAACAAGTTATGTAATTTGGGAATTTAATGCAACTAAAATGTATAGAATTTAGATCCTGTGTCTGTATATACATCCAATCCGATACAATTTTTTTAAAGAATACATTTCTATCTCGTTTAGTTGAACCCCAGAGAGTTCTGAACATTGGACAAACCTCAACAATCCACTTCTGGACAAGCAAACCTCAGAATCGGCACATAAAACAACACTCAACCACAATTATGGAGAGACTGGACGGTGATTTCTTTGGGTTGGTGATGAACTGGTGAAAAATTGTGAGTTCTCCGTAAGCTAAAACCTGTCAGAGGCACTTGTTTAAAACAAAAAAACAACAACCAACAAACGGATCCAATGTGTGACCAAGAACGCCGCAGTCTCCAGGAGCTCCATCAGTCCCTCAGACCTCAGAACTGTCCCCATTATCAAGACTACTCCGCACAATGACCGGCTGCAGGCTGGGCGACACTCTTGGGGCCTTTTTAGCCGGCGTCCGCCTTGAGCGAACCACCAGTGCTAATGCTACGACCACAAGAACGGTGAGCAGCAAACCCACGAGAGTTCCTGCCACTGTCACCGCTTCTTCTTCTGCCTGTCGTCCACTCAGTCCTCGTGGAGAAAGTCCATCTGCAAACAGCTCTTCTCCAGATGTGGTGCGGCGGCGGTTACGGTCCAAGGCAATGTGCATGATGTTGGTTCCTCGGTTGTTTTCAGGGCCGATCTGCTCAGCCAGTGTGGGGACGTCTTTGCTGGAGCGTCTGTAGCGTCTTCTGGACTCTATGAGATCTTCTGATGTTATCGAGTGCTGTTCAACACTGCGTTTGCCGATGCCACGTTTGGCATTGTCTTTTGAACGCACAGTATAGATTGCGTGAATGAACCACTCTCTCCCTACTGCCACCTACAGACAAGGGGGAAGAAAGGATTTGAGCACATTTATTTATGTAAATTAGATGCATTGCAGTTGATCAATTCATATAAATGATGAATTAGTTGATGAATTGTTAACCTTGGTTAACCTTAATACTGCAGGACACATGTGATGATGATTGATCTGTCTGTGAACGTGGTGTAACTGAGAAGACGATGATTGGCTTGAGTACATTTCCATTGTTTGCCAATCAGAGGCAGAGTAGTGCAGGTGTTCACACACAGTCTGGTTACTTTTATAATTATGTAACTCAGTTACTATTTGTGAGAGTAAATATAATTAATTGCTATTTTAAGGGAACATGCTTAACACTGACAGTTTCACAAATGTCAACTTTTAGATGCAGCACCGCTCATCAATGTCAGTTGCAAAGCTGTGGACCAATGAAAAGAACTCTGAGGCAGGACAGTAGTTGCAAGTTTCTGTTTACAGTAGCAAGTTGGCATGACAACTGTTTATTTGATGGTAACATGGTGGAGGGTTTGCTTTAAAAAACCCTTCTGAGCACCGGAACTCATGTTTTTAACTTCTAAATCTGTTTTGAAAGCCTCCTAAGTATTTAATTTCCATTGCAGTTTTGTGAAATATTCCTTTTTCAAATTGTCTAAAAACCTCATTTGAGCATAAAAACTTTCTTGCGATGTTCTGTATATGGGCATCTTTGTGAAATTGCTGTGTTTCCATTAGGTGTATTTTCAATTAGAAAATGATAGTATATAGTAAACCACGATGAGGAACGAACCTGGAAGAGGGGTGTAGAATGGAGTCTGAAGCCATCAGATCCAGGCTGTTTGACCAGAGAGAGGGCAGACGGGTCATCTACAGCCAGCAGAGCATTGAAGTCCACGTTCCCAAAACTTCTGGCTTGAGTTTCTGGCTGTGCTTTGTCCTAAAAGCAAGGTTAATTCATTAGACAACTCTCAAAGTTTTTTTATTAGGTATTATATTTACATTGGTACTGAGAAAAAAAAAAGCAAAATATGAAGTTGCTTGTCATTTTTTAATTTTCAACATCAACTTGAATAGGCCTGTGCTCTGTTCAACGCTCATCATGACAAGATTTATATTTACAGTCGTCTTAGCCAGTGACGTCGCATTCTAAACATTCAATCTACATTCTCGTAAAGCTTTTAATTTCTCTACCAGTTTTGTCAGTTGCTGTTTGTACTTGACCAAGGTGAGTTCAACACCGATGGGATGAGTGGAGTCACGCCAATTTCATGAAGTCTGCTTCATAAAACTTCACTCAGGCCCATCTGTGGTATAGTTAACAGTTTGCATACGCAAAAGCAACATCACAAAGAATATCACATGTTTGTTGCTTGAAATGTGCCACCAAGCCACATTCATGGTATCCAGCACAGACTGGCAGCCAGTTAGCTTGTGCATTCTTTGGCAGGGTGCTATGCAGGGCTCTGAGGACCCTCAGGGAAACACAGGAGGTCAGTAGTGGGACCTGCTGCCAGAGTTATGGTGGGTGGGAGCAGCGTGGCCCACTTTAGCTTCTATTTTACAACAATACTTGTAAATACATAAAAAAGTAAAAATAAATCAATTAAAAATTGTTTAGTTAAAACTACAAGCGATACTGTTATCATAATCAACATTTGACAAAAATTAAAAAAAGGTTAATCAAAGATGTCCTACAAGACAAGAATGGGTTTTATTTTGGTTAGGCCCAATTGATCAAACAATTATGATCCACTTCAAATGTTGACTAATATGTATACTAGCTCTCTTTGGCTCTCGGCGAAGGCGGTCAAACTTTTTTCCTCTTCGTCCCATATCTTACCTGGCTGGCTCCTCTTGTCTCGTCTTATTCTATCTCTGAGGCTGTCCGTGACCTGCTATCTAAACGAATAAGGAATTATGGATTTGATCAACTGGTCTCTGAACGTGATTGACACTATTTTCTCGACGAGAAGTTTGGGCTCGGGAGAGCCCACTTGTCCTGCAGGACGTTTGCAGCTGGATACCTGGCTGCTCTGTCCCTGGAGGATATTGAAGATATCTACCTATTCGGAACTTTGATAACAGGGTTTCTGCTGATGGGCTTATGTGGGGCCCTAGGGAATAGACAATTGAAAGCGGTCAGTGCTGCTCAAAACCCCACCATGCTGGCCGGCTTGATTGGAACAGTAATGAGCAGAGTCGCTAATAACCAGACTTTAAATTTCATCAGGGTGAAATTAGCAGCTTTGCAACAAGATTTGGCCAGACCTGGAGACCAGTGACGGACATTAAATATCTGTAAAACTGGCAGATATTGACCTAAATTTGAATAACTTTTCTTCTCTTTCGGCTTCCCTGTGTTTTTCCTACCAGGCTGCCTTGGCTGGACACAAACAACTCTTCCCGGATAGCAAGATAAGGAGACGCTCTAAATTCCTGCTCCATGTTAAGGACATCTGTTGGACTCTACAGGCTTACACACACACACATACACAGCTACAGATAGACTATCACTACCTAGCCCCGCATCCCACACCTTTGTGTGCTTTCATCTACTGGAGTGGGTAGGCGGGTCTGTGACCAGAGCCCCCTGGCTGCAGGACCAGATGGCTGCCCGCCCTCACCGGACTATATCCACATCCCCAGTTCCCATCCTCTGTTACAATGTTATGTCTATGTGTTTATGTGCTTGACTGCTGGGACCTTTTTTTTCCCTGATCTCACACTGCCCTAATTTAAGAGCAATGTTAGAGGGAGTTTTTT
>CAIGQZ010001492.1:12611823-12622849 GCA_903798205.1 Danio tinwini | reverse complement strand
AAACATTGAAAGTGTGTGTGAAAAAGGCAATTTTAATACATGCTTTGTAAGAGCATTTGTTGCATTTACATGGTTTTGACCAGCAGGTGTCCCTAGCATGTGGCACTTCAGAACAGTACATACCTTTGAGAAAGAATTGACTTGAAGTTTTGGAAAGCTTTGTTTCTCCCATCACTAATCAGAACTGATATGGATATTCTTTATTTTTAACAGCTGAACATGTATACACAGCAGCGATACTTTTCCATGTTTGTATGCATGTTTTACTACATTTTCCATTGATAATGGAGGGCTGTGTTGATAAATCACTTTGTGTATGCAAGAGGCTCCAGCGTGATTACAGATTTTGTCAATATAATGTGTACAAGGATTGCATTCAGTACACATGTACATCATACAGAAAGTCCTGTACTGAAATGGCTTGTTTTCCATCACATTCCTCACAATTAATCATATTTTGATCTATCTCTTTTTTTATTATAGTTTTTAATTTAATAATATGATTTCAGCTTCTTTTCAGTTCATGGAATTACTGAATAACTAAGTTTAGTTGTATTTACTGTATTTAGCAATAGCAAGCATTACTATTGTACTTACAATAATTTTGAATCGGTACAGCAGAGACGGAGAGTCGGCAAGGCATCCAAACTCAGACTTGCTGGGGTTGTATTTCGGAACATACCCATCAGCTCCAGTGCATAGATACACCTTCTCAATGTTACAGTAGAAAGAGTTGCCCAAATTCTGCACCGGGTCCACCATCACACGTCCATAGATCACGTCACCTTGAGGAGAACAAGCTCAGTGTTGGGAAACTGAGACAGCAAACATACCTAACTACAATTACATTTACTTGACTATGACAGATCTCACAGCTTGTGTGCCTTGAATCTTTGGTAAGGTTGCATGTGCAAGAGTGTTGGTATGAGATTTCTAAGGTGTAATTGTGTTGGTTAAGGCAAGACACTGCAGGTGAATAGGGCAAAAAAACTGTAATAGTTATTTAATTCAATTCAAGTTTATTTTTATAGCACTTTTTTACAATATTTATTGTTCAAAGCAGCTTTACAAAATGTGCGCATCATTGCATTCTTATCAAAATCAGACAAGGAGTTGTGTAATGGGCGGATATTACATATAAACATAGTTGACCTGCAGTTATATATTATACAGTGCCCTTCCAAAATAAATGGTGATGTCTATGTTTACATGTTTAATGAAGTTTATCATCATAATTATTGATTAAAAGTATGTATGAAATATGAAAATGAAGAATAAATTTATTAAATCTGTGCTAATTTCCATATATTTCTATTACAAAAAATCTGAACATAAGATGAAGTTAGGTTCAAAATGATAATTTCAGCAATAAAGTTTTACAGTTTTAATGTTTTTACAGAGAAGAAGTTGGGTTGCTTTATTTTATCACTTCAAAATTCAGAAATTCTGTAAATATCTAGAATTTCTTTCACATTTTTATGTAGAATAAAGTTTTATAAAACCAATTAGATTATTTATTATAAAGGTCTACTCTGACATTTTAATGTCATTGTTGACAAACAAGTTTATATAAAAAAACAAAAAAACAACAATTACTGACCACCGAACATTTGAATAATAGAACATATTCCTAGGTAAAAATGTAGATGTGAATAAAACTGTGAAGTCTGGTTCATGTAAGACTGCTGAAATAGAGAAATAGGGCTCAATCTAGAGGGAAAAACATGTATTTTATGGACACAACTTGATAAGGTGTGACAAAAAAAATCCCTAAAAGCGTACTTTGGATTTTTCTTAAAAAAATCTTTTATGAAAAGCTAAAAAGCCCAAAATAGGTGTACGGTATGTGGTACATTAAACGTACCTTCAGAGAAAGCGGCGTCACTCTCCTGACCAAAGCCCATTGATCCATCTGACAGCCACAGTGCTTTCTTAGACAGCAGGAACATCTGTGTGTTCAGACTGAACTCTACAGCCACAGGGTCACTCACCTGCAAACAGCAATATTACTTCAGAAGAACTTCAGGTGTAAACTCATGCAAATAACCGTTTCTTTTAACATTTTATATATAAATGATAAACCCAAATGGTTCCTATTTAGAGGTAAATGTGTTGTTGGAGATCTGAGAAATCTAAATTTAAAATGTTTATTTTGTACGCTCACATTATTATTCTTAAGGTGAATAATTAATCTGTACTAGTTAATCAACTGGAAAAAAAATGGCTTGTTTTGGTAGTCTTCAATGAAAGTCTGACCATTTGCTCCTGTGTTTGGAATGGCGGTCCTTCTGTTGACGTCAACCTAAGGGCTTCAACTGCATATCATTCCTCTCTCTTACCGTTAGTTTGCTATGAGTGAATGATGCGAAAAAAAAACCCCTCACCGTCTACTCAATATTCGGTTTCAGTTGGATGTACATCCTTAAAAAATTTATCTCAGCAACTTCCATTTCACGCAGACTTTAATAAAGAGTTGTTCTCTTGCTAACATGACATTAAAATAATGGTTAATCTAAAATATACAAACAAGAAACCGCATGATCAGGACATTAAAATAAACAACAAAAAAGCCCTCTCAGATCTCCAAACAGACACTTTGTCAGATCCCCTAACACACGTGTCAAACTCACCTCTGCACAGTTTAGTTCCAACCCTAATTAAACACACCTGATCTAATTAATTGAGTCCTTCAGGCTTGTTTGAGACCTACAGGTAAAGCTGCGGTCACACTAGAGTTTGTGCGTGCAAAATTCTGTTGTATGGCGCTGCAATAAATGTCTTCATTAGTTCATAAATTAGTTTTTAAATGCTCTGTTCTTGTGGTGTGTTTTGTTTTAACATAGGTCTGACATCCGAATGAACAATTTGTGAATAAATCTGTCTTGTTTTGGTCATGTAAAATTTTTTTACATGAATAAAAGAAATAAAAAAGTCTGAATTTAGGCGTATTTGTACAAGTCGGGATTCAAACTCAATACATTAGCAGCACAGATAATCTGTGCACATGCACGGTGTACTAGGCTACAGGAGAAAGAGCATAGATCTCAAACTCAATACCTGGAGGGCCGCAGCTCCGCACAGTTTTGCTCTGACCCTAATCAAACACAGCTGATCTAGTAGTGTCTAGTAGTCTTGAACGCCTTGATTAGTTGGATCAGCTGTGTTTGATTAGGGTTGGAGCAAAACTGTGCAGCGGTGCGGCCCTTTCAGGAATTGAGTTTGAGTTGAGTTTTTTTTCAAACGCAGATTCGCCAGGTCTCGAAATGCTTCTAAAATGACAGATGTTTTGAATCGCTGTAGTCATGTGACCTCATATTTCGAAACACTTTAGTCATATAATGTCGTGCTTCACGTTGGTTGCCATTTGTCGTGTTGTCAACCTTCTCATCAATGAGGCACTATCAGACTGGAGGTTTTTGGATACCAGAAAAATAGACTTTATTCTTACATAATAAAGCTGAGAAAGTGTAGGGCAGACCTCAGAGCATTCTGAAGTCTCTCCTGGACAGTTCCTAAAGTCTCTGTG
Organism: Danio tinwini; assembly: GCA_903798205.1. Lineage (NCBI taxonomy): Eukaryota > Metazoa > Chordata > Actinopteri > Cypriniformes > Danionidae > Danio > Danio tinwini. Next base: position 12,619,323 of record CAIGQZ010001492.1, on the reverse strand, counting down.
TTTTCCACAATCTTTATACAGATTCTCTGACACACCCCTAGGTGTCTCATTTTAAACTCCTGACCATCATTAGAGATGTCTTTCTCAGGTGGTTCTGTTATTTTTGGCTTTCAGCCCACTAGCTCATGTCAACGTAAGCAACTCTTTTGACAACAGAGATGACCTTCATAGATGCAACTTATGCAAAAGAACTAAGTGGTTACATACATTGTCATGATGGCATACTAACTTCATAATATGTTACTCACTCTAGCTTTTGACACATACGAATATCTTCATATAAGTGTGTTTATAATCAGTGCTTTACATATTCAGAATCAGTCAGTTAATTCATAGCAAGCTCCTGTGCAGGTTTCTCATCTTACACACAGACATACCACAAAGTATTTTTACTACTGGCATGTTTGCAGCAAACACTCCTAATCAGCTTTACACCTAGAAAATTCTTCACACTGAGAGCATAAAATCTTCTTCGGTAACCTGGGTGTTTCAAACCTTAGTCACGTGAGCCGGGTGTTTTGGATCATGCTTCAGTGCAGTGCAGTGCAGTGTGTCGAAACGTCAGTTTCACGTCAGCCATCCTTACCAGGAACTCAGTTTGACACCCCTGCCCTAATACATTTCAATTGTTGCAGGTGCTATTTGAAGTGCGGTTCTGTATTTGCATGTGTTGTGAGAATTTGCATGTGTTTTCAAACTGATGAAGATGATTTCTCAGTTTCTTAGTGTTTTTCTGTTTGCATGTGTTATCTTAACTTGCTGCCGTTTGAGCTCTTTCAGCCACCGTAGCTAGGCAGTTTGTAACAATATTAAGTTGTAACTGTCGTGTCTAACCGATTGAGAACATGAAAATACTACACAGCTTTTGAATGCATTATGAGGGTGAAGTTAACATTGATTTGAGGATTTACTTAACTTCTGCTTCAGTGAGAGAATAATTCATCAGTTTACCTGCTGGAAGCGGATATCGAGATCAAATGTGATGGCTTCTCTAGGGTTGCAGACTGGAGGAACTGTGAACTCCACATTCAGAGCTGCTGTACATGGGATCAAATTGACTGTGTACGTGCCAGAATAATCACGAACCTGCAGAACACATAACACAAGTTTAACGTTACTTTTTCACTTCAGAACTTAAGATTTACTGACAACAGCACAGTCAAACTTGATGATCAAAACAAAAGCATAAAATGTACTTAAAATAAATTTTGATAATGATTGGGGAAATAAGAGGTCAACTGACAGCAAAGTCTGATATGAACATCCACTGCTGGACAGGTTGGCTGTAGGTCGGCTCCGTCCTGACCAGAGTGAGGTTAAAGGTCAAGCCTGGGTGATCTGGACTCATGACTATAGATTTTACTGTGGGTGATGGGTAAACAGGCGAGAGTTAAGCAAATAAAACACACAATTAGAGTTGAAGACTGAACTATTAGGCCTCCCGTGAAATTGTAACTCAAATATTTTTGAACAGATATCAAAGTGCTATGTTTTATGGAAATAATATTATTTTCAACACATAAGACTTCTTAAAACTAATTTGCCTACATTTTCTTACATTTTTTTATTGAAGCCAAACTTTAAGAAATAAGACTTTTTCCAGAATAAATATATATTAGGAAATACTGCAGGAAATATTCTTGTTTTAAAAACAAATTACATGTCACGGGAGAGCAATTTTTTGTATTAATATTAAAGAGAGACATGATCTATAAATTTTTACCTGTAGTTTTCAGACCCCTCATATTTGCTGTTGGATACAAGATAGTATATTTAAAAAAAAAACAAAAAAAAACAATAATACTTTAGTAATAAACTATAATTAAAGAGACGGTTCACCCAAAAAGGAAAATCCCCTGTTAATTTAATTTGTCTTTTTCTTTTTCATTCTTTTTTCTTCAGCAATACAATAAAGAAGATCTTTGGCTAAAATTGTGGTCCTTGGTGATTTACAAAATGCACGTATATGGCCACTGGCGCTTTGAGCAAACCATATAGAAGCAAAACAAAACATAATAATAAACTTAAAAAGGCAATATTATTGTAAATAAAGTTCAGATTCCTGGACAAACCGATTGTTTCACTTTATGAGTCCTCAGTTTATCATCAGGAGCCACAGGTATTAATTTAGTTTTGCTATTTTTTTTTACTCTTAGGTCTCTATTTTAAAGATTTAGGTACAAAGTCTAAAGCGCATGGCGCAAAAGCATTAAGGATGTGTCTGAATACAATGCTATTTTAAGGATGGAAAAATACGCTCTGTGCCACAGCGCATGGTCTAACAGGGTTGTGCTTATTCTCTTAATGAGTTATGAGTGTGTTTTGAGCATAACTTGCATTAAACCAATTTAGAGTCTCATCTCCCATTCCCTTTAAGAGTCAGTTGTCACGCCATGGCGCATTCGCTACTAGTGAGAAAACAGTTAAACAAACCATCTGCAGCGTGAGGATAAAGAACGAGCCTCCTCCAATCGACCTCCTTACTTTACTTTTACTCTTTACTTAAGTCCTTTACTTTCATAGATAAGGAAACAGTGTTGTATGCACTCCACTGAAGACATTCATTAGCCTACATATTTAATTCTGTTTGTTAAGTGCATAGATTGGTTTCAAAACTATTTCTAAATTCAGTTTTAAATTTCCAGCACACGATAAAACTGAGTTGTATCCAAACACACATCCTATTCTTATGCCTATTCATTTAGTGACACATACATCTCCAAAACCCAACAGGTGGACAAATCTAAACTTGTTTTAATTAAACAAATATAACTATGCATACAATAAATAATACTGCTAATAATAGCAACATTATACAAATGCAAATTGGCATTAAAAAACTGAAAAAAGCCCCTCGATGTGTAAACGTTTGGACCTGCATAGGTCAGCTGCATTTCAGTTCCTTAAAATATCAATGCGCCAACAATGTGCCTTAACATACCTCCTTTTCAGACCGGCACACCTATGAGTCCACAAAGTGGCACAAATGGATTTGCCATTTAAACAATGTGGCGTTGCACTAGGGTTGCACTGGTCTAAAAATAGCGCCAAACACATTAGCCCTTAAAGTGCAGTAGCAATTGACTTACATTTTATGAATCAAGTATCACATTTTCAGCTAAAAATCTTATAAATAATGTAAATAGACACCTACATCTTTAATGGGCTGAGTAAATTAACAGCAGATTTTAATTTTTGGGTTGTCCACATAATTAATAAGATGTAATTTTAGGAAGACATTTATAAGAGGGAAATGCCAGAACTTACCAGGATGTCCCGCTACAAACAGGCCCCTGAAGCGAGCCTCTGTACGAAAGTTGACCACGAGTCTTCCCTGCTCATTAATCCTCATGCTGGTGGGATATAAAGCTCCTGCAGAGAAAACATGGGCCAATATTATTATCTCTTAATTAGAAATATGATACGATTTGCTACTTGATTGTGCTATTGGCTAGTACATCCTGTGCTAGTTCTTTTTTCCCCCACATGTGACATCTGTAGAATATGGATGAGACTTTTGGTAGAGATGTGCTTCCAATCACTACCCATTTTCATGATGGACAAATAATACAAACCAGAGATAAGCCTCCCTCACTGTAATATAATGAAAATAATAAATAAATAAACAAATAAATAAATATTCAAAATAGGATGTTGAGCTTTCTGTTGGCAGAACACAGTACTGATTTCATGAATTTCTCTCATGACAGCCAATAAATATTATGAAAAAAAAACATGACAAAGTACTAAATTTACCACTTTTTATTTATTTGTTTGTTTGTTTGTTTTTTCATTTATTTTTCAGAAAGTAGCTATGACTTTGAGTGTCTGGAAAAGTGTTATTAATGTATTCATTACAGGAATGTGTTAACCAACATGAATTTAGAAAGGAAATAAAACAGATTCAAACCATTTGTTATTTATTGAAGGTTGTTAATGTCAGTAAATTTAATAATTGGTCATGTTTGTTCACACTGCATTAATGTTAAATACAATACAACTCTAGATTTTAAGAGTCACCTTTAAAAAAAAAATTGTTTTATTTATTTGATTGCATTTATTATTATTATTATTATTATTATTATTATTATTATTATTAAAGTATCTCAGGCTACATGTATTTGTCCTAAAATATAATTATATTAATATATTAATAAATTAAAAAACAAAATAACTATTTACAAATAGGTTACAAATAATTACATATACAAATAACTGTGTATAATATAATATAATAAAATATAATATAATATAATATAATATAATATAATATAATATAATATAATATTATATTATATTATATTATATTATTCATTCATTTTCTTTTCGGCTTAGACCCTTTATTAATCAGTGGTCACCACAGTGGAATGAACTGCCAACTTATCCAGCATATGTTAACGCAGTGGATGCCCTTTCAGCTGCAACCCATCACTGGGAAACATTCATACACACTCATTCACACACATACACTATGGAAAAATTAGCTAAACACTATAGTTTACACTAGTTTTGCTCACCAAGGCTACATTTGTTTGTTCACAATAGAATAAAAACAGTAAAATTGTAAAATATCACTATATTTTAAAATAAAAAAGTTTTTTTTTCATTTTTTTTATTTATATATATATTGCATTATCATTATGCAGTTAGCTAACAGTTGTGTTGCAATTTATTTTATTTTTAACAGCAAAACAAGTTTTAGGATTTTTTAAATTACTATCAAGTTTAAAATAATATCACATATTTCAAGCTGAAATCTTTTATGGCACTCTAATGGTCTTCTCTGTTCCTTTATTACACAGGTGTCAATTCTGGAGAGCCACAGCTCTGCACAGTTTAGCTTCAACCCTAAATAAACACACCTGAATAAACTAATTGATTCCTTCAGGCTTGTTTTAAACCTACAGGTAAGTGTGCTGAAGCAGGGTTGGAACTAAGCTGTGCAGGGCTGCCGCCCTCCAGGAACTGAGATTGACACCTCTGCTTGATGCTGCGGTCACACTAGAGTTTGTGCGTGCGAAATTCTGTCGTACGGCTCTGCAAAAAGGGGTGGGATTGTTCCATGTTTTAAAGTAAAGCATACACACAATGCATCACATAACGATATGATGCATGAATGTGCTCCACACACTCCTCCTTAATACACCAGACATTGTGTTAGAAACTCTCATATGCTTTTACATGTTTGTTTCTATGTTTGCTTATATAACTGGTATTATTATTTGTAGCACTTTATTTTTGCATCTCGTTAAAATACATTATGAACAGCAGCTACATTAATCATTTTCTTCATTCTCTATTTCCACCTGGGGATACTCATTCCGAGGCAGCAAGAGACTATGCAGCGCCAATGATGATTTCAAGATATCCATAATCCTAGACCAGGCAGTATCCCGAGCTGATGCTGTGGTCGTCATGGAAGAATGGAGTGCATGAGACTGATTCCTAAAAAGACCAGTGACAGACGAGTCTCCGCATTGATCCTGTGGGCTAGCCTGACCTCCCGCCTGTGCCCTACTCACACCTGTAGCTTCTCCAAGATGGACGTCCAGCTTCTCTGGGCTCCTGTGCCTAGACTGCAGCTCCACACAGGAATTTTGGCCAGAAGAATAATGGTGAATAATGGTCATGACCAACAAAACCTAGTTCCTCTCAAGGTTTTTTCCCCTTCACTTTGTCAATTGGAAAAGTTGTTTTTCCCCCTCACCAGTCACCACTGGCTTGCGTAGATCGAGACTTGTGGAGCTGTGCTTCGGTGGATTTGCTCTCTAGTGTTTGAACTTTCAGCAGTGAAACTTAAACCACACTAAACTGAACTTCAACTCTGAAATCTGGACTTTACTAGAACTATGTTAAGCTGCTTTGACACAATCTACATTGTGAAAAGCTTGTTATAAATAAACATGAATTGAATGGAATTGAATTAAATTCCAGTACAGAGAGGTCATGTTTTAATCTTCGATTTGGTCTCATGCATGTGATGCGATTTCGCAAGTCAGAGTTCATCAAGCTTGAACTTTCCAACGCAGCGAACTGTGAAACTTGTCACACGAGCTTGCGTTTCCGGTCTGCCGCATTTTCGTGCATATAAATGGAAGTCTACAGTATGGGGAGAAAAGTGCAGTGTGACCGCAGCTTTAATACGTCATTGTTACTAATTAATTAAACACTAAAATCAATTAATGGCTGCTAAACATTTGAATAACAGTGCATAAAAATGTTTAGAATCTAAATGCTAAGACTTGAGATAATGCTAACTAAACTTGCTTCTGAAACTCATGACTTACCTTGTAGATCCGCCTGTGTTTGGCTGCCAACTCCATCTTTCCACAAGATGGCAGTGTCATAAACAAAGGTGAGCCGGAGCTCGGAGTGCAGGTCGAAATGCTGCCAGCCTCCAGCACCCACGGGGGAATGAAACACATATGAGACGTGAAGAGGAACACGCAGGGTCACATATGACTGCACCAGGTTCAGCACCTGCCACAACACATTCACAACACACAGACTGAGGAAACACACTTTTAACGAGCACACTCCACTAGAGGCTGCTATCAGTCATATTGTCAAGTATGATCACAATCTAAAAGAATCATTTCCTATCTCAATGTGTTTGCGTTTATCACTATGATTAATGTCTTCAGTTTAACATCATCCTTCAGAATCCATTCTAATATGATTTGCCACTCAGCAAACTTTAATTATTATTATTATTATTATAATTATTATTATTATTATTATTATTATTATTATTAAGCTGCTTTGACACAATCTACATTGTAAAAGTGCTATAGAAATAAAGATGAATTGAAAATTGTACTAAATTATTATTATAATCAGTATGATTATCGCTGTATTATCATCCATTCACCATTGTGTGAATAATTATGTTTTGCATTTATTTCAAATTGATAATAGTTGAATGAAATAATCTGAGAAATGTAGCTCTTTTTAATATTAAATGTCTTTAATGTCACTTTAAATCCATCCATGCTGGATGATTGTATTTAATAATAATTATTATTTAATATAAGTCTATCATATATTTAATAAAATTACTCTATATATTTATAAAAATGTAACTGCTTTTGGGTGACAACGCACAAAATGAGCAAAAATTCACACATGAGATTATAATTATTATTATCAGCATTATTATCAATATATTATTATCAGTTCACCACTTTGTGGATTATTATGTTGTACATTTATTTCATATTGAGATCTTTTAATAAGCAGAAAACTTCATCTTTTTTATAATAAATATGTTAATGTTACTCATCCATGCTAAATAATACTTAAAAATTATTATTTTTTGATAGTTAAAAACAATTTAAAAATGTTAATAATATATCATCACCTTGGAATTAAAAGGTTCTATCTGCATTCTGAATGATTTTAGGATATTGAGCTTCAAAGTTTTTGCATTGCATTCAGTATGTGTGTAAATTTTTTTTTTTATAAAAAATCTTAAAATGTACACAACTAATAAAAAAAAAA
>CAIGQZ010001492.1:12571968-12606823 GCA_903798205.1 Danio tinwini | reverse complement strand
TTTTTTTTTTTTTTATAACGCCACCGATCATTCCGACATTTAGATGCGAGATTAGAAAAGGGAAGCCATTTAAGCAAGACCTCAGATTCTGAAATGAAATGAATAAATACAAAAGCTCAGCGGGTTATGGTGAAGTCAATCTCTTGTGCTGAGAACAATGAAGAGTGTGGCAGAAATAAAACCTGCGGAGAGCTACGGCTGTGCATAATAATAGATGAAAACAAAAAAGAAAACTGTATGGTGACATTCATTCGTGGAGAGATGTTCATCGAGTTTGATGAAACTTGAATGTTTTGTTCATTCCAAAAATGATCTTCAACCAGTCAAAGTGGCTAGTGGGAGTGACTGTCTAACCTGCCACAGTTGAAATCTACCTGCATTTGGCAGGTTGGCGAGTGTTAATGTTTATTAGTGTTTACTACTAATAACGATAATATATATTTAATAATAATTATATTTAATTATGTATTTGTTTTTTTTATCTGACCCTAAACATTAATTGACAGTGTTTGATCACAATTTAAAATCATTTATTTGACACACAAAGGGGAAAATGAAATTAATTAATTTGATTATTATTATTATTATTATTATTATTATTATTATTATTATTATTGTTGTTGTTGTTGTTGTTGTTGTTGTTGTTATTATTATAATTATTATTATTGTTGTTGTTGTTGTTGTTGTTATTATTATTATTATTATGGTAACACTTTACAACTAGAAAAGTAAAAGTTCATAGACAAACATTATGGTGGCTTGAGAAAGCCTTGTCTGAGTAGTTTTAAAGTTTAAATAATTGAAGTAGTTTTTAAGAAGTTTGAAGCAGTTGGCATAGATAGACTATATATAGTTGGCATAGATAGCTACATATAGGTTAGCAGGTTTCAAGTATGGTTTGGCATACTTTTTTTGCTAGGTGGTTGCTAGTGTTCTGAGTAGTTGCTAAGTGGTTGCTAAGGCATTGCTAGGTGGTTGTTTAGATGTTGCTAAGTGGTTGCTTAGGCGTTGCCAGGTGGTTGCTAAGATGTTGCTAGGGTGTTTTGAGTTGTTGCTAGTCGGTTGTTATGGTGTTCTGAGTGGTTGCTAAGGCGTTGTACTGTAGAGTGTTCTAGGTGCTTGCTAAGGTGTTGCTAGGCGGTTGCTAGGGTGTTCTGAGTGGTTGCTAAGGCGTTGCTAGGTGGTTGCTAAGGTGTTTTGATTGTTTGCTAGGCGGTTGCTAAGGTATTGCTAGGCAGTTGCTAAAGTGTTCTAGGTCAATGCTAAGGTGTTACTAGGTGATTGCTAGGGTGATCTAAGTGGTTGCTAGGTGGTTCCTAAGGTGCTGCTATGGTGTTCTGAGTGGTTAAGGCGTTGCTAGGCGGTTGCTAAGGTGTTCAGAGTAATTGCTAGGTAGTTGCTAAGGCGTTGCTAGGGTGTTCTGATTGGTTACTAAGGCATTGCTAGGCGGTTGCTAGGGTGTTCTAAGTGGTTGCTAAGACATTGCTAAGCCATTGCTAAGGTGTTCTGAGTGATTCCTAGGGTGTTCTAAGTGGTTACTAAGGTGTTGCTAGGCGGTTGCTTGGGTGTTGCTAGGCAGTTGCTAAGGTGTTCTGAGTGGTTGCTAGGCAGTTGCTAACATAAATTACCATGGTTCTAGTATGAATTAACATGTTGTTAGCATGTTTTAAGCATAAATTATCATGTTGTTAGCATGGTTCTAGTATGAATTAGCATGTCACTAGCATGTTTCTAGTATAAACTAGCATGTTGTTAGCATGAATGTAGTATGAATTCGCTGTTGCTAGTATTATTAGCAAGTTTGTTAGTTTGGATTATTATGTCATTAGTATGTTTCCAGTATGGATTAGTATATTGTTAGTATGGATTGGTATGTTGTTAGTATGTCCAATGTAAAGTTAATGGCAGTTTTCTTTTACAATGGAAGTCTATGGGACAGTTGCTAAGGTGCCGTAAATGGTTGCTAGGGTGTGGCTAAGTTAAAAGGTCATTGGCAGATTGGTAGTCTGAGTTAAATAAGCCCATCATTAAGTCTGTATGACAGTCTGGCAGAAAGTTATGAGGTCATAAAGTTTGGTCCAACATTAAGTAAATGGAACTTTTCCAAATTTTACAGGTCAGTTTTCGGAAAACCGTAAGTCAGATCGGTTGGAAAAGATATAGCAACACAGGTCAGACCACTTTGGAGCTTTGTTGTTAGTTTGGTGGTTGCAGTATGAATGGTAGTATGAACTAGTGGGAGATGCATATAGAAATTAGCCTCAGAAGAAGAAGACAGAAGAATAATAAGGTAATGTAGTATAACAGTATGTTGGCTTTTTCAAGCCACCATAATAAGGTTGTATTAGCTAATGATAGTTAATGCATTTACTAACATAAACAAACAATGAACAATACATTTATTGCAGTATTTGTTCATGATAGTAATGAAAATACACTCATTCATTGGTAATTCATGTTAACTCACAGTGCGTTAACTAATGTTAACAAGCATGACTTTGGATGTTAATAAAGCATTAGTAAATGTTGAACTATGATTAATAAATGCTGTACAAGTATTGCTCATAATTAGTTTATGTTGGTAAATACATTAACTAACATTAACTAATGAAACCTTATTGTAAAGTGTGACCATTATGATTATCATTTTGCTATGGGCTATAGATCTGCTAAATCTCTTTCCAAAGCTAAAATGAAACAAGAGACAGATAATGATGGTCTCAAACCTCAGTTTTCTTTTACATGTGATCTTTTTCGCTCTAGGCCAAGAACGGCTTCAATTTCTGAGGCACTGATCATTATAATTCAGCCGTCTCACCTGGCCATCTGTCCCGATGGTTCCCCCGCAGTCTGTGAGCAGCTCCGACATGTCATAATAACTCACAAACTCCCACAGACAGGCCTCCAGGTTCAGGTTCCTGTAGAAGCGTAAAGTGCCCTGGCCTCGGAGGACAGGGCTGTACTGATAAGGCAGGGTCTCTCCAACGCTCTGGATATTGCGGGTGGCTTTGGTCAGAAAGCCGTGCCGTGTGGACACCTCATTAAAGTCCAGCAGATTGGAGCACCTGTGGTTTCCCACGCGAGTGCCATCGGGGCTCAGAGTCAGATCAAAATTGGACAGAGCGCGAGTGGAGACCACAGGGAGCATGCCTGGAGAAAATACACCACAATTTACAAACCAGTCACATTTTAGGATATTGGCTTGCTGTTGTAGAATTTGGCATGTAAACTATAAACAAGGAGTGAAATATGATTCTGGAAACATTGAATGTTATGAGGTTTGAAAGCGTGCATAGAAATATTTAAAGTTACAGTACTCCCAAAACAACAACTTCTCATTATGTGCTTACTAACAGGTACACATGTTATTCATTCATAAAAAAAGAGATGCTTTGAAGAATGTTTCCGTAAACTCAGTAAATTGTTAACTTGAACTAGTTAACTAGAGACTTTTTCTGATTGGATCATTTGAATCAATGAGTTGTTAATTGGAGACTCACTCTGACAAAATCATTTGGATCACTGAGTTGTTAACTGGAGACAATCTGACTGAATCATTTGGATCAGTGAGTTGTTAATTGGGGACTCACTCTGACTGAATCATTTGGATCAGTGAGTTGTTAATTGGAGACTCACTCTGACAAAATCATTTGGATCAGTGAGTTGTTAATTCGGCACTCACTCTGACTAAATAATTTAGATCAGTGAGTTGTTAATTTGGCACTCACTCTGACTGAATAATTTGGATCAGTGAGTTGCTAATTTGGCACTCACTCTGACTGAATCATTTGCATCAGTGAGTTGTTAACTGGAGACTCACTCTGACTATCATTTCGATCAGTGAGTTGTTAACTGGAGACTCACTCTGACTGAATCATTTGGCTCAGTGAGTTGTTAACTGTAGACTCACTTTGACTGAATCATTTGGATCAATTAGTTGTTAACTGGAGACTCACTCTGACTGAATCATTTGGATCAGTGAGTTGTTAATTGGGGACTCACTCTGACTGAATCATTTGGATCAGTGAGTTGTTAATTGGAGACTCACTCTGACAAAATCATTTGGATCAGTGAGTTGTTAATTTGGCACTCACTCTGACTAAATAATTTGGATCAGTGAGTTGTTAATTTGGCACTCACTCTGACTGAATAATTTGGATCAATGAGTTGCTAATTTGGCACTCACTCTGACTGAATTAATTGCATCAGTGAGTTGTTAACTGGAGACTCACTCTGACTATCATTTGGATCAGTGAGTTGTTAACTGGAGACTCACTCTGACTGAATCATTTGGCTCAGTGATTTGTTAACTGTAGACTCACTTTGACTGAATCATTTGGATCAATTAGTTGTTAACTGGAGACTCACTCTGACTGAATCGTTTGCATCAGTGAGTTGTTATTGGAGACTCACTCTAACCAGATCATTTGAATCAATTTGTTGTTAATTGGAGACTCGTTTTGATTGAATTATTTGGATCAGTGAGTTGTTAACTGGAGACTAGGTCTGACCAGATCATTTGAATCAATGAGCTGTTAACTAGAGACTCGGTCAAACTGAATCATTTGGATAAGAGAGTCATTAACTGTAGATTCACTCTGACAAAATCATTTGAATCAATGAGCTGTTTTACTGGACAGTCACTCTGACTGAATCATTTGGATCAGTAATTTTTTTAACTGAAGACACTCTGACCAGATCATTTGAATCTTTGAGTCATTAATTGAAGACTCAAAGTCACACTGCATTTTTCGCCCCAAAGACCATTCATTCACATGCAAATGTGCCAGACCTGAGATGCAAGCTTGTGTAAAGGTCTTACTGAATCATTTGAGACTTGACTAGGACTATCACAATTATCAATATATCGACTTAACGTACAACACATGGACATGACCTCAATAATTTTTGGTGATTCAATATATATCGCCTATACATAAAAACAATTCTAACCACATTTTAGCTGTTGTACAATACCTCTATTGCTTTTGAAGGTGTCTGTGTCAGTATGGTTAAAGAAAACACAACAGTTATTTACTATAAATTACTATAGTATATTTTCATGTGGGTGTCTGACAACTGAAAATAGATCTGGTAGCAGATATCACAGCCTGTTACTTTTTACCTTTAACACTGTTTTGTTAACATTTATTATTATTAATTGCTTAAGACAAGCGTTTCACATTCTGATTCCAATGCCTCGTTATTAAATTGTTAAAATGACTATAATTAAATGAAATAATCTTAAGAATAAAATATTATGTTTTCTTTGGAAGAGTGCATACTTGCATTGTAATGATATTATATTGTCATTGGAATTATATAATGAGTGGCATAAAATGCTCTTAAAATTACAATAATATTGTTCATCGCAATATATTTTGGTCCAATATATCATACAACAAAATCTAGATATTGTGACAGGCCTAGACTTAATCTGAGTGGATCATTTCAATCAGAGTGTTTTTAAGTGGGTGAAATGCCCTGACTGAATCATTTAAATCAGTGATTCATTAACTGTAAAATTGCTCTACCAGATCAACTGAAAAAACACTGAGTTGTTACATGGAGTATGAGCTGAACTTCCTGATCACCTTTAGATAACTATGGTAGCTAGTTTTGTTGAGTTCGCACAAACATATCACATGATATCAGAAGACTAGAAATAATGTATGCAATGAGACAAACTGACTATATTGTGACAATCTAAGAAACAACACTATATTGATTAATCTTAAATAATATATTTTTGTTCCACAGAAGAAAAAAAAAAAAACGCAGTAAAACAGGCTTATAACAACTTTAGAGTGAGATAATGATGATTGAAAATAATTATTTTGCCATTGAATAATCATTAAATTGCACATTTTAGATGCAATAAAGAAAGCTATCACTGGGTGTCATAGTACTGTAGCACACAGCTCTGAAAAATTACACTTTAAAGCAGCTTTTGATGAGTTTAGAAAGTAATATTAGCGCAACCATATTTGGTCAAAATCTTGGCCTAGATTTTTGATGTAAATATAATTTGACAATTACTTCCCAAAATAGTTTTTAATTTTCATCCCAGAAAACTTTCTGACCCAACGTAAAAGGCAGCTTTTGATGAGTTAGGAAGGTGATATTAACGCACCTGTATTTGGTCAAAGGCTTGGCCTAGATATCTGACGTGAAATATAACTTGACAATTATATCCTGAAATACTTTTTTTATTTTCATGGCTCTGATGGAAAACAAACATGATTTTGATAGAAAACGCAGCTGGCAAATTTGCAGCATGACACTTCATGTTTATGCATCCTTCCGACTTTGATTTAGGCTTTTGAAGAGAGCTGTAATATTTAGTTTTGACAGCAAATAACGTGCAAATCCACAAAAGAATAGCAGTTTTTTCCCCAAGGGTAAATGTGAGAAGGTTTTCTCTCAGAGGGTCTGAACCAAACAAACAACCTGGCAGCCAAAAAGGGGAAATAATTCTCTCACCGTCTATGTGGGGCATGGTGACAGTAAGCTTGATGAGATTGGCATATTCAGGGTCTTCAGCGCCCGTATAACGTAGTTTGGCAGAAAAGGGCTCAGCACCCACTGTGCCCAATTTACGTGGTTGGCACATCCCTGCCCAGGAACATCAAAGACACGGAACATGACTTATTACCACCTGCTGACAGTCTAATTCCACATTTGCAAATGGTGTATTATAACCAGCAGCTCAGAAGAAGCATATAATGTTCTTCGGTGCTGCTGTACAAAAGCAAAGCATTTTTACATGATCTCACTTAATGGGATGCTTTCAGGCTCACCTTCCTCTATGCTAATAGACACTATTGGGCTGCTCAGCTCCAAACCCTCGTCTCCATTTGAATTTACGGCACGGGCTGCGCACTGCACTCTGGAGCCCGCTTGGAAGTAAATGGAGTCTAGGGTGATCATTTTGGAGGATGTGAAGAAGGTGTCGAAGTCTGCCTCCCTCATGGGGCTGGTGACGCCATCAGGACCACTGGGGGCGCTAATGAGCCATCGGTAACGAGTCAGCGTGTTGTTGATGCGTTCGCTAATGCAGATGGAGCCAGTTTTGTCATAGTCTGGATATTTGGGGTTGCAGGCCTGGATAAGTTGAAGAAATAAACAGGGATAGGGAGAAACATTTGATAATTGTGTTCATTGAAAGCATTCTGATTAAAAAGTTGTTTTTTGAAGGAATATTTACTTTGATTCAATAAAAATGGATTATATAGATCTTAATAAATACTAAATCACTCAGTATCCTTCGGCTTGGTGCCTAATATTTTCAGGGGTCACCACAGTGAAATGAACCCCAAATAATAATGTGAAAATGCATTGTGGTTAACACAGAAATATCAAAAATAATCATGACTTTAAGAATAACAATAATAAAGCTTACATTTGAACTTTGTCACAAAAATAAATAATATAAATAATAATAATAAATCTTTTAAACATTTTTATAACTTAAAGAATAATATAATATAATATAATATAATATAATATAATATAATATAATATAATATAATATAATATAATATAATATAATATAATATAATATAATGTAATGTAATGTAATATAATATAGGGGCAGCATGGTGGCGCAGTGGGTAGCGCTCTCGCCTCACAGCAAAAAGGTTGCTGGTTCGAATCTCAGCTGGGTCAGTTGGCGTTTCTGTGTGAAGTTTACATGTTCTCCCCGTGTTCGCGCGGGTACATGTGGTATAGGTAAATTGGGTATGCTAAATTGTCTATAGTGTATGGGTGTTTCCCAGTGATGGGTTGTGACTGGAAGTGCATACGCTGCGTAAAAAATATGTGCTGGATAAGTTGGCAGTTCATTCCGCAGTGGAGACCCCAGATTAATAAAGGGATTAAGCTGAAAAGAAAATATATAATATAATATAATACAATACAATACAATACAATACAATATATTATAATATAATATAATACAATACAATATAATATAATATAGTATAATACAATACAATACAATACACTACAATGTAATATAATATAATCTAATATAATATAATACAATACAATACAATATAATATAATACAATACAATACAATATAATATAGTATAATACAATACACTACAATACAATGTAATATAATATAATATAATATAATATAATATAATATAATATAATATAATATAATATAATATAATACAATACAATACAGTGTCAGTTGGCGTTTCTGTGTGGAGTTTGCATGTTCTCCCTGCATTTGCGTGGGTTTCCTCTAAATTGTCCGTAGTGTATGAGTGTGAATGAGTGTGTGGATGTTTCCCAGAGATGGGTTGCGGCTGGAAGGGCATCTGCTTTGTAAAATCGTGCTGAATAAGTTAATAAAGGGACTAAGCCGACAAGAACATGAATGAATGAATAATACAATACAATACAATACAACACAATGTAATGTAATGTAATGTAATGTAATGTAATGTAATGTAATGTAATGTAATGTAATATAATATAATATAATATAATATAATATAATATAATATAATATAATATAATATAATATAATATAATATAATATAATATATGAACTTAGACCACAAAACCATAAGTGTACATTTTTGCACTATCCATTCTTTAATTTATGCTGATTTATGCATTGTCTGAAATTTGGAAATATAAACTTTAAATTTATCTATGGTTTGTTAGTTTAGTATTAGCCTGAAATACAACTATTTGAAAATCTGGAATCTGAAAGATCTAAATAATCTTAATACTGTCTAAATTAAGTTCTTGGCAATACACATTATTAGTTTTGATATATTACATTCAGCAGCAGCAGCAGTAGCAGTATAGTAGTAGTACATTTACAAAATATGTTCATGGGACATGACCTTTACAAACATATTAATGATTTTTGGTATAAAAGAAAATTGTATAATTTTTACTCATACAATGTATATCTACAATGTACAATACATTTTTTAGATATTGCCAAAAATATACCTGTGCAACGTTTTGTGCTTAGTCACATATAATATAATAAACATTACATGAATATGGTAATCATTGTATACCATGGTACACACATCAAAGTACTACTCTAGTGATATCATAATACTTTAAAGAAAGTTCTGGATACAACAGACTTCTGGTAAATAATTTATCACAAGGAACAACATCGAGCTTTAGAAGATTAAACACTGTTTGTTTCTTGTGCTCATAAGGTCCTTATGATTTAAGAAAGCACAAGCACTGTGAGGCATTACCACACTTTTTATGACTTAAGATTTGAAAAATCTTTATAATCTTAAAATCTTTTTATTCACTTGTAGTTCAAGGACCTATTAAAAGCTTGATGAAAAAAGACCTCATAAACGGCATTAGAAATGCACTGAAATGTAATATATAAATGATGTTAGTCACAAATGAGTGGAAAAACTTGTCTGACTGAATTTTTCTCCTGACAAACCTACCGTGACACAGACGACAGGATATCCAGCGAGCGGATGAGCATTTTGTTTGCTTGTTCTGACATTGTCATAGTGCAGCAGTGACACAATATGAGGCAATGAAGGGAACGTGACGTCAGCCATGCTGTTGGTCTCCTCAATGTACACTATGGCTTTTGTCATCTGCAAATAAAACAGGCACAGATTTTTTATTTAAACTATGTAATTCATTTAAAATTCTGTCATTATTTGCTCACCCTCAAGTTGTTCCAACATAAGACTTTCACTCATCTTCCGAACACAAATGAAAAGATTTTCAAACAAATCTGAGAGATTTCTGTCTCTCCATTGTTTACAAAAACTCTGACGCCTCTTAAAGAGATCAAATAAATCCAAATTAATTAAGAGGTTTAATCCAAGGTTTTTGAAGACTGTTTCATATAATTAACAGATTTAATTTAGTTTTTTTTCTACAGATAAACACTGACCAGCAATTAATGTTTACAGAATTCATATTTAACCATTCAGGGGTTTTTTTTTTGCATGTCACATGGTACATTTAAGCTTCTGCAAGAAAGCAGTTTATATGATTGAGATTCTATGTTAGCTGACCAACATTTATATGCATAAAGTCATGAATTAAATCTGTTCCTGGTATAAAGTGTCTAGTCATAAGGCTTGATTCAAATGGATTTGCCTTCTGATCTCTTTATGAAAGTTTTGAAGCATCAGTTTTGAACACATTTACAGTGAGGAAATCTCTCAGATTGTATTGAAAATATCTTAATTATGTGTTCTGAAGATGAACAAAAGCCTTATTTTGGATTTTTAATTGACAACGTATTTTACTTAAAAATTACTTCAGTAAAAAAGCAATTTTGAACAGGAGAATAAAGTTATCAGTTGTTTCCATCCATATTTTTATGCACATTTTAGATTACTGCATAAAAAAATCATAATGAAAACATCAAGATGGGCATGAAATTTATAAAATGTGCATTAAAAAGCTGAGTATGTCACAACTGGTAAAATTGCAGATCACTAAAGAACTACAATTCCATCGTTACATGGACCACATATGCAGTTATGCACCACTTAAGCACACCAGTTACTCATTCGGTTGATTCGGTTCGCACACACACACATCTTGGCTGAGTCTTGTTTATCTGTGAACATAACAACACATTTCCTTTGCCTTGCAGTGTTTTGACCCTAGATTTGTTTTGTTTGTTTACGGTGTTCGCCAACCGGATCGACTACTCGCCTGTTATTTGACCACTCTTCTGGATTTGCCCTGTTTAACCCTGTTGACCATTGCTTGCCTAACAATTCTTGTTAATAAACCTGCCTTTGGATTCGCACCTCTGGTGTCCAGCGTCCCTCACATTACAGAAGACTCAGCCACTACTTTGTGTGTTTGTGCTGCTTTTAAAGTCTATGTAATCAGTTCGTAACGATCCTCTGGCTATTTGAGTGTGTAATCAATGGAATGAGGAACTGGTGTGTGAGAGCGGTGCATGACTGGATATGTAGTCTATGTAACGGCGGATTTGTAGTTCATTAGCAATCTGCGTTTTTACCTCTGCGAGGATTAGATTGCTGGTGATTGTGACAGTATAGTGATTTTTTTTTATCAGATAAGAAAAAAGTGCATTAACTGGGATGGAAAAACATTTACTGAATAAATTCCAGCATGCACATCAAAAATGTCATTTTGGGATATTGTGATTACAAACAAAATTTTGGTCAGAAGTGGAGTGCTATGGGGATAGCATTAATGCACAAACCAAATTACACAACATCTGAAAAGTTTTTGGTCATAATAAAATACCTTATAGCAGGGGTCTCAAACTGAAATTGGCAGTGGGACAATTCATAAGACGGCCGTTTTAGCATTCAAGTCAACAGAAGATCACAACAGAAATGATGTTTATATTTCTGGGACCAGTGATAATGCAATTCAGCATGTTTATCGTGTCACACATCAGCTGCTGAAAAATTTTTTGTGGTTGTTGTGTATGGCTGAGCGTTAGACACACACTCACGCACGCACGCACGCACGCACGCACGCACGCACACACACACACACACACACACACACACACACACACACACACACACACACACACACACACTTTGACTGTATATGCAGTAAAAACTCTAGCTTTTTGTTTCTTGTTGTACATATTGAAGGGGGAGTTTAAATTGCTATGAAAATACTACAATAGACATAACAATTATTATTCTGTCCCAACGTGGTTGAGAAACACTGATTTAGGGTATCTGCATTGGTGTATTCATCCACCACTGTTTTGAGTGTAAATTAATTCAAATCCTTCATTTTTGGGGTAACCCTTCCTCCCCTGCACACACACACTTTGACTGTATATGCAATGCTATGCAATTGCTATGAAAATACTACAATCAATAGGCATAATAATTATTATTCTGTCCCAACCAATTGTATTGTCCCAATAGTGTAAGAACAGCAGAAATCAATCTGGGTAACTTAAGTGACCTTACTGACAGTTGTTCTTCACAATATCTTTCTTTTTTTTTGTAAAACAAAGAGGAGAAAAGTATGTACATTTTGACATTTACTTTAACATGTTCAATTCAACTACTAATACAATTTTACTAATGTACATATTTTTATGCAGTGAAGAAAATCTATTAAATGAGACCATTTGAATCAAATATTAGCAGAATGATCATATTTGTTATACCACCATTAACGCGTAAGCCATGAAGATGTGCTTGTACAACAAAATACAAGTGGTACAAAATTAATAATAATCAAACAACCCTTGAATAGTTACAAAAATAGAGCTTTAGTAAAAGTAGAGCACTTACAGACATATATTTTAAAGTTTAAATCAGTCACAGAATTAAAACTCATGTGTATTACTCTCAACTGCACACTGAGAGAAAATGAAAGTAAAACTATACTTTAAAAATACTTTAAATGTCAACTAGGTGGCGGGTCAAAACCACATGTAGCTGGACGCGACTGCACAACAAATGTTTTGGAAGGCCGAATCTCATTATATTTTTGACGTCAGTTGCGGGCTGGAGGGAGGAGGAGGGTGAACTGTAAATCTCCCGTAGGCTGACAGTTTGATATCCCCTGCCTTATAGCCAAATAAGGCTAGCCGTCATCAAATATTTTCACCAAAATATTATTTTGTGCCCAAAGAGTGGTCTCGTACTCGTACACCAGTTATGACTCTATGGATTTTCTTACTGCAAGAAATTCTTATTTATTTATTTTGATATTTGTTCATCAGTTTATCAGGAAGTGATGATTTGTTTTCTTTAACTCATTTAATGGAAACAACTCCTTATTTGCAAATGTTTATCCAAATGTACAGTTTTGTGCATTAGTTTACTTTGCATCTTTGGATGGCAACAGCTTATATAAGTTTTGGAAAGTAAACTATATTAAACTATTTTTTTGCAAAATAATTAAAGATTCATCAATGTATGCTTAGTTTAAAAACTTAAATACAATAAAACTCAAGTATGTTTGTACTTTGATTAGGGCAAATTTGAAACAAAGTGCTTTATATTTTTACTGGAATAAATGTATTTAGGGCAGTGTTCCTCAACCACGTTCCTGAAGGACCACCAGCTCGAACGCATTTTCCATGTCTCCTTAACCAAACATACCTGATTCAGATTATCAGATCATTAGCAGAGACTGGAAGACCTGTAATGGGTGTGACAGACAAAGGAGAGATATAAACCATGCAGTGTTGGTGATCCTCCAGGAACGTGGTTGAGAAACACTGATTTAGGATATCTGCATTGGTGTATTCATCCACCACTGTTTGAGTGTAAATGAATTAAATTTTTGCGGTAACCCTTCCTCACCTGGATTTCAGCAATCATGTTCTCGTCTGGTTTCAGATGGACAGTAAAGGCCTCTCTCATCTCTCTTACACCGTCAAACAAAATCTCCACTTCAACTACATGCTCGATCTCATCTGCTTTAAACTCCACATCTGCACACACACACAAAACCACCTGATTGCATTAGATGATAAACAGCGCTATTTCTTCTCCTAAACACTTCCACACCTGATTGCATTTATCATTTGCATGCTGAACTCTATATAACCTGATGTGGGGAATGTATGCAATGTGGAAGCTGTTTGGAGCCACCTGCCAATCTACAAAGGATAATTAGATGCAGCATATTCGAAATGCAAATGACCCGTTCTGGCCTCCAGAAGCCTCACCGAGGGAGATGGGATGATAGTCTTCTCCGGATATGGCAGAGCCGTCTTTAGTGTGCACCCTCACTAGGGACACTTTGGAAGCATCTCCCGTTCTGCGGATGGGGATCTTTACTAATGTCACCTGCCCAGACTCTTTCGGTTCGCTAATACTGAACTTTGTCTCGGCAAACTTTATGATGGACTCTGAAAAAGAAGATTTGAGGAGTTTTTGTTCATGAAAAAGATCATCTACTGAGAAATCCTTCAGACATCTGAAGGTATTTATGTTAAAGGGATAGTTCACTCTAAAAAATGTTGATTCTGTCATCATTTACTTACTGTACCATCAATTTGTTCCAAATCTTTATAAGTTTCTTTCTTCTGTTGAACACAAATAAGATATTTTGAAAATGTTGGAAAACGCTAGCCATTGACTTTTGACATTTTTTGACTTTTTGACATTGACATTTTTTTTTCTCTACCGGTTCCCGGCAATCTTTAAATTACTTTACTTTGGGTTCAATAGAAAATAGAGCCTCATAAAGATTTGAAACCACACAAAGGTGAGTAAGTGGCATGTAAGACTCTATGTCCACACCATCCTTTTCAATTGTTTCCGCCATCAACACAAAAATGACTAAAAATGCTTTGGTTCATGTACTGCGCATGCGCACAGACTTAAGATGCTTTTACTTGTGTTATATCCACCTGCCGTTTATTTACTTTACGTCTCTTTGAAAAGTCACATTCAAAACATCTGCTTTACAATGTTGTCTGCCATGTTAGCTAAATTGGTCACATGACTGTGTCACATGACTAAAATGTTTCGTTTTTGAAAGCGTTTTTACAGTCCACACTGCAACACGAAAACACAGTTGTCAAATGTATCCCTTTTGGACAGTGTTTTCAAAAAGATAGGAGAAAAATATGTGTTTTTTTAATGAAAACATATTAGTGAGGACATGGACTAAATTGTCTCTTTTAAGTGAACTATCCCTTCACCATTCATCTGAAGTGTATTTCAAATGAAAACTGCTGTGATGTTTGTTAACACTTTAGTTTAAAGGCCAATTTTTACTATAATCTATGGATCCTTTTCACATTTCCATGTTTTTCAGCAGCAGAAGTCATCATAGTTGGGAAAACTTAGAGCGTAGTGAATGAGAGAGTACAACAAATAATTTTTTTACAATCCTCTTTGCTGAAAAAATAAAATAAAAACTCCACGATGGTGTTATCAAGACTTTCAGAGAAAGGAAAAAATAGTGTGAGACTGACAACTGTAGCCAGAAGAGAGAACAACATCAAATTTACCGTTCTGCCCCATAGACGCCACAATACAAACACCCCGCAAAAGCAGTAATTTGTTTTTTGTCGTTTGATGCAAAGATGATATAACACATTCATAAATACATATAAATGTTCATACGTAAAAAAAAATCCAAATATTAAAAACTTTTAAAGATTTAAGATGCTGAACATGTCATAACACTTGTGAAAAGGGTCCATTGGCTTATTACCTGTCTTTTTTAAGACATTGGGTGATTATTTGAACTTGTAAAGCACATATTTATATTCTTCATCCCTGATCCTACCCAATATCTGAACCCAACTACTACCTCAATAACTTTAATAAACAGCAGGTTAGGAGTTCATTGAAGCAAAAGTCATAGTTAATGGTTTGTTAATAGCAAAAATTGTACCTTAAAATGCAGTGTGACCAAATGTTGTATTTCGTTTCTTACTGTCAGTGTTGTCCTTAATCTTTATGAGTGTTTCATTCTGGTTTCCTATGGACGCTCCATATGGTGAATCACTCTTTGCGTTTCCCAGAACGAGCCTCAGTTCTTCCTCATCCTCATGAATTGAATCATCCACCAGTTTCAAAACACACGGTTTATCAACTTCACCTGCACACCAAAACAGACTGAATGAAGAAAACACCAAAATTTTTTGCTTACTAGATATCCATGAAAAATATAGAAAGGCTTTAGGTCTGATATCAAGTAAGGGGTAAAGTGTGAGATTTTCTCCTACTTAAATCATTCACTTGTTTGATCATTCATTCACTTCTTTATTTTTACATTTGTTTATTGTTCATGGGATGCCAAGGTGGCACGGTGGCTCAGTGGTTAGCTCTGCCGCCTTACAGCAAGAAGGTTGCTGGTTTGAGTCACAGTTGGGCCAGTTGGCATTTCTGTGTGGAGTTCTGTTTGCTCTCCTTGTGTTTGTGTGGTTGAGGTGCTCCGGTTTCCCCCACAGTCCAAAGACATGCACTATAAGTAAATTGGCCAGTGTATGAATGCTACAGTGTATGGGTATTTCCCAGTAATAGGTTGCAGCTAGAAGGGCATTCGCTAGGTAAAACATATGCCGGAATAGTTGGCGGTTCATTCCATTCTGGGGACCTCTGAAAAATCCGAGACTAAGCTGAAGGAAAATGAATGAATGGGATGCTAATAGTTTGTTTATTGGTTATCTGTATATACATTTGTTTGTTCAGTTTTATGGCATCATTACATCTAAACTGAAATTAAGGGTCATCGCTGCATATCTTATTTGAATTTGGCCAAAAGAATGAAGACTGTCATGCCATTTAATTCAAGTTTAATCCATTCACCAATTTGATTGTTCATTTGTATGTCCATTTTTGTGGTATATTCAGTTTTATGGCGCCATTACATGTGGATTTTAAATGAGGGTCATTGCCTGCATGTTTTAATTGAATTTGGGAAATTAAAAAGATTAAAAATAATAAAAGATATATTATTTTGTTAATCTACCAGTTAATTAAATGTTTGGTTGCTTGTAAGTCCCATCATTTTTGCAGTATTTCCCAAATCCATTCTAGCTTACATAATGAGTGGATCAAATTGCATCATTTACCTAAATTAATTACATGGAGCAGTAAAACTCACTTGCATATCTGTTAGTTATTTTATTCAACTGTATCCTCTATTTAATCTCAATTCAAATAAAGAGGCCAAACTTATATGTTTTGTTTATTTAATGTAATATGAGCGACTAAAGGTGAAATGTGAGATTTTAAGAGATTTAATTCAGCATTAATTCATGCACATATTTGTTTATTTGGTTTATTCATTCCATGTGCTATATAAATTTTTTTACTTGAATGAGGGAGGGGTGATTTTATTAGTGCACTCTAATTTAATGTTTGTAGAATTGTATTTGCTTTTAAATTGACAAACTGTAAAAAAATATATTAGCAAACATTAATATTAGACCTGGCGGTTCATTCCACTAAGTTGACCTCTGATAAATCAGAGACTAAGCTGAAGGAAAATGAATGAATTAATCATATTAGACCACAGTTAGGAGAAAAATATGATCCAACTGCATGATGACGCACCTGAACAACATGCGTTGCTCTATGAAGGACTGCAGTGTAGAACATTTTGCACATTTTTCCTATTCACTCAGAACACCTTTTTGTGTGTAAAAAACATGGAACGAGGAATGGGAAAAATGCAAGGTTATGACAAAAATTGTTTGCAAGACTATGACAGGCTGAATGGGCTGCTATTTTTTATACAAAACATTTTTTGTACATCAGCTAAAACTCAACGTCTACTTTTAAGACAAGAAATGTTTGAAATTTTTGTTAAATTTCTAAACATATAGAATATCCTGAAGGCAAGTTTGTGAAGTCTTTTGTTTTACATTTACTTCATACTGTACATGCCAAATAAAAATTTCTATTGTAAAATGAATGGTATAATGGTCCATAAATTAATGTTAGTTAATGTATTTATTCATTCACATTTATTCATCATTATTCAATATTTACTAATGCATTATTAAGAGCCAAAGTTGTACTGTACATCAACCAATAGAGCTTAATTTTTTGTTTTAAAGTGTTAAACTGAAATGGCTTAATTATTATGATTGCTATTAATAAATATCAAGATGGCAAATTATTAAAACTTATTTATTGAATAATGAATAAATATATCTGATGCCTCATAAAGAGATCAAATAAATCCAAATTAATGAAGAGTTTTAATCCAAGTTTTCTATTTTCTATTTAAATTAACATTTGATTTATTATTATTTATTTTATGTAAATTATAATTTTATTATTATTATTTATTATATTGTTTTTGCATTATATTAATGCCATTTATTGTATTCATATATTATTGATTATATTATGATATTTATTTTGTATTTTATTAAAAATATATATATTTAAGTGTTACACTTACATTTTTTACGTTGAAAATAAAAAATACAACCGAATTGTGAATTGATCAAACAGTCTGAATAAAATTGTAAAATAAAAAAAATGTTTAAAAAAATGTATTAAAATATTTTTGAAAGTTGAAAGTTAAGTGTGTTTTTTTAACAGTTTATTCAACTGTTTGCACATTCAATTGTTCACTCTTTACTAATGTATTTTTTTTTTCTCTCCATTCAACATCCCATCTTACAGAGGAGGTTATTTACCAGGCAAGAAAGTTACGATGGAGGCATCAGTGTTTGGTCTCTCCTCAAAGTCGGACACCACCTGTGCAGAGCCCTGCCGCGTGTAGCAGCGGACACTGGACTTGTGTTTAATGTCTCCACTGCGGTGCACCATTACAGTGATGTAACCTTCACTCTCCTCTGCAGTCACGACAGCATGTTTAAACTGCACCTTTGGCACTGAGGAAAGAGAATAAACACATGCCGACTCTTTAATACCTCTATATAATGGACAAAAATATGCACAGTAATGTGTGGCTCATTCATTCTGTAGGTAGCAGACAAATACAAGACTACTCATCAAAAGTTTGTGATCAAAGATCAAAAAATGAAAGAAAGAAAAAGGGAAAGAAAGAAGAAATGAAGGAAAAAAATAAGAAAAAAGGAAATAAAGAAAGAAAGGAAGAAAGAAAGAAAGAAAGAAAGGAAGGAATGAAGGAAAAAAAGAAAGAAAAAGGGAAAGAAAGAAGGGAAAAGAAAGAAAGAAAGAAAGGAAAAGAAAAGAAAAAAGAAATTAAGGAAAAAACTAAGAAAAAAGGAAAGAAAGAAGGAAATAAAGAAGGAAAGGAAAGTTTCCAATCAGTTTCTTGATTAAATTTGAAAGATTGCTGAAGGATCATGTAAATCTGCTTTAAACCACAGGAATTAACTCAATTCTATACTACATTAACTAAGAAAACAGCTGTTTTAATTAGTAATAGTGGTGACCGTGATGAAAAAGGGAATAAGCTAAAGCAATGTAAGTCATTTCCTAAAATATTTCACAACTGATCATGTATTATTACTGCAGCCTTGGTGCGCAGAATGCACTTAAAACCATTTAAAAAGAAATAAATAAAAAAACTGATCCCAAATATTTCACAGCTAATGTATATGTACAATTAAACTCAGAATTATTAGCCCACCTAAATTATTAACCCCCTGTATATTTTTCCCCAATTTCTGTTTAACATTTCTAAACAGGTTTAATAACTCATTTCTAATAACTGATTTCTTTTTTTTTCTTTGCCATGATGACAGTGCATAATATTTTACTAGATATTTTTCAAGACACTAGTATTCAGCTTAAAGTGACATTTAAAGGCTTAACTATGTTAATTATGTTAACTAGGCAAGTTTGGATAATTAGATTGGGTAATGACTTGTTCTGTTGACAATTTAAAAAATACATTGCTTAAAGAGGCTAATAATATTGACCTTAAAATGCTTCTTTTTTTTCTTCATTTTTTCAAAACAAAACAAAACAAAACAAAACAAAACAAAACAAAACAAAACAAAACAAAACAAAACAAAACAAAACAAAACAAAACAAAACAAAACAAAACAAAACAAAACAAAACAAAACAAAAAACAGACATACAATACAAGTGTCAAACGTCATCAAATAAAATAAAATAAAATCCCATCTTCCTTGAGCCATTTTCTTGTAATGGCCTTTTTGCTAGTTGTTAGTAGTGGATTAAGAAGATATGTATAGTATTTTGGTACTTTTGAAAAGAAAACTCCCAGGTACATAGTTTTAAAACTACATTCCAGATTCAATCCCATTATTGCATTTACCTCTTTATTTAAATCTTGCCAATAGGTGTGTATAATATTACATTCCCGAAATATGTGGAAATGATCAGCCAATACATTTCCACATTATCTCCAGCATTCACCTTTTTTTTATCTCTAGTTTCATAAACTTAAAAATTAAAACTGCTTTTACTCTAGCCAAAATAAAATATTAAGGGAAATACTGTGAAACATATTGCTTTTTTAAACACAATTTGGGAAATATTTGAAAAGAAAAAACAATTCACATGAGGGCTAATAATTCTGACTTCAACTGTATGCATATGTGAAAACACTCACAGTCTGAAATGGAGTCGTTGATAAAGACTGTAACTTGGGCCGGCTCTCCCAGAATTCCATTGGAGGGCATCCGGAGAACAAGCTGGAATGTTTCTGTTCCTTCCAGAACAGGCTGTCCGAGGTCATCCAGCACCGTGACCTGCACCGTCTGCGTACTCACACCCGGAGCGAAGTCCAAGTTTCTGCTGATTCCCACATAGTCCACTCCAGCTAGCAGATCAACACACTGAAATCAGGCTAAGGTCGGAGAGGTCAGACAGTATTTAACAGCAGAAGCTCAAGATCCTCACTTTCCATTAATCCTCTGTCTGAGAGACTGCACTTTTGGCTTTTTTTTTTCTTTCGAAGGATCAATATACAGTATAGAGCTCTTAGCTAAGTTTAGGTTGACTGCACAGAGGACTTGGATGAACAGATTTTTTGATATTTCACAGTTGTGTCTTTGATGCCACGCGTCACTTGTTCAAGGACTAAGAGAGAGAGAGAGAGTCAATAACACTGTCTGTTCACTCACACATTTATGAAATACAACTGGACTGCCCAGTTCAGCATTTTGCCGTTATTTACGTTTGCAGAGAAGACAAAAACTGGACATGAAAGCCTTTACATAAATTAAAATGGACATTTTTGTACTGATCTGCAGAAACGCAAGCCTGATTTCCACAAATAATAAATGTAGTTTCATATTTATTTTTACTGGACATCAATCAAAACGCTCTCGACCTCTAAAGCCCTCTACATTTTATAGTCTTAATAAACATAATTATATCTTGAGCTATTGTTGTTTATTTGATCTTATTTAAAGGACTCACTTATGAAAGATGCTCTGCTTACATGCGCACACACAACATAATAGGGCAGAATGGTGGCTCAGTGGTTAGCACTGTCGCCTCACAGCAAGAAGGTTGCTGGTTTGAGTCCTGGCTGGGCTAGTTGGCATTTCTGTGTGGAGTTTGCCTGTTCTCCCCGTGTTGGCGTGGGTTTCCTCCGGGTGCTCCCGTTTCCCCCACAGTCCAAATACATTATAGGCAAAAGAAAGGAAGGAAGGAAAGAAGGAAAGAAAGATGGATAGAAGGAAAAAAGAAATGAAGGAAAAAAAGAAAGAAAAAAGGAAAGAAGAAAGGAAAGTAGTGTAAGTGTATGTGTGTGAATGAGTGTATGGATGTGTATGTAAAGTTTATGGATGTTTCCCAGTACTGGATTGCAGCTGGAAGTGCATCTGCTGCGTAAAACATATGCTG
The DNA here is from genome assembly GCA_903798205.1 of Danio tinwini. Lineage (NCBI taxonomy): Eukaryota > Metazoa > Chordata > Actinopteri > Cypriniformes > Danionidae > Danio > Danio tinwini. Next base: position 12,585,593 of record CAIGQZ010001492.1, on the reverse strand, counting down.
GATAAGTTGGCGGTTCATTCCCCTAATAAATAAAGGGACTAAGCCGAAGGAAAACTAATAAATGAATGAATAATAATAATAATAATATTAATAATAATAATAATAATAATAATAGGTGATGCAGTGGCGCAGTAGGTAGTGCTGTCGCCTTACAGCAAGAAGGTCGCTGGTTTGAGCCTCAGCTCGGTCAGTTGGCGTTTCTGTGTGGAGTTTGCATGTTCTCCCCGTGTTCTCGTGGGTTTTCTCCAGGTGCTCCGGTTTCCCCCACAGTCCAAAGACATGCAGTACAGGTGAATTGGATAAGCTAAATTGTCTTTAGTGTATGAGTGTGAATGAGAGTGTGGATGTTTCCCAGAGATGGGTTGCGGCTGGAAGGGCATCCACTGCGTAAAACATGTGCAGGATAAGTTGGCGTTTCATTCCGCTGTGGCGACCCTGGATTAATAAAGGGACTAAGCCAAAAAGAAAATTAAATAATAATAATAATAATAACTTTATTCCCATGAAATATAACAAATACAAGTGAAAAATTAGATATGTGTGTTATCCATGAAAGGTTTTTTTCCATAGTAATAAATAAATCTCTAATGTTTGATGTATTTCATTATATACATTATAATATATGTATATACATTATATATAAATATATTATGTTTTCTCAGAAAACATATTTCTAAAGGTGCTGTTGACTTGAAATTTTCCCTGGATGTTGGTAACAACCAAAGAAATCCATATATGCAAAGAAAACTTAGCTTACAAACTAGGTTATGCATAATAAAATGAAATGACACAGGGAAAAAAGTATAGAACACATGAAGAAAGGGAGGTGTAGAAAGGCAGTGAAAGCCCAGACAGCAGCTGAAATCTTTCAGGAGTTCTTCAGCAACCCTCTGCTCTTCATCATTGTAAATTAATATCAGCGGCTTCAGTCAACATTTACATTAGCTGGATGATGAAGATAAATCCAGGGCAAACATTTCTGCAGGACAATGATTCTAAACAGCTAAGAAACCTCTCAAATGCTTTCAGAGAAAGAAAATCAAGCTGTAAAATGGCCCAGCCTATCACCTGACTAGAATCCAATAGAAAATACAAAATAAAGAACAGATTTGATAGACGAGACCCACAAAACCATCAACATTTTACACTCTGTTGAAGTCTGTAAAAAAATAACACCTGAGCAATTCATGTGACTTTGTTCTCCATATGAGAGGCTTCTTTAAGCTGCCATCACCAAAAAAGCCTTTTATATAAAGTATTAAATGCGTTTCAGTAATTCAGTACATTCTCCTTGTTTCATTTCATTGTTAAAACAAGTTAAATTCCATGTCAACAGGTCCTTTAGAAATATTATTCCCAGGAAAAAACATGTTCAATACTTATTTCCCCTGCTGTAGCAATTTAAAAAGAATAAGAATCAGTTTTATTGCCAAGTGTGCTTCACACACACAAGGAATATGTTTTGGCTACAGAAGCTTCCAGTGTACATAAAGTGACGAGTGACAACACAAAATTAAATACAAAAAGAAAAGGCAATAAACATTAAACATTAAACAGATGCAGTTAGTCAAAAAGATCTGGATCTTGAGTTAAATAGGTAGATATTTCAGAAAATCAACAAAAAGGGTTATAATAAATCAATTTAAATACGTCAGAAATGAAAAGGACTTTTTTTTTTTTTGCTGTGATACTTAAATATAATAAAGATTCACAAAATTGGATTTATGCAAATTTTTTCGAACACTTATTGGTTGAGCAGATGCTGATATCTTTTTTGTTAGTAAATAAAGTGGTAATTTAACAATTTTCAAAAACACAAATTTAGGTTTGAGATTTTTTTTTCCCAAAAGTGCCAGTTTCCCACAATAAATTCAATTGAGACGGTTTTCTATTCCTAGATAAAAGAACAAAAATTTTTTACATTTTTATTCTTATTTTTGATTACCACACATAGACCCGTGCAACATAAAATTGTTTTATGGCCCAGGGTCACATTTTTATTACATCATGTTTTTTGCAAATATTGCAACACATTGTGTTGTCCTATTGTACATCAATCCATCACAATTTTGTATGAGTCAAAATCTAGTAGTGATGGGGACTTTTATTATGTAGATGTCCCCTAGACCTGTCACAATTATCAATATATCGACTTATCGCACACGGACATGACCGCAATAATTTTTGGTGATGAAATTTAAATCGGCCATACATAAAAACCTATTCTAGCAACATTTTAGGTGTGCAACATCTCTAGCTGTATCAGAGGTGTCAGTGTCAGTATGGTTAAAAACACTGTAGTATTTATTATAAATTACTATAGTATATTTTCATGTGGGTGTCTGACAACTTAAAAATAGATCTGGTAGCAGATATCACAGCCCCTGTTACTTTTTACCTTGCAGGTTTTTAATATTTATTAATATTTATTTAGGATAAGCGTTTCACATTCTGATTCCAATGCCTAATTATTGTTAAAATTTCTAAAATTAAATGAAATAATCTTAAGAATAAAGTATTATGTGTTCTTTGGAAGAGTGTACTTGCATTATAATGATATTATATTGTCATTCTTAAATGTCTTAAAATTACAATATTATAATTTATTGCAATATATTTTAGTTATTTTTTATATCGCACAACAAAAATACATATTGTGACAGGCCTAATGACCTCTTTTATGATTGTTGCTTATTTTATTTAGTGTGAATATTAGCCAGTGCTGAATAAAGATGGAGAAAAACCGGGAAGAGCATCACTAACCTTCAGCAGAAACAGGGTCTGTTTTGCGGGATCTCACAGTGACCGTCGCCTTTTTAGAGAGATCAGTCCCGGTTCTCCACACACGCACTTCAACATGACCATCACTCTCATCTACGTGATACTCCTGACTACCAAAGTAGAACACCGGAGCTGTGGAGGAGTAGACAGACTAAATTATTAACATACAAAAACTGTCATTTCTTCATGACTGTTGAAATCATTTGTATTTACATGATACATTTTAAGTGTGTAGATTTTGTGTGTGATGTACTGTATATTATTCCCTCAAAAATTATTGTAATATGCTGATTTCATGCTCAAGAAACATTTTATCTTTATTATCATCATCATCTTTATCCCCATCATCAGTGTTTAAATAATTTTTATGGGACAATTGGGACATTGTGATATAAAGTATTTTATTAAAATTGTAAATAGTATTATGTATTTTTTATTATTATTATTATTTTTATGTTATATAAAAATTATATATATATATATATATATACTTTCTTTGGAGTCAAAACCAGCTAAATCTACTTGTGCTTTTTATGCAAAACCATCTAAATCCACCTATTGTAACAAGACAGTGTATTTAGTTGAAAATAACTAAAGATGCTATTAGAAATTATTTTACTTAAAACACTACACAAACCACCTAAAATTTAAAATATATAAATTTGTCAAGTAAGTGGCGGTTCATTCTGCTGTGATAAACCAGGGAAAAAGCAGAAGGAAAATGAATGAATGATCTGTAAAGTAAGTGCAATAATCAATAACATTAAAACTAACATTAATTAAATCCTAACTATCTGTTGTCATTTCTAATATTTGGGATTTTATGTTTAAGGTAAGTAGTGATGTAAACATTGCAAACATTGTAAACTAAGCTTGGTAGATTCAAATAAAGTAGTGTAAAACATTGGGAAACATCAATATCTGTGCATTGTCCAATAATATAAAAGCTTATCAGACGTATAGGTATTATAAAGTAATACAAATAATGTATAGTTTTATACATTATATTTATCTTTAAAAAATAGCTTAAATTAGCAAATAAAACACAAGGCTACTGTACAAAAAGGGGCCATCTTTCAGACAATTTTAAAAGCTGTCATTCATTCATTCTCACCATAGGTCTTGGTCGCTTTTTCATCCATGTGGGATAAAAGAACAGCATCTTAACTGTCTTTCATGAAACGCAGTCGCCATTTAATGTATAGTAAATCAGACTCATTTAAAGTAGCGTCACTGCGAAAAAATCGTTATGAATGCATGTTACCTTTCCAACTGTAGTGCGTTTTCTTTTTTGAGTTTTGAGGTAAGAGACATTTTCATTTGCCATTCAGTGACAAGGAAAGGCAAGGCAAGTTTATTTATATAGCACATTTCATACACAGTGGCAATTCAAAGTGCTTTACATAAACAAGAATAAAAAGACAAGTATAAGAAAATAAAAAAGCAAATAATAAGAATGATTAAAAACAGAAAAAATGTGTTAAAATGGGTTATAAAAGAAAAAAAAGAAAACAATAGTGCGATCTTTCAGACATAGCACAATGCTCATTCAGTAAAGGCACAGCTAAACAGATGTGTTTTCAGTCTGGATTTGAATGTGCCTAATGTTGGAGCACATCTGATCATTTCTGGAAGCTGATTCCAGCAGCAAGGGGTGTAGTAGCTGAAAGCCGATTCACTCTGCTTTGACAGAACTCTTGGAATTTCTAGTTTATATGATCCAAAAAATCTGAGTGATCTGTCACGACAGTCAAACAGGCTCATCCAGTTCATTAAACTCCATCTTTTAAAATCGAAATCGAAAGCGGAATTTGTTTGCAATCATCGAACTGTATTATTATAATATTACAGTTTTTTTTGTTTTGCAATGTCTAACAAGCGCTTACCCATACTTTAGATACTTTTTCTAAACTTTAATACAGACAAGATAATAAGTAATACAGATAATTTTCTAACATTTTTTACATTTTGTTAAATAAATACTAACTCTTCATATCAAAACAGAACACTGCACACACCAACTTCTTTATAACACTAACTTTACCAAAACACTGGAAATCTGACTCAAAATTAAATGATTCTGTCAAAGAATAACACTTATTTTCACTTTACCATGCAGTCGATCAAAGTACACCAAGTTTCAAAATACTGGCTATTGTTGACATTACAAAAAAACTGTAGTGACTTTTATGTTTCAGTTTCACAGGCATTTGCATGCAAAACATGCAATTCACCATTTTGACACTAAATGTTTTGGTTGGGAATTGTTTGTCCATATGTACAGTAATGTTTACATTCAAAAGCATTCCAGTAAAAAGCAAATACGTTTTTTTGTTTCTTTACTGTTTACTACAGGAGGTACAGTAAAAACACAGTATGATAGAATAGACAAAGTTTTACAATGTTGCTTACAGTGAACAAAATTTCCATAAAACACACAAGAGCATTCTGAAAATAAAAACAAAACAACAGCAACAGCAAAAAGGGAGGATCTAAAAAAAAGCACAAAACTACTGTTTTTAATCTCTGCGATATTCAGGGTTAGGCCACATGTTTTCATCAACATCACTCCTCAAATCCTCCTTTTACTGTATAAGTGTAAATGTAATAGAAAAAATAACCCCTGCCACTAAATTTAAGCCAGACTGGAAGCAGCTGTGGTTATCCCAGTTTACCCAACATATTACATTTATTTATTTTCTCAAAATTCTACACACAATCCACAGTAGAGCGCTGAAGTTTAGAGAGAGTGCCCATTGGGTTATCGATCACCTCCCTGGCTAAGGCCCTTCTCCCCCAATCGCTCAGCTTAGATGGTTGGCCAGCTCTAGAAAGAGTCCTGGTGGTTCCAAACATCTTCCACTTACAGATGATGGAGGCCACTGTGCTCATTGAAACTTTCAGAGCAGCAGAAATTTTTCTGTAACCTTCCCCAGCCTTGTGCCTCGAGACAATCCTGTCTCGGAGGTCTACAGACAATTCCTTTGTTTTCATGCTTGGTTTGTGCTTTGACATGCACTATCAACCCTGGGACCTTATGTAGACAGGTGTATGCCTTTTCAAATCATGTCCAATCAACTGAATTTACCACAGGTATACTCCAACATGCTGAAACATCTCAAGAATGATCAGTGGAAACAAAATGTAACTGAGCTCAATGGCAAAGACTGTGAGTACTTCTGTACATGTGATTTTTCAGTTTTTTTATTTTTAATAAATTTGCACCAATTTCAAAAACTCTTTTTTTACATTGTCATTATGGTGTATTGTGTGTAGAATTTTGAGGAAATAAATGAATTAAATTCATTTTGAAATAAGGCTGTAACATAAAAAATGTGGAAAAAGTGAAGCGATAAGAATACTTTGCGGATGCACTATAAGCATTGTGGAAATGTGTTACTGACTGCATATTGGGTGAAAACCACATGAAATGTGTGAATGGTAAAAATTTGAATTTTGAAAATGTGACAACTGGTTGGACAAACGCTTGATAGTGACTGAAAAAAACTGTAATATTTATAAATGACTGAACATATATAATAATTGATCATACATTAGCAGCATATCAGCATATAATAATTATTTCTGAAAGACCATGTCACAGGGAAGACTGAAAATTCAGCAGTTCCATGACTTTTTCAGGTTTTTCATGACAGTATGAACCCTGCATTTTATTTTACTTTAACACCAAAAAACCTATGTTAAACTAAATCTTTGTAATTAAAATTAATAAAAAAAAATGTACCAAAAGTTAACTTTTGACTAGTAGCGCATACTACCTTACTTTAATCTTTACATTAATACTTTACTATATATTTAAAGCTTTAAATTTATTTACATTCATTTCTTTATATTCTATCATTGTCATGTTTAGTCACAATACCGTACCACACATACTCTTGATGGAAACACAAATACATAAGCACTATAATGCCATCAACTAGCTCTCTGCAACTCTCACATGATCACCCACTGTAGCTAAGCAGGGCTATGCCCGGTTAGTACCTGGTTGGGAGATCACATGGGAAAGCTAGGTAGCTGCTGGAAGTGGTGTTATTGAGGCCAGCAGGGGGAGCCCAACCTGTGGTCTGTGTGGGTCCTAATGCTCCAGTATAGTGACTGGGTCTCTATACTGCTCAGTATAACCAACGTTAAGACGTTAAACCAAGGTCCTGACTCTCTGTGGTCATTAAAAATCCCAGAATGTCCTTCGAAAAAGAGTAGGGGTTTAACCCTTGCCATCCTGGCCAAATCTGCCTACTGGCCTCTGTCCATCAATGCCTCCTAACCCTCCCCATATCATAATTGGCTTCATCGCTCTGTCTCCTCTCCACTAATCAGCTGCCGTTGCATCATCCAGGTGGATGCTGCACACTGGTGGTGGATGAGGAGATTCCCCCCAATGTGTAAAGCGCTTTGAGTGCCCAGAAAAGTGCTATATAAATGTAAGGAATTATTATTATTATATTATAAAATCCAATTAAACACAACATTAAAAATGTAATTATGCTTCACACTTACAAAAGTTCAGCACCTGACTAATTTAAAAAGTATTTCAGAGCAGAACATAACTAAAAAAGTAATTCATTACAGAAATTTGAATGACTTTTCCATGACCTTTAAGATTGTGTTAATTTAAATGCTATTTCCAGCAACACACTCCACGACCGCAAAAAACCCTGTTAATTGGCCTTATTGAAATTAAAACACATGTACTGTACAAACCCTTCAAATCCACCCAAACAAAACATCCTATTATTTGCCATTAATTATAAGTTTTAAGAAATCCCTCAGAATAAATCATGCATAAAACAGTAAATCAACCACCTGCCAGCAAATGAGAGGTGTACGGCAGCTAAAAGCAGCTCTGTTTTCCTAACAGCAGCTTCAGTGTTCAGTCAATGTTCAGTTTGCTGCGTGAAAACAATCTGACACAATCTGTATGGAGGTCAGTTTTTTTCTCACCCGTCGTGTCTGAGAGCAGAGGTCCAGCAAAAGGATTCAACAGCTGTCATTTCACATTATCTGCAGGACGCCGCTTACAAAGAAATGTCTGTAACCTGCCTGTAACCTCTGTGTTCTGAACACACTACAGATTCGAGATCAGGTCACAGACTGTAGGCTTTAATATGGACTGATTCATCTTCACGAGCGTAAATAGCACTGATAGATATTCTGAAGCATGTCTTTGCGGATGTTGGTGAATATTTGTCAGAATTAATAGACTAAAAGAAATCACTTTAGTAGAAGAGGGTATTCATAAGACTGTCATGACGCCGTTAAAACTGTACATATTTGCTCATTGTTTATGTTCATTTTATTTACATGTCATTTTAAATGTAAATAGGACATCGGGTAAAGTCTAGAAGGGATACATCTGAGGCTGAAAGCCCGGAGGGAACCGACACGAACGCAGGGAGTACATGCAAACTCCACACAGAAACGCCAACTGACCGAGTCGAGGCTCAAACCAGCGACCTTCTTGCTGTAAGGCAACAGCACTACCTACTGCGCCACTGCGTCGCCTACTCTGTACTCTGTATAATTAATGTTTTTACATTACTCTGACGATTGGGTTTAGGGTTGGGGTATGGATAGGCATTAATAAAATATAACTAATGAGTAGTTTAAAAAATAATATGAATAATACTCTGTATAATTACTGTTTTTATATGTGAGGGTTGGGTTTAGGGTTGGGTATGGATAGGCATTAATAAAATACAATTAATGGTAATTTAATAAATAATATGAATAATAATCTGTGTAATTACTGTTTTTACATATCTGTGAGGGTTGGGGTAGGTGTTAATAAAATACAATTAATGGGTAATTGAATAAATAATATAAGTAATGCCCTGTATAATTACTGTTTTTACATTACTCTGAGGATTGGGTTTAGGGCTGTGGTAGGGGTAGAAATTAATACAATACATTCAGTCATTCATTCATTTTCTTTCCGGCTTAGTCCCTTTATTAATCTGGGGTTACCACAGCGGAATGAACCGCCAACTGATCCAGCATGTGTTTTACGCAGCGGATGCCCTTCCAGCCGCAAACCATCTCTGGGAAATAATACAATACAATTAATCGTAATTTAATAATTTTAATAATTTGCATTAACCTCCAGCCACAGCTGCATTCCTTCTAAGCATGACATTGTTTGAGATGTCTTTGTTCTCACAACTTGGCATAAGCTAATATATCACAACCTGCCTTTTTCTATGTTATGACAACTTAACATTACCAAAACAACATAACTTGTCATAAATCTGTCATAAACATGACTGTCATAAGGCCATTGCAATTGTGTCATGAATATTTTTCTGATCACATTTTTTCTGTGGAACAAAATAAATCAGTCATCAAACTTTCTCAGTAAAGGGCTCAATACTCAGTGTTATTAATAATTAATGACATTAAATGATTATTTATTAGCAAGTTCAATTTGTACCATAGTTGAGGTCAAGAAAAATACAAATGATGCAGCTATAAAATCGATGACACAATTATACTGGCCTCATGGCAATCATGTTTATGACAGATATATGACAAATGATGTTGTCTTGGTAATGTCAAGTTGTCAAGACATAATGTCAAATAATGTCACCTTTGCATTTACAATGACATAACACTTAATGAATGTTTTGCATATAAGGTTGCATACAATTTCATTCATATTCATGACACGTGTTATGTCATGATTAGAAAGATTTCATGACAGACTTATGAACACCCCTTCATATAAAGCAGGGGTCACCAATCACAGTCCTGGAGGGCCGGTGTCCCTGCAGGGTTTAGCTCCAACCTGCCTGGGTGTTTCAAGTATACCTAGTAAGACCTTGATTAGCTTGTTCAGGTGTGTTTGATTAGGGTGGAGCTAAAATCTGAAGGACACCGGCCCTCCAGGAACAAGTTTGGTGACCACTGATATAAAGTGTTACTGACATGAATTGTTTAATGTTTAATCGAAAATCTGGTTAAGTGATTTCTGATTAGATGTTTAAAAGGGTTCTAAACATAAGTGCATTAAGTAAATAATTAAATAACAGCACAGAGCAACAGCGCCATTGGAATAAATTTTCTAATTTTTATTATTCAGCAGATGAATGATAAAAAGGTTGACAGGCATTCAAACTCAGTTCATCTATAATGAGTGAGTTATAAAATAATAAATCAAATCTTAATATAAATACTGGAAAAACTAAACACACATACACTTATTAGTTTAAATCAATATTGTTTACATCTGTAACTGTTTACTTAATATAAGACAGAGCTAAAATTAAATGCAAACTAAAGATACAAAATTAAAAAGCCAGTTAAAACCTTTAATATACATTAAAACTAAAAAATAACAGTCTTAAATAAAATAAAAGACATTGATTCAGGCCAATGTAAACTTTTTCATGCTCATTATTGTCACAATCACCAGCAATCTAGCCCATGCAGATCGCAGGAGAACTACAAATCTGTCAGTAAAAGAACTACATATCAAGTCATGCACCACTGCCACACCTGGCCTAGATCTCCATAATGCAAACAGGACTAATTACACGTACTATTCATACACCTTTCAAACACACACACACACACACACACACACACACACACACACACACGTGGCTGAGTCTTGTTTTACTGTATTACGACACATTTCCTTTTCCTTGTCTTTCCGTGTTCGACCTTTGCTTTGTTGTTTTGTTCATTTATGTTGTCTGTTGCCTGCCACGACTCTGGATGGCCCGTATACATCTGTTTGCCCCTGTGTTGACCATTGCTTGCCTGACCATGTCTGTTTAATAAACCTGCGTTTGGATCCACACTCATTTGTCCAGCCTTCACATTACTGAAGACTCAGCTCAGATGTGTGTGTGCGCTGTATTTAAAGTCCTTAAAGTCCTTGTAATCAGTCTTTGACAATCCTCCGGTGTGAGTGGTCCATGGCTGGATATGTAGTTCTTTTGCTGGCAGATTTGTAGTTCTCCTGCGATCTGCATGGGCTAGATGGCTGGTGATAGTGACAATAATTAATAAACTACCATATTTTTTTATTAATAAAAAAAATGTTAAATTCTAATGTTGATCCTAATTCAAAAATGACTATAGTTTTCATTAATTTAAATGAAAATTTTTTTATACTTTCTACCATATGTTCAGTTTATTTTTTGTTAAAATACTCAAGTTAAGGTTTATTTTATTAAGTATTTTATTAAGTTTTACCAATTATTTTATTAGCATGGCAGTAGTTTTAATTAACTATAAAAGCCCTGTTTGTCAGTACTGAATAAAAAAAAATACTGACATTAAGAATAAACAGTAATAGTATAATATTTAAAACAGTGCATATTTTAACATTTCTTGAAACTGCACATGCAGAAGATATTAAAATATAAAAAGGGGTTGTGAGTATGTTGCTATTCAGATGCGATGTGGTACCTAGAGTTACAAAGATACCATTTTGTAAATTTGATTTAATTGTTTGCCTATCAAAAACCTACTCTGCTCATTTTTCTTTTCAGCACAAATGCTGTTTAATAAATGCTGTAATAAAGAACATAAAAAAAGAAAGAAAGGACAATGGTTAAGATGTTTCAATGTCTGAAAAACGGAGGAAGCATTAAAAAAGGATTAGCGTGCTGAAATATTCAGAGCGGCGTGAGGCGAAGGGTGAAGCTGAAGGTTAAAGCTCCTCTGGGTAAAATCTCACGCTGCATTATATATGTTGATACACAGGCAGGAGCTGGATTGAGGACGGATCACGGCATATATAAACTGTGCTGAATCATCTGAGTGTTATTGTTCTCAGTAGGGCTAATGAAGAAGGATTCATGCACACAGCAGTTGAGTGACGAAATCTAGCAGCACAGAGAACAAACCTCCGCATGTTCAGTTATACCAAGAAGATACAAACTGCTAATTATCAAATCCATATGGATACCAGCACACTGGGTTATGGTAATCCATATGGCTGATTCTATAGTTGGATTTACTTTTGCCATTTCAAAAAGCTGAGGGTAAAAATCTGCTTACAAAAGGAAAATATTTAAAATATCTAAATGCTAAAAGCACATGGCACTAATGAATTCATAATTAAACGATAAATAAACAACCTACTGTAAGATCGAGTATAGTTCATGTGTTCCTCCTGATATTAATTTAAGAATTCAGAAAATGAATTTTTAGGACTTTATAAATAAAACAAAGTGAAAAATTACCAAACTATTTTCATTTTAATATTTTGTTGACGTAAAAAAACACTCAAACAAGAAATCGTGGCTAAAGCCAAAGTGTATTGTGGAGAGGTAAGCATGATCGAATACCCAATGAGGGTGGAGAGCATGTTAGGAGCCCGGCGGCTAATCAGCAGGCCAATCAGAAATAATAAATAACACCTGTTTATTCTAGTGATTGGGCTGGAGAGACACCCTTCTTAAGGAGAGAAGGAGCAAGACTGCCATTTGCGGAAGCCATCCAGGCCCTCGCGTTCCTCCACCAACAACAACAGGATGCGCTGGTGGAGCTGAAGAACACCCAGGAACAACGTTTCCAAGTCCTCATGGAGGCCCAGCGGGAGGACCGCAAGCAACTCCGGAGTCTGCTGTCCCAGGAGATCCGGCCCGCTCCGACATCTGCCGCCCACCCTCCCATCGCCTTACAGAAAATGGCGTCAGAGGACGACCCGGAAGTTTTCCTCGATCTCTTCGAGAAGATGGCAGAGGCGTGTGGCTGGCCGCGGGCCGAGTGGCCGGTTCGAGTCATCCCGCTGCTCTCGGGCGAAGCCCAAATCGCAGCCCAGCAGCTACCGGCCCAGAATCTCCTGGAGTACCATCACCTAAAGCGAGCTATTCTCCAGCGGGCCCTTTGCGTTCGCCCAGCAGCTCCGTGATGCCTGCCACAGATGGCTACTACAGGATGGCCGGACCGTCGCCCAGATAATGGATGCCATGGTGCTGGAGCAGTTCATCACCCGCCTTCCCTCCCGAACATCGGAGTGGGTCCAGTGCCACCGGCCCAGGGATCTGGAGACGGCTATCCAGCTGGCGGAGGATCACCTGGTGGCGAAGTCCAGGGTCGGCGAAATAACCTCTCTCTTCTCTCCCCCTCTTTCTCTCTCTCTCTCTCGTCCTGTTCCCAGGCCCAGAATGCGGAGGCCGCCCACGCCAGCACCCAGACGGCGGTGCAATGAGGCGGATCCGCAGCCAGCCCCGCTGGAAAGGGAAACCTATCAGGACGGAGGGGCGGAGTTTCCACCCCTGGCTGCTTCCCAGACAGCGCCAGGTCTCTCTCCGGTTCAATCGGTTGGTCTTGCTGGCCCCGGGGGTGTAGTGAAAAGGTCTGGGCCGATGCATTGGCGCCGTGGGGGCGAGCATAGCGCACCAAAAGTCAGCTCCGTGAAGGAGGTGAGTGCGTTGATTCGCGTCCCCGCCACGCCAATCGTCGCCCCCGGTCGCGACGGGCTATACCGGATACCAGTGAGTATTAAAGGGGGTACATATCAAGCTTTGGTGGATTCGGGGTGTAACCAGACCTCCATCCACCAAAGCCTGCTTCAAGACCCGGTATTGGATACGAGCCGCACGGTAAGGGTAAGGTGTGTGCACGGGGATGTAATTCACTACTCGCTAAGGCTATGGATATTCAATTCAGGGGGAAAAAGCATAACGTAGAGGTGGCGGTTAACCCGCATCTCAAACACCCGCTAATTCTGGGAACCAATTGGCCTGGATTTAATAGATTATTAAGGATCTTATGTGCGGGTGTTTCTTGGAAAAAGAAATCGCCGGAGAGGGGGCGGGTCGCTCAGCTGGGGGAATCCCAAGCAGTGACGTCACGCACTGACTCAG
>CAIGQZ010001492.1:12510605-12546558 GCA_903798205.1 Danio tinwini | reverse complement strand
ACACACACACACACACACACACACACACACACACACACACACACACAGATCACATCTGGCTGTTTTTCCAGCCTCTCCCACATGAATGTTCTCTAGCATTCAAAAGAAGTTGAAATAATTAAATAAATTAGCACAATGCTAATCTAATGATGCAAGTTTTATGTAAAATGCAAAGCATGATTGCACTACCATTCAAAAGTATAGACTAATATCAAGTTTTTAACAGAAGTCTCCACTAAGAATACATTTATTACAGCTATATCTTTGAAATATTTAGATTTCACAATAATATATTTTATTTTATTTTGAAAACTTTCATGACAACATAATTAAAAACAACAGCATTTGTTTATCCGCTGTAACATCAAGGTTAATAAATATAATGCATCAGTACGTAATATAAGATGACTTAGAGCTCAATCATACACCCAGCGCAATGTTTTGTGTGATTTGCTGCTATTTTCAGACCAGTGCAAGCCTAGTTTTCACATTTTGCACCACATTGTTTAAATAGCAAATCCATTCGCACCACTTTGTGGACTCATGGGTGTGAAGGTTTATAAAAGAGGTGTGTTAAGGTGCATTGTTGGCGCTGTCTATTTCATTTCATCAAAATAGCAACGTGCAAATTGTCCACATTGACCAATTGACTGCTGGTCTGAGCTGGTTAGTTATGCGCCTGTGCGGGTACAAATGCTTAGACATTGCTTAATACACACAGGATGTACAGCTATACACAAATATCTTTACATACATGAAAAATATATATCATTTACTACATAGATATAAAAAACCACTACTCCATGCCTCCTTCACCTCAGGGGCTTGTTTCAGTTTGTTCATGACAGTTAGCTTTTGTATAATGTTATTATTATTAGCAGTATTATTTATTGTATGCATATTTATATGTGTTTTTAATAAAAAACAGTTTAGATTTGTCCATCTGTCGGGATTTGGAGACCTAAGTATCACCATATGGGACATAAGAATAGGACGTGTGTTTGGATATAACTCAGTTTTTTTTCCACACTTCGTTATTATTTTTCATTTATTAATTTGCTGGAAATTAGAACTGAATTTAGAAATAGTTTTGAAACAAATCTTTGCGCTTAACAAACGAAATTTAATATGCAGGCAAATAGATGTCTTCTGTGGAGTGTGAACAACACCGTTTCATTATCCACCAAAGTAAAGGAGTAAAGTAACGAATAAAAGTAAAGTAAAAAGAAAGTAAAGAGGCTGAATGGAGAAGGCTCATTCTTTATTTTGGCTGCAGATGGTCGGTTAAACTGGTTTCTTGCTAGTGAAGCGTTCAGTTTTTTCACTTACAAAGTCCCCCATGTAAAAAGCAAATGCACCATGGCGCGATGCAACTGACTCTTAAAGGGAATGAGTTCCTAAATGAGACTCTGATTGGTTTAAAGTAAATTATGCTCAAAACACACCCATAACTCATTAAGAGAATAAGCACAACCCTGTTAGACCATGCGTCAGGGTGCAAAGCAAATGTTTTAGTCCTTAAAATAGCAAAAGTGGATTCGGACATGCCCTTAATACTTTTGCACCATGCGCTTTCGACTTTGCACCTAGATCATTAAAATAGAGTCCTAATTATGATAAAAGATTCATAGCAATGTTTTGGCTTCTGCTATTTTGTGCTTGTTATTCCCATGTTATTTTACTTTTTACCTTAGCTGACCTACTCTGCATCTAAAAACACATACGTCCTTACTACATAAACAAGTTAATTTAGCCATCCTCAACCCCCCTTCCCCAGTTATTAATAGGCATATATTGTATGCATGATTATATTTTTCAAAACCTATGTTCTGGATTAAATAAAGACATCTTTCCTTACTAACAATTATCTTACAATAATTGGAGGTAAGAAACCTTCCCCTTACGCATGAACAATCACAAAAGGCTGAAACAACACCCTCATTTGCAGCTCTATCCCTAATTTTAAGGAGTGTTTTGCTACTGCAGGCTGTTGATTGATGTTTTGGTGGTTTAAGCCAAGATTTACTGATAACAGCCTCCATTAGAGGCAGATACAATCTAATATCCTTAGGTTATTGTACCATAGACATGAAGACTGCCCTAAAAAATCTTCAGCAGCCTGAGGTGTACTGTTTGTGTGTTAGGAAAGGAGGGTTTAAAAGCAAGCTAAAAACAAAGCGCCAAGAACATCTTCTAATTATGCAGTTTTTTACACACACACAATCACACACATGCACAATTTATACTTTAATAAGCACTATTTGTCACATACTGTACACACACAGCATGCTCAGCTGAACTTTACTTGATGAAAGCTTTGACAAGTGTCTTATGGGAATTACCACTACTCCACATTCACATTGAACTGCACAGGGATTCAGGCCCACAGTTGAGTGGTATATACAGTACACATGCATGTATAGTTTTTTACAGTCAAAGTAAGCCAACGGATGAACTCTATGCCTTCCAGTTTTCTCCTGAGTGCAATTTCATGCTTTCTGTCTGAGGTGGGCTAAGCCAGCGGCTCCTATTTTCCTCAGCAAACTTTTGAGGGGTGCCACAATAACAGCAAAACAGAGATAAAAGGGCAAAAATCTGTTCGCTTTCCACTGGAAAATAATTAATATTCTTGCTTTGAGGAGAGAATGTTTTAGAATAACTTAACTTTATCTGCGATTTCAGGCCTTGTAACGCTGGAGCAGAAAGAGACTCCTGTGCGAACTTCAGCGTTGGCCATTTACATGTGCATTGTGTCTATTGTGGGTTCATCCGCTAGCTGCTGTACGTGGATGAGACACGTGGAAATTCTGTCGCTGTACGGGGCTTTGGAAAAAGATAAATGGCTCCGCGACTATCACTGAGTGTTGAACTAACAAGTAACAAAAACCTATCTGTTTGAGCACGATAGGGATTACAAATAGCTCTAATTTGTATGGTTCACAGACTAAATTGTAAGCACACTTCATCATTTTTGGCTTTTTAAAGGTGCTATAGAATAAAAATATATAGATATATACCTATAGGCATAGCTGAATGATAAGAGTTATGTATATGAAAATTACATATTGTGAGCCTCAAACACTATTATTGGTTAGTTTTTATAAGTCCCGTGAGAGTAAATATCCAGGGAAAACTCAGACTCTGATGATCCAATGTTCTAGATTATGCTAAAATGTTGATTGGCCACAACATTTTCCTATTGACATTAAAACAATGATAATTTCCCCTTATTTATAAGATCTACGATTGTATTATACTTACTATAGTATGTATGTGGGACTCTAATTTTGAAAACAGCATTATACACTACCTGACAAAAGTCTTGTCGTTGATCGAAGTTGTAAGAGCAATGAATAATAACTTGACTTCTAGTTGCTCAATTGGAAAAGTGGCAGAAGGTAGATTATTTCAGATGAATCATCTGTTGAACTGCATCCCAATCATCACAAATACTGCAGAAGACCTATTGGAACCCCATGGACCCAAGATTGCCACAGAAATCAGTCAAGTTTGGTGAAGGAAAAATCATGATTTGGGGTTACATTCAGTATGGGGGCGGGAGAGAGATCTGCAGAGTTGATGGCAACAGCAACAGCCTGAGGTATCAAGACATTTGTTCTGCCCATGACATTACAAATCACAGGAGAGGGCAAATTCTTCAGCAGGATAGCGCTTCTCATACTTCAGCCTCCATATCTTATCAATGAACCTGAAAGCAAAGGAGGTCAAAGTGCTCCAGGATTGGCCAGCCCTGTCACCAGACATGAACATTATTGAGCATGTCTGATGTAAGTTTAAGGTTGAGGCATTGAAGATGAATCCGAAGAATCTCAATGAACTCTAAAAGTCCTGCAAGAACGCTTTCTTTGCCATTCCAGATGACTTTATTAATATGTTATTTGAGTCATTGCACAGATGTACTGATGCAGCCATCCAAGCTTATGGGAGTCATACACAATATTAATTATTTTTCCGCTTTATTTTATATTTTAAATTATACAATATAATAGTAACATTTAATATTAATATTTATAATTAAATATTTTTATTATGGCAGGAATAAAAACAAAAAAAGTACACTTACTAAAATACTGACGTTTTTTTATTATTTTTTATTTTGAACACTCAACAATTCACACATTAATGTCTGGCTAGTTTCTGTCCTCTACTTATAAGCTAAAAAGGCAATATTGATCCAACATTTGTGACCATTATTACCAATAAAGCCTAGAAATTGGGCATCAATATATTGTAAACTGATGGGTTCATATATTACTTTCCAGTTACAGTCAGATTTATTAGCCCCCCCTTTCCCCTAATTTCTGTTTAAAGGAGAGAAGATTTTTTTCAACACATTTCTAAACATAATAGTTTTAATAACTCATTTCTAACAACTGATTTATTTTTTCTTTGCCATGATGACAGTAAAGAATATTTTACTAGATATTTTTCAAGACACTTCTATACAGCTTAAAGTGACATTTAAAGGCGTAACTATGTTAATTAGGCTAACTAGGCAGGTTAGGGTAATTAGGCAAGTTATTGTATAATAATGGTTTGTTCTGTAGACAATCAAAGAATATATTGCTTAAAGGGGCTAATAATGTTGACCCTAAAATGTTAAAAAAAAATTAAAAACTGCTTTTATTCTAGCCAAAATAAAACAAATAAGACTTTCTCCAGAAGAAAAAAAAATATTATCAGACATACTGTGAAAATTTCCTTGCTCTTTTAAACATAATTTGGGAAATATTTAAAAAAAGAAAGAAAATTTCAAAGGGGGGCTAATAATTCTGACTTCAGCTGTATAAAAGACATAATTTGTTACTTAATTTAAGTTTGTAACTTGTAAATTGTTTTAAATTTACAATTGTAACCTATACATCAGTGTAAAACCTATGAATGATGGAAAAACATTCTGTAATATTAAAACAACCTGGGTGTCCAATTTTGCCATGGCCTCTTTTTTTTGTTTTAACAAACTTATTCCTCAGGTTTTCCAAACTTTTACAAAAACTTTCCTCCTTTCTCACTGCTGTTGCAATTTCTATCCAAGAATTATTGGTCATCTGGTTATCTCTATGATCACGCATGGACACGTCTTAATCATAAAGAAGATGTGTGTACAGTCGTACCTGTTTCAGACAAAATCTCTTCAAAGTGTTTCATATTCAACTCAAATCAAATGCGGTGTCGCGCGAACTGTTCAGTGTTCACTCGAGTCTCAAAACATTACGTGAGCGCCGCCTGCCAAAATCATGTCGTGCAAATACAGCAATGATGTCACATTCACTGCGCGCACTGCATGTTGGTCTCATGTGTAGTTGTAATACCGCAGACTAGTGAAACAAACTACAACACCACGAAAACCAAGCAACAGCAAGAAAAAGAATTTAAATGAGCATTAGACGAAGCGTTAAAATTTAGATTTTTAAATTTTAGACTTTTTAAGACTTTTTAAAACCCAGCGGAAACCCTGTAATTAAATAATAAATAAATCAAGGCATGATCATACTTTATTTTGGTAAAATAAATTTAATCTAGAGGCCTTTGCCTTTCATATAAGCAACTTTCATATATACCAAATAGAAGTCAAGTTATTATTTGTTTTTTCTAAAACTTGGATAGGTGACAAGACTTTTGTCAAGTAGTGTACAGCTCTTATGTAATGTAACCAGGCATAGAGTATCTTATCTTATTAAAGCTTATCGTCAAAATGCAAAATTCAGGACATATGGATTTTAAATTAATACAGTGTGCACCAGTTTCCCCCACTAGACCAAAGACATGTGGTACAGGTGAATTGGGTATGCTAAAATTGACTGTAGTGTGTGTGTGTGTGAATGAGTGTGGATGTGTAAAACATCCGCTGCGTAAAACATATGCTGGATAAGTTGGCGGTTCATTCTGCTGTGGCGACCCCAGATTAATAAAGGGACTAAGTAGAAAAGAAAATGAATGAATGAATGATTTAGATTAATTTATTGTACTGTGTGAATAAATATTTCAATGACTAACTCATAAAGACTTCACTTTATTTATTGTTAAATTAATTGGCATATTTAAATAAAACCAGTAACTAGATTATTAAAAGTCTCCTTCATAGGTTTAGACTTCACTTGCTTACCAGATGAATCTGCTTTTATATGAATCACCTGAATGAGTGATTCAATGACATAAAGACATTACTTGTTTTATTTCTGAAAGAATCAGCATTTTTGAATGAGTCACTTTAATGAATAAATGAGTTACTTACTAAGAATCCTTATCATTTAAGAATAAGATCGCAAGCTTTTAATGATTACTAAGGCAGCTCTACTTTTTACTGATACAACATAGAGAGACAGCATTATTGAAATCATTACAAGAGAAAAATAAATCACAAGGAAATTTCTCACATGAGCACCACAACACATACTAATATTTTTATACCATTCTCTTTTTAGAAGTGAGTTTGTGACTTCAGGTCAGGTGTACAGTACATTATCATCAAATTATGATTGTCTAGAGAAAACATTTTATGTTCCTTTACGTGTGCACATGAAATAAAACAAGTTCTTACCATCGTCCTGGTCAGGCAGTATGCGGATATTCACAGTGGGGTATTCGGGCCCCAGACGGCCTCCTATAGGCATGCTGAGGGTCACGTTGAAGCTCTCCTCGCCCTCATACAGAGAGTCATCGATGATCATCACACGACAGTGTTTTTCTGTCTCGTCCTTATCAAAGCGCAGGATGCTGACCTGCTCCTCTGGACGCGAGATGTAGTCTGAGTAGGACAGAACCGATGTGGGCACAGTTCCTGTGGCAGAGCCTGTAGCAAAGACACATAGAAATAACACATGCAGGGAATTTATTCAAATCCACAGAAAGCTCTTACAGGGGATGTGGATAATACATGTGAAGAAAGTTGCAAGTAGGAATCTTTAAAGAGATAAGTCACCTAAAAATGTCTCCCGTTGCAAACCAGTTTTAGTTTTTCACGAAAGAGAAAAGTGGAAGCACACAAAACGAAAGGGTTTATGGAATGAATTACATTGACAGATTTCTAGAATTTTGCACAATAAGAAATGCAATACACAAGTTTCAGAGAACTAGATATATTTTTTTATCTTGTAAAAATTCTGCAAGGAAATCATTTTAACAATAATATTTAGTTGTTTTTTTTTTATAACAACTTGAATCAATGAATCAATAATAAAAATCCTTCTAAAGCATTTATTCAGTAAAAAAAAAATTGGAAACAGACCTTGAATTATTGAATTAGTCATTGTTCAGCAGCTCTGTTTCAAGACTTGTCAGGTCTTGTTCTAGGTGTAGTACTATTTTATATTTTTTTACATATCTCTTCAAAAACCTTTAGCTTTGTTTTATTTTGACATGTAATGGATTATTTATGGTTTAAGTTTTATTATGTATGTGTTTAAAATAGTTGTTAAAAATTTATTTTTCAGCATATCCAAATTTCAGATAAAAATATTGGGTTTCACTTTATATTAAACGGGACCTATTATGCAAAAATCACTTTTATAAGGGTGTTTAACATTATTATTAAACGTTATTTTTTATAATCAAACTTGATAAAAACTGTCTGCAGAAACACTCTGAATGACATTCTTCCTTTGCACATGTCATCAAAGGGGTAAAGCTCTGCCCATTAGTCACAATCTCTCCCTCATTAGCATAGGATGTTTTTGATTCTGCTGCTATGCTGACACAGGCATTTGTAGCCCCCCCACTCTTTTGAAAAGAGCACAATCTTGTTTGAATTTAAAGAAACAGTAACCAAAACTGCACAATTTGGATCAAAGCCTACAAGAGGCTGTTTCAAAACCTTATTTACTTACTTGGTTATAAAACCTTATTTGTGCATACCTACCAACATTCCCGTTTTTCCTGAGAGTCTCACGTATTTCAAACCCATCTCTTGCCACCTGCCCATTTTGTTTGTTCTCCCGGAAAACTCCCATAATTTCACCCTACCCCCAGTCCTCAGCTTTTTGGTACAGTCTGCAACACACCCAGGTTGCCAACTTTGGTATAGTATCCAATCGCAGCGGCCACCTGAAGCCCGGTCAATAGTAGAGTTACTAACGCCACAATACTAACCTGGTTCTCAATGTGTTATTCAGACAAACACACACCGACATCCCCACCCAAAAACACCCACCGGTCTCCCGGAGTTTTGGAGACAAATGTTGGCAGATATGTATTTGTGTGGTATTTTGAGCTGAATCTTTACATACATACTCTAGGGAAATTAGAGACTTATTTTACATCTTGTAGAAATGTGCATGATAGGTCCCATTTAAGTAGCCTTAACTACTATGTACTTACATTGAAAAATAAGTAATGTACTTATGGTGTTTATATTGTGCACTGTAAAAACTAATTCATAATTTTATGTTTTTTTTCTGGCAGCTGGGGTGCTGGATAAAAAAGTTAAATAACGGCCGTTAAATTACAGAAATTTACTGTAAAATAACAGGTTGAATTACAGAAATGTATTAGAAATTTAAATTTAAGGAAATTTCTGTAATTTAATGTCCGTTATTTTACAGTAAATTTCTGTAATTTAACGGCCGTTATTTGATGTTTTTTTTTCGACACCCCAGCTGCCGGAAATAAACCGTAAAATTACAGATTTTTTTTACAGTTTAGGTAAGGCTAGGGACAAGATTGGTGGCACGGCGAGGGTAGGTTAAGGTGCAAGGGTCAACAGTGTAGTTAAATAAATATAGAAATTAATTACAGATTATTGCAGGTCATTTATTTTAAACTATAAGTACAATGTGAAATGTGCACTGTACCAAATGATTTAATCAAATGTATATAATTAAGGACATAAAATAAAGTGGGACAAATATAGTCATTTAAGCATTTTTTAAAGAAAATGATAATTGCACAGAATAACAAATAATTTAAATTATGTTAATTTGTTGAGTTATTAAACAAACCATTGATTTCTTACTCTTCTGACGTTAAATAATTGTATTACATTATCTAAAAATGAACATTAACATATCTGAAATCGTTTATGTAAACAAAAATGGCAAAAAAAGTTAAATAAATTTGAAGAAAATGTCATCAGTACAGTAGCGTATCGAATAAAACAAAAATTGCTCATATCTATAAAACATTTTTTATTTATTTTCCCACAGTCTTTTACCCCATTCAAAAAAAGACTGACAAGGCTGTATATACTGTATATTCACCTTGCTGTGTGTGACAGACCACCATGAGCTCCTGGCTCACGTCTCCAGTCCTGCGCACTGGGACCAGCAGCTCTCCAATATCTTCTTCCACAGCAAAGCCGGCCTGAGGAAAGAACACCATGGACTCTGTCAAAAGAAAAAGGAGATAGAGCTCAGTATTAGGACCGCTGTTCTATTATATCAGTCACAGAGGGATTTAGCGGCAAAGACTATTACTGTAGGGCTTTAAAACACCACAGGCAGCGGATTGATTCTTCAGTATATAATTATTTCAAATCACACGCCTGTATACCTGCCATGTAATGCACATTTATCTTGCACAGAAGGCAAAACACACCTTGCATGAGAAAATAGATTTTTCATATTGAGCGCTTCATATTAGTTTTTTTTTGTGGCCTTTGGACCAAGCAGCATCGATATCTGTCTGTACCGGCTGTGTGTTGCCAAGTAAAACTGTCTTGAGTGAGTGGGAGATTGTTCAGGCATTGCTATTTTCAAATACCGCAGGTCAGGATTGAGTCAACATCTAAACAGGCTTTTTTATAGAACACTGAGGGGAAAAAAAAACTCTAGCTAGAGATTGAAAATCGATAGAGAAGACTGAAGAAGCGATGTTTATGAAGCAGTGATGCACTGGGACCAATCAAAATAAAAGGATCCCTCTTTGCGTGGCCTGTTCTACTTCTTTCTAAGCAATTATGTGGGACTTTTTCTGCAAAAGATCTCCAATCATCAATCTGCAAGTGGTCGTTTGGCACCAAGGTGAAAGACAGAGCAACAAGCTGCTGTTCAAGTAATGGGTGAGAAAGGGAGGGACAGACAGTGAAGAAAACAACACATTTCGAGAGATGTGTTTTCAGTGGCAGGTTTGAATGATAAAGCGTATATACTGTGTGAATACAGAACATTTTGGTGTCTCAGAGTTGGCATATTTCAAAAATATATTCACAAATGCGCGGTAAGATAAATTTTTGGCTAAAGTTTTGAACAAATAAAAAGTTTACTTTTTTACAGATATTGTTGCAATGTTACACAGAAAAACATTATAGCATTTTAAAACATTTTCTTTATTTCATAGGAAATGTAGGCCACCAGAGTTTGGTATAAAGTTAGCAAGCTGTTTTAAACTGGAAACTGTTTAATTTTGTTTAAATCGGTTGGATGTATGGATGGTTGGATGAATTGAGTCAACATGGATGGATAGATGGATGGATAGATGGATGGATGGATGAATTGTCTGTTAGTGCAAAATGCAGCTACCAGAGTTCTTATTTACTTAGTTCTTACTTAGAGTTCTTCTTAGGTCAAGAAAATATGATCATATCACCCCAATTTTATCCTCCTTACAGTAGCTGCCTGTTAAGTTCCGTATTGATTATAAAATATTGCTTCTTACCTATAACGCTTTAAATAATCTAGGTCCTGATTATCTAACCTAGCTTTTGTCTCAATCTGGTTCTGGTAGTATCCAGAATAGCAAAGTCCACTAAAGGAGGTCGAGCCTTCTCATTTATGGCTCCTCTAGAACTCTGGAATATCTGATAATGTCCAAGGGTCAGACACATTCCCTCATTTCAAAACTAGATTAAAGACCTATATTTTTAGCAAAGCATACACACAATGCATCACATAACAGTATGATGCATGTGCTTCATGGGGGTGAGTGGGCTTGACAAACCACTGTTGGACACGCTCCTCCTGTCTTAATGCACCAGACATATTGTTAGAAATACTTATAGGCTTTATATGTTTGTGTCTATGTTTGGTTATATAACTCCTATTTTCATCTTGGGTCTATATTTCCACCTTGCAACTCTGGTTCAAATTCTGCCATTTCACCCCAAAAACATATATTTTTTTAATTTAGTGTTTGTTTTAAATGCATAATAAATGTATATTAATGCATTTAAACATGTTAGTGTGGTAACAGGATACCAAAAACACATTAATATGTACAGCATCGTGACAACAAATCACTATATTCAGCACCAATTTATGCACCACAGGTTTTTGCAAGAAAGTGTGAATGAAAATAAAGCAGAACACTGTCTGCTGTTCAGCCTGAGTGATGACTGCTCTTCTGATAAAAGAATGAATCTCACAGCCCTCAAGACTCAAATGCCGGCTGTGATGAAAGAATAACAATGAGTCAGATCTCTATAGGCTCTCAGGTATAAGACTTAAGTATTAAGAGCATCTCTTACCCTCACGCTGGAAACTCTCATGCATGAGGGGCCAAAATAATGACCTTGTTTTGTAGGGATCAAAAACAAGACAGATGTGAAAGCAAAGTCCTGTGCATTTACATTCAGCTCTCCAGTCCTCTGCAGACGTTTGTTTTACAGAACAGCATGGGAAGAAAGGAACTTTTTTTAAGTAATATGTCAATCATAATAGATTAACTGAAACAAAATTGCAGTAATTTTTCCATTTTCACTTTGAACAAACATGGTGTATATAATGAATTAGGTAAACAGCTGCTGTTTCAAAATACATTTTTATATAAATATATTTTTTACAATAAAACTAATAAAGTGTCTTTAAACAAGATCTACTTATACAACAAAATACATCATTCAGGAAATATTTCTTAATTGTACATTAAAAAGCCTTAAATTGACTTGACTAAATTGCTGTGTTGTTTTATTTATATAAAAATGCTCTCAAACAAGATAAATCTACTTAGAAAGCAAAAATGCATAAGAAAACATATTTCAGAAATTATATTTTATAATTATTAAAAAAGAAAAGTCAAAAAAGGTATTTTGAAGCTTTATAATATAATAAAAAAATAATTTTAAAGCGTTAACGTACATGAAAACACGGGGAGTTTGCATAAACGTGCATTGTGTATGTGTTTGTTGCCTCATTACAAACATTTGCAGCAAATTTCACAATATAAAAGTGAAACAAGCAAAATATATATTAAATGAGAACAAATGCCTATTCAGGGAGGGGCTGAATACATTTTAATCTGTATATCCTGCATTTTGCATTCTGACATAGACACTCAATGGTTATGGCTGCCTGCTAAACAAAAGAGCTTCTTTTTAGCCTCCCTGGCTTTCTTATTTTTAAAATAGAGGTCCCCAATACATTCTTACATTATTTTACTTTGGCTTAGTCCCTTATATATCTGGGGTCACCATAGCGGAATGAACCGCCAACTATTCCGGCATATGCTTTACACAGTGTATGCCCTTCCAGTCGCAACCCAGCATTGGGAAACACTCATACACTCTCGCATACACACACACACATACACTAGGGCCAATTTTGTTTACCCAATTCACCTGTACTTTGGACAATGTCTTTGGACTGTAGGGTAAACCAGAGCACTCAGAAGAAACCCACGTGAACATGGGCAAAACAGGCAAACTCCACACAGAAATGCCAACTGGCTTAGCTCGGACTTGAACCACCAACTTTCTTGCTGTGAGGCGACAGTGTTAACTGAAAGATTACAAATTGCTTTAAATATATAAATTATGTTTTTACATTTGTTTACATCAAACCTAATGTTTGTACATTAGGTTTGATGGCCTGTGTGCAAGAGAGAGCATCATTTGTCCAATGTAATGCAAATTAGAAGTGGCACATCAGGTCTGAAGGCCAATTTGTGAAATACAGTTTCATGTTTCCAAAGAAATGCATATTGCCAGTTCCAGGCATGGCTGTGATTTTTGTCTAACAAATAGCTGAGTGATACTTTCAGGCAAAGCCCAAAAAACACAATTTGTGTACTAAACTTGTAATGGCAGTTAAGTGTCTACTAATACTAACAACACATTAAACTGTGTATTTAACTGCCTGTCAGCTGAAGTAGTAAAGAGATTTTTTGATGAACGCCACAGCGACGATGAGTTCCCATTGAAGGTTTCTGCTTTGAAAATACCCAAAAATCTCCCTGGTTTTGTCTATTCTTCAAATTCACAACATAACCACTGAGCCACCGTGCTGCCCCTCCCCAATACATAGTATGTTTAATACATAGCTTATATAAACTAAAAAAAGGAGGAAAATGGTGTTTTAGTCTCTCTCTCTGTCTGTCATTTCCATATGCAACTCTTATTATTCAACTATGCCTAGGTATATCCAGTTTTTTATTCTAAGGCACCTTTAATACAAGGTGAAAATTAGGCATTCTTCAGAGAATTGAGCACTATGTTTATATATTCCAGTCAAACATTGTGCTCAATTCTCACTTCCTTCCTACACACAATCTTAAATGTCATTTATCAAAAGTGTATTGCAACCCCCACAAGCCATTATTTTTGCTACATCTAGTTTTACAGACAGTGTAGTTTTAATGATTAAAAACATTTTTTTTTTGCAGCGTAGATGTATTGACCTCTAAAACAAACTACTTCAATAGTGCTTCAGCAGCCAAAGGTAAAGCCACTTAAACCTTCGTTAAAGAACACAGCACATTAAAAACATAATGCAGAGTTGAAGTAAGCATCTTTAAAATGCCTTTCTTCTTCCTCAGTGCTCTTCTTTACTAATGAGCAGTGAAAGGCTCAGGCTGTAAAGCAGGATGCTTGTCAAACCATCCCGATCACAGATGTGCCTTTTTGTCTGAGCCCACGGGTCGCTGTACGCCATCATGTGTGGCAACTGGGTCAGACGGGTCTCCAAAGAGCCTCTTGCACTCAAATATTAATGCCCGCGACCTCACACTGCCACTTGCACATAAACGCTAAAAGGATAATTAACCTGAGAGGGGAAAAAAACTGCACGCGGAGCACCAGGACCGGCCTCGTCTGACTGCGTCACGTTAAGCCTCCCGTGGGGCTACAGCCTCCGCAAACAAACCCCTCTGTAAGACTCATAATTAGCTCACTGGGGAAGCAGAACTGTTTGCTTTTTTTCTAAGGAGAAATAACTTCTGCAAAGATAGCGGGGCTTAAGTAACATTCAGATGGAAACTATCGCAGCGTTTGGGATTATAGAAAAAGATTTTAATTATCCAGGGACCCCGAGGAAGCGACAAAGTAAAAAGTGAAACACAAAAGCCTTGGGTTACTGGCGCTGCACATATCATATGGCAGTAATTGTGAAAATATGAAATGATAGTTTTTTATTTTCAATTAAAATGAATGCCATATATAATATAATATAATACGACACGGTAAACAGATGCTGTTAAAACTTGTAGTGTCTTAAAATCATAAATCAAAATTTGACTGACTTTTCTTCAGTAGAAGATAAATGCTTTATGTACAGTATATACTGTACCTTGGCTCTAAGGGTCAAACAACAAAGAATAAAGTAAAGAATCTTGGTATTATTCTGGAGACAGATTTGAATTTCAGATGTCAAATGTCAATGTCAAATGTCAAATGTCAATGTTCAATGTCAAATCTAAATCAGCATACTATCATCTTAAAAATTGCAAGAACTAGATGCTTTGTTGTTTCTGGTGAAGACGTAGAGAAACTTGTTTATGCTTTTATCAGCAGCAGGGTGGATTACTGTAATGGACTCCTCACTGACCTTCCAAAAAAGACAGTCAGACAGATGCAGCTCATCCAAAACGCTGCGGCCAGGATTCTGCCCAGAACCAAAAAATCAGAGCACATCACACATGTCCTCAGGTCTTTACACTGGCTCCCAGTTACATTAAGAAAAGATTTTAAAGTATTATTACTTGTCTATAAGTCTTGCTTTTTGATGATCACAAATTCGTCTTGCATAAATCATATAAATAAATAAATAAATAAATAAATAAATAAATAAATAAATAAATAAATAAATAAATAATGAGGCTATTTATTAAGAAATTAAATGTAATATTTATTATTTATTAGGAAATGAAAAAAATCCTACTTAATAATAATAATATTAATAATAATAATGATGATGATGATTATGATGATGATTATGATAATGATTATTATTATTATTATTAAGTAGGATACTGTTTCTTTATTTTTTATTTTTTGAAAAGTCAATTTGACGTGCAAACCCCTACAGAAATGTTCTAACCAACAGGCCCATGTCATATACAGTACAGATACTTGATAAATAACCTACTGTAAATTAAAAGCATTATTGTATGCTATGTTTTTTTTTTCACAAGCTTTGGAGATGTAACAAATTCCGCTTTTAAATAATAGGTCCCCTATAGCTTTCGTCATGAGCCACGGCTGTGTTCAAAATGACATCAATGTTTTTAAAGTGCACTATGAAGGGAGCGCAATTGTAAACATGAAGATCACTAAAACTGAACTGTAAAAATACTTTGAAAGTAAATTACACCTAAGAGAGTTGACTTTAATACTTTTTTAAAAAATAATTCCATGTTTAAATGTTAGAATGTTCTAAATGAATAGGACATAAGGGGGATAACTGGGATTAGAACACAGCCAGGAACTATGCTTCTAACTACAGCTCTAAGGTGTAGTTGCAATTGTACAAGTTTGCAGTTTGCAACGCAGTTTGCGAATGTTCGTTGGAATGATGGATTTGGGAAATGCCAAATCAACAAACTATGTTTGTAACGACAGAACTTGTAAACTTAGTTGGCAAACGATTGTTTTCGGAAATGCACCCAGATCAGTTTGCTGTCGACTGAATGACCCCCCCCCCCCATTCCCTAAACCCAACCACCTGTTTCAAATGTTATCACTCGATTGAATGGGCATTTTCAGTTGTTATCAGCTGATAGATATAGGCCACTAGGGGCCTTCTGCACCTACTGGTAGGCTCAGAAGGCTATCATCCATCCACATGGTTAATCAGCTATATTAATAGAGAAGACTTCAGATCCAAATTTGTTTTTACATTACTGTGACGGTTTGGTTTAATAAATTTATTAATTTTTTTATTAAATTTTTTTTTATTATTATTTAGTAAATAACATAAATAATTCTCGTTCTTTTCTAGCCGCAGTCCTATGTGATCTATAGCTGATTAACCATGTGGATGGATGATAATAGTCTTCTGAGCCTACTAGTAGTAATAACGCCAGTAATAATAGTACTGATAACGCCCATTCAATCGAGTGACAACATTTGAATCGGCTGACCCAACCGATAGTGTTTTCAAAAGCCATCTAGAAAAAAAAAAGTTGTCGCGGCCACTTGATTTCACCACATTTGCAGCCTGTTGTTTTTATAAATTTATTTTTTGCCTTTATTTTACCTGGTTTTTGAAGCCAATCTTCGTCAGACTTGAACCACATTGTCGTGGTCGACTCCGCTCCGCATCCTAAGACTGCTGGCGTATGCAGCAAGCTACTTGCCAAACTGGTAACACCAAAAAAGCTATCTATACAGAGGTAAGCGATCAGCTGGTAGCTCTAAAATGAACAGAAGCTGTTGGCAGCATCATACCGCTCTGTAGTGTTCATTTTAAAGACAAAACGCAGCCAGATATACCTCTGGCTACATATTCAATTAAATTTATCCTTATTTTTATAGCGCTTTTACAATGTAGATTGTGTCAAAGCAGCTTAACATAGAAGATAATTCTTAGCATAGAACACAGCTTAATTTGCACTCTCTAGAAATGTAGACAGGGGTACATATCCACAATGATCCTTTATTGTAATATTTTACTAGTTATTTTGCAAGACAGTGTTCAGCTTAAAGTGCAATTTAGAGGCTTAACTAGGTTAATTAGGTTAACTAGGCAAGTCATTGGACAACAGTGATTTGTTCTGTAGTCAATTGAAAAAAAAATTCTTAAGGTGGCTAATCATTTTTGAAAATATTGGGTAGGGGGATAAGTGTGCGAATTATACATTGATGATTGGGGGTACTTTTTCAGTAATGTTAGTTTGTGTAATTCATGCTTCAGTGAATCAAGTTTACGTATTTATTTAAATTATATTTTATTTATTAATAAAATGTATTTAAGTTTTCAGTGTTTTGTGGGATAGGCTCTTTAGTGTATTCTAATTTGATTAGCTATTTCGGCTTACTTTAGGTCAAACTTTGCATAATTTGACTTTATTTTTAGGCTATATGTAGAAACAAACACCTATTTTATGAGAAATCAGTCTTGTGAACTCTTACGGTGTCTATCAGTGCTCTAAATCCGCTACTTTTAGAATGCTGAACAGAGCCCGATTATGCATTCACAATGGTATGAACCGTTATAGGTATGGTTAAATGGATATCTATTATTTTAATTATTAACACGATTATTTACAATACAGATCAGAGTGAAGTTTTTCTCAGATTTAAATGGATCTCCCCATACATCTTGTTTTGATGTCTTCTCCTGTTAGATCAAGCCTTAATTAGGGGGGTCAGAAACAGAAACAGAAAAGAAAAATATAATAGGAATTACTGTGGAAAAAAGTTTTAGTTTGGCCTAAGTAACTTCAGTTGATATCTATAGCAGCATTTGTGCATTGAAGTATACTTTTCTATATTCATTATGAATGAATGCCATATACAGTATAAGTATAGTGCATTATGACAGCTGCTGTTTAAAACATACCTCCTTAAAATGAGCTCTCTCTGGCCTACTACTCAATACACTATAGATTGTCTTGTAAATGATAAATGCTACTTGTACATTTTTTTGGTATTATTACAATATATATAAAAAAAACTTCTGGATTGTTTTTTACCATTTCTCTCTGCTATTTCCATTAAAAAGCAAGGGGAGCATTGGAATTTCCCTTTTTCTAAGGAGGAATAACTTTGAAAAAAGGCTTAAGCAACGAAACAATCTCAGCGTTTGAGATTATTGTAGAAAATTTTAATTATCCAGGGACCCTGAGGAGGCTACAAAGACAAAAACACACAAAATAAAACAACGTAAGCCTCCGGTTATTCATGCTGCACATCTAAACACACCAGTAATTGTGAGAATATGAGATGATGTCGTGATGATGAACAGGCAAATAATTCTGCTGTGGCTCCACAGACAGTGAGAGATGAGCACAATTTGATCAAAAGACTGACAAAGCCAGATCTTGTTAGAAGAGCCGCTCGAAGATATACAAAAAAAAGGTTTTTGATCACAGCCTTTCTCTGTTCGGGTGCTCAGAAAAAAAAGTGCAATGACCCCTCGAAATGAACTCATATATGAACAGTTTAATTATACAGGAAGCTGGTGCATCAAACCTTTCGCAAATGCCGGTTGACAATTTACATTTATCGACGAGACACTCAAAACACAGACATATCTGTGCTGAGAATTGGAGATGAAAAGAAAGGCCGCGGATATGCGGGGGTGTGAAAAGCTTGCAGGTAGGAAGAGATATAATTGAGGTCCACTGAAAGAAAGAAAGAAAAAAGCATCTGCAATATGGAGATAAAGCCTGTGTCTTTATCTGCAACACTGAAAAAAAAACTGTAAAAATAAAATTTGATGTTTTTAGCAGGTTTGTTGTGTTCTGACTCACATCCTCAGAAGATGTAATGTGGGTTTAGTATATTAAATGGTTGTAAAGGAGATGTTTAAATATTCTTGAAGAATTAAATGTGTCAGAAAATGGCTATGATCTCAAAATCTTAGATCTTCTCTATTTAATTGAAAAACCAAGGTGCATTTGATAAAATATACATACACAGATATACAGTAGCGTTCATACGTTTAAGTGTAGTTTCAAGAGTTCACACTTAGATATGCTTGGCGTTAAAAGCATATTTGGCATGCTGTCCTGGGAGAGAACCCTGAGCTCAGAGATAATTGAGCCCAAGGTTTCCACCTGGTCAATAAGCATATAATGGGGGTCCGAGATCAGGTAGGTCTCGAGAGCTCCCCCTGGAAAAGGGAGGAAAAAGAGGAGATGGGGTGGAAGGGGGGATTTTTCCAAAAACGAAAATACACTGTAAAAAATGCAGGGTTACACACAATTCATTCATGTAGTCCCAACACAAATCGATTAAGTTAACAACACTTTCAACAAATTTATGTGGATTGAACATAAAAAATTAGGTTGTCCCAATGAAATCTCAAGAATTGTGTTGTGCTCATTTTAATTTAGTAGTTTGAACGTAAAAAAAAATATTTTTTAATGTGTAGGGCAGTAGGGTGAAATCAGTCTATTTATTGTAAGCTTGGATCAATTTGATTGCATTATTACTGATTACAGATGAGAAGCCAGCTATAACACAATTCTTGAGTTTGTTTTAGAACAACTTAATTGCTTTATGCTCAATCCACTTAAATTTGTTACCTTAATCAATTTGTCTTGGGACAACATGAATGAATTGTGTAGAACCTTGCATTTATTTTTACAGTGTATGCTTTCCAGAGCTGTATTTATTCAATCAGAGAATACAGCAAATGCTGTTTTCACATCTTAAATGTAATTTTGGGTTTACAGAATCTAGGGTGTCTTATTATCTTGCTTCACATGCTCGTAACTGACCTGGGGTTAAGGGTTAATCTTGCGTATTCATAAACTGATCTTTCACACTTCATTCTTAGACCCTGGCTTGACCTCCTTATTTGCATATTTGCAATGCCAGCATCATTGATTAAAAGAAACGAGCACACAATCTGCTTACATAAGCCTCCACATATTAAATTATGCCAACTGGTAAAGTATCATAAAAATAAAAATGTCTTCTCTTTACTTCTATTGCTGCATTTTCTGTTACTATTTACAGTTTTCTCCTCAAAGAAAAACAGTTTGTGAAAGTGGTTGTGTTTCATGCAGTAAAATATAATCCATCTAGAAATTGTCTTATTATTGGCATATACAAAAGTACACAGCTTCACCATTGGAGAAAACCTAATAGTTAATTTGTATCATGTCTGCCGCTATAATCAATCATATCACAGGCCAGATGTCACTGACTTTTGGCTAGATTTGTGGGAAAACATGAAAACTGGATCCTATTTGTTCCAAAACTGTTAATCCAAAATGAAAATGTAGTGGCAAACATGGTAAAGGATTAGCTGAAATCCTGCTGATACATTACATGATAATTAGTTCTCCCAATAAAATCAGTTAGTGAAGCCATTTACATCCAATCAAAAAAGACAGTTGGTTTGTTTTAGTAACAAGTTTTCCTTAAAGCAGTTTTGCAATAACATTCATCAAATAATGCATTTTTACACGTTATGGAAGTGCAGGTTAAATGCATAAAAGCAGTGCTAACCTTCTCCATATACTCAATATAATACAAAAAAGCAGTGCTAATCCCACTTTCTAAATTACAAGTGTGAAAAATACCTGGAGGTAAAGGCAGTAATTTGAACCACCATAAAGCATTAGGCACAGTTATGCTAAATTAACAACAATGCATATTGTCATGTCAACATGTTTTAACTCGTTTTCTATGGGATCTACTTTTCACCAAAAGTAGAGTTCGTGAAAAAATAATAATCGTGAATAAAATATTTAAAAAAAATAAAAATAATAAATGCTAAACTACAGAATAAGCAACACGGACACAACAGGGACACGGACAGAAAAATAATACATGTGAATCAAAAATGTAAGCACATTTAAAGTTATAATGCTGCCATTAGAGTTTCATTTGAATAATTCCAGGCTTCAGTGTCATCATCATTGGTCCACTGGTTGAGAGTGACAGCTGCTCCTATTGCCAATCAGTACATTTTTAATTCACGGTTATTATTTTTTTGATCCATGACCATATTGTTTTTTATTCTAAATTGTTTTGTAATTATTTTTTCATTATAATTTACATGTTTTTATTCATTATTTTATTTATTTTACTTATTATTTTTCGATATTTGACCTCAACACTTTTAGAGGG
Source organism: Danio tinwini (assembly GCA_903798205.1). Lineage (NCBI taxonomy): Eukaryota > Metazoa > Chordata > Actinopteri > Cypriniformes > Danionidae > Danio > Danio tinwini. Next base: position 12,525,647 of record CAIGQZ010001492.1, on the reverse strand, counting down.
AAATCAATCCCATAGATTTCATTAATTTAAAGCAAGGGTCACCATACTCTCACTGCTTTTCAATCAGTACCTTATATCTTTTTGATCGTTCAAATAGAAGGTTGAGTAAATAAATTCAGTCACTGGTCAGGACAGTGACTAGCTTTGTTTACTACACATTGAATAACACTGAGTGTTAGGGCTGGGTGATATGGCAAAACTGCAATCTCTACAATTATTTTCCATATTGAACGATAACAATATTTCACTATAACAGTGGCGGATTTAGGCATGGGCAATATGGGCGATCGGAAAAAAAAACGTCCCATAGTAAAAGCATTGAGATACGATTTACTTTATGCAAGTGTATTAATTTAGAGTGGCAATCCCAGAATAAAGACGTTAGGGGCCATTCGCATTTGACATCTTTTGCGAGGGCGAGTTTGTTATTCTCTATGAGGAAACCATTCTTGCGTGTGGCTCTCCTGTGTGAATCCCAGTTGTTTGCATGCACGCTGATAAATACGCGCCGCTCATGCGCCATAAAACCAGAGTAACAGCCTCTTATGTAGAGGTGTCGGCACGCAGCGAGTTTTGCAAGTTGACAATGTTTATGTAACATGATGATGATTTTACTTTCACTAAGCATGAATATAAAGCAGAAAGGAGGGATAAAGACTCAGAGAGGTAAGACTTGATAACATTAATTCTCTGCCATCAGTCGGGTCTAAGACAACAGATAATTCCATAAAACATATATTTTTTTTTGTATTCTATAAAATTGTCATAATTAATATTCATGCAAAAGATTTCTTAAGTGATCGCATATCACTCCAGTTGTTACATTGTTTTCCATTAATATTTAAGATTGATTTCTGTTTGATTTCTATTTAGAATAATGATTGTATAATAATATTAATAATATTAAATATAAATGAATTGCTATAATTATTGAAAAAATATAATTTTTTCATGGTATGGTTCGTCCAGGGTGTCATTTGAACAAAAACAGCCACAGCGCTATAAGATGTTGATGCTTCCAGATTTAAAAGAGTGCCCCAACAATGACTGAAGCTACAAAAATTAGAGGTTCCATTAAATGGCATAACATTTTAGATTCCCATTGCACATTTCTGCTGAGTGATTGGCTTTTAGATCAATATAAAGCAAAACAGTCCAGAGATTATCATTGTTATTGACATAAATTTCATCTCAATTCAATATAATATCATTTATCAGCCCAGCCCTACTGAGTGTGATATGAGAACGTCCTCACTGTACTGTACATCATCCAAACTGGAGTTTATAAACAGAACTATTATTCTGATACCGGCTCTCCAGGACCAAATCATCTCAGAAAGATTTACGCCTATTTTCCCAGCATGTACAAGCATTAATCTGATTTCTTTGGTAGAGAAAATTTAGACAGAGCAAACATTTTTCAGTAAGGGTGGAAATAATACACCAGAAACTCAAATGCTTTCTTGCCCCAAACAATTCTAAAACTGTTTGCCCATCCTGAAGTGGAAGTAAAAACTGACAATTTCTTACAGCCTGTTTGTGTGCAAACAACTGATTTGTGAACATCTGTTGCACTTACCATCACCTGGATCCACAATCTCAACTGTGGCTACAGCTGGTGCCTCCAAAACGCCCATCACCGGCTCAGTCAGCACAATCTGAAACGTCTCAGACTGTTCATATTTCCCATCCGAGAGAACCCTGACTTTCCAGGAGGCTGTGGTCTGGCCAGGGTTAAACTGCACCTGCTTCTGCGATTTTCCCAGGAAATCCTTCTCCTTCTCTGCACTGCCATCCAAGGTACCAATCCCTAAAAGAATAACACAAATACATCACTTTTGACATTTTTTTCATATCTCCAGCCACCAGATGTGTCATGACTTTGAGAACGATCTACTCAAAGGAGCTTATTATGAAACATATGAGTGGGGATTAGCTAAGGTCTGCATTTCCCAGATTTATAAAGATGGAGCACAACAGCGCAGGCGTCTCCACATTATCGATGCCATGCAGAAAGAGACCCATTTTATAAAGAAGCATAAAAAAGCCCCAGGGCTGGAAGTGTCTGATGCTTCAAGGCTAGGATGTAGGAACAAAATCAAGGAGCATGTTGAACTAAAGTACAACATGTACACTCAAGAAGCTCTCTACTGTAACATTGGCACAAAGCTGTGATGGGATTCCCGCACAGTGGGAAAACCTGCAGTGAACCTGCCTGCAAGCGTTTGATCTCTGATACATCAAGCAGAGACGCTGTCAGGGATCCGTCTGCCAGAACCTCCCAAACAGATGTGAGGATTTAAATCACCTCAGTCTTCCAGATCAATGATGGGTGATCGCTGATCTTCAATCCATAACGCTTAAGTTACTACACCATGGCAGAACAAAGACTGTAGATGTAGCGATTCAATTATAAATATAGATTTTCTAATACTAACCCATTAGGAACATGACAAGCATCAAACATGTCATGGAATGAAATATAATCTGGATCAAAAGATGTAGATATCAAGCAGTCCGATTTAAATAGAAGCTTATTTCCATCCAAAGCAAAAAAAATAAAAATAAATAAGAGTAAATAAACATTTTTAATCTAACAAATTAGATTTTTTTAAAATGTTGAGTTTATATTTTATATTATATTTATATTTATATACACATACACCTCCAAAAGCCGACAGGTGGACGAATCGAAACTTGTTTTTATGAAAACAAATATAAATTTGCATATAATAAATAATACTGCTAATAATAAAAACATTATACAATTTAAAAATATATTTAGATATAAAGATATTTGTGTATTGCTGTACATCTTGTGTGTATTAAGCAATGTGTAATCTATTTCAGTTTTTTAAAATGGCAACGCACCAACAATGCGCCTTAACACTTTATAGACCAGCATACCTATGAGTCCACAAAGTGGTGCAGATAGATTTGCTATTTAAACAACATGGCGCAAAACGTGAAAACTAGGGTGGTGCTGGTATGAAAATAGCAACAAATCGCACAATACATGTTTTGTGCCTTACTATGCCGGGTGTATGATAGGGCTCTAAATCTAGGTAAAAATTGCCTAATCTGCAATACATCTTACAATTCTGAACAAAAAGTCTAAAAAAACTATATAATAAAAAAATACAATTAAAAGCAAAAAAGTCAAAATTATAAAATAAATAAAAATAAACTTAAAAATAAAAAAGCTAACGAAAGATATAAAAATCACAACTCAAATGATCCCCTCACAATTCTCAGGTAATGTCTTGCAGACATTTTTCTCAGAATTGTACACTTACAGGTTCCTGCTATTAAGATTCTTTAAAAAAAATTTTTTAATTTGCAATTGCAAGTCACTCAATGCGTGAAGAATTGTAACCCAAAATTGTGAACAAAAAAGTCAGAATTATGTGATAAAAACTCACATTACCTTTACATCCCATTGCTGAACAAGCAAAACAAATGCTTCGTTTAAGTATATATTTAATATATATGTATTAAAATTGTGTATCATTATATATTTTTGTAAATCTCATTATATTTGTCACATGTGAAAAAAGTATTTGCGTATAATTATCGTTTAATGAACAGAAAATATTATTTCAATAGTGGGTGACATGGTGGTTCAGTGGTTAGCACTGTCGCCTCACAGAAATATGGTTGCTTGTTCAAGTCCCAGCTGGGTCAGTTGGCATTTCTGTGTGGAGTTTGCATATTCTCCCCATGTTCACGTGGGTTTCCTCTGGGTGCTCCGGTTTCCCTCACAATCCAAAGGCATGTGGCATATGTGAATTGAGTAAACTAATTTGGCCATAGTGTGTCTGTGTGAATAAGAGTGTATAGGTGTTTCCCAGTACTCGGTTGCAGCTGGAAGGTCATCCGCTGCATAAAATATATGCTGGAATAGTTGGAGGTTCATTTTGCTGTGGCGACCTCTGAAATAGAGACTAAGCCGAAAGAAAATAAATTAATGAATGTATTATTTCAATTTAAAAACAATAAAAAATTATATATTAATTCTGTAATTACAGTACATTTTCTGTCACAATTAAGGGGCAATATAAAACTCCTAAAGCCAAACCATTCAGTTTGTGAGATGTTCATAAAACCCCTCAAGTGACCATAATTTTTTTTTCTGTAGCACTCAGTATACGACTTCAAAGGGAACAAAAGCCTTCACATGCTCCATCCAACCATACATGTGGAAAAAAATCTTCCAAGAAAGCACGGAAAGACAGAAATTGATTGAAAGATATAAGGCGAGCGCAATAAAAGAGAAGGAGAAAGAGAGAGTTCGCTTTCAATTCCATTTCTCTAACAACAGGGGGGACCATTCTGAGCACAACAAGCCTCAGTGAGTGAGACGTGAGGAAGAGGAGAGAAAAGGCTGAGGCAGGTGGCTGTGAAGGAGCAGAAAGCTTTATGGGAAGGGTGGATATGTTTGGCACAGATCGCAGCTCCAGGGTCTAAAGAGCAAAGAGGCAGATGAAGTCTGATCAGTCACAAACACACACTTCAACGGTTGCCAGATTCACTCTCGCTTACACACTTTCGCCGTTACAGCTGAGAAGTAAATTAAGAGTTTTTCTCACTAATGTTTGAAACTGGAATACACTGCAAAACATGCTTTTACTTAGATTTTTTGTCTTGTTTCTAGACCAATTATCTAAAAATTATTGAATCAAGAGGCATTTTTTAGACAAGCAAAACATTGTTAAAATGATCGTCTTGTTTTGAGAAAAAAAATTCAAAATGAAGTGTGTTTTTCATTAAAACAAGCTAAATAATCTACCAAAGGGGTTAGCAAAATAATCTTGTCAAAAGGAAAAAAGAGGTTATTTCTAAAAACAAAAATTTATTTTTTTGCTTATCTAAAAAATGCTTCTTGATTTAAGAATTTTTGTGATATTTCGATTAGAAACAAGACGAAAAATCTAAGAAAAACATTTTTTTGCTGAGTGTGTGCTTTGTCTCTTCTGAGACACAGTGGTTAAATTATTTAATAACATTTATAACTTGTAGAGGTGTGAACCTACACTGGTCTCACGGTTCGGTTACGATTATCATGCCATCGATTCGGTTTAATTCGATATCTCGGTGCATCACAGTGCATTGACGATTCTTTCCATACACAGTTTTATCTTTTCTTCACAGCACAGCAATTCTTGTATTAAAATGTATAAATATATGTATATGCTATTTGTAAAACAATTTTGTCCTTTAATACAAACAGTCAGATATATAAACTGTACCTTTAAACAACACGAGCATTTATAGCAAATAAACACATATAAATATCCCGCTCGCTTTCTGAGCCTTGTCTACCAAGTTCTTTCTTACACCCCTTTGATTGGTCACGCACTCAACAGAAAGGACTGCGATTGGCTCTTACTCGCTGGCGCTCTTCACAGAAGCACTCATGGGCCACAGTGAAAGAGAGAGAGTAATGGAGATTACTTTCATTCTCTAAATCACCTTGAAATAGGGGCTTTTGCTGTAAGTGTCAGTGAAACAGTGTTCAGCAAATACACACGCAGTGAAATTTTGCACAGTTTCTGAGTTTTTACCTATTTAGAGCGTTGTAAATACTCGCGCTCGCCTCCCTCGCCATAGTAAGCTACGGCGACATAGCGCATGTGAGATAAATGACGTCAGTACATAATAATTATGATTATTACTGAACCGATACCGAATTGTCTGCATCTGCATCGCGGTGCACCGAAGAAACGATTAATTTTGACACCCATAATAACTTGTATAATATAAATAACTTATACAATATAATATGTTTATAACATTTGGAGTCAATACCCCTATGCTAAAAACTCTTTCAGATGGGGTGCTAGTGGCTGGGATGAACAAGAAAAGAAACCAAAAAGCCACTCTGACGACATCCTTACATCCTTTTTTATTTACAATCTCCTCACTGCTGCTTGTCACAGCACTCATTTTCACGTGTTTTGTTATTCCTAAGGTGGTGAAACTCAACCGGAGTCCGTTCACATGTTGCGTCTAAAAGCATGTGAAAAGTGCAAGTGCGTGGATTCGGTTTCCTTCACCATTTTCAATGAGCTTTGTGCTCACGCTCCTCTGGCGTCTCTCATAACTAGGCAACCATCAACCGTTTTCTCAGAGGACGACAAACAAACAAATTATTGCTGTGATTCCGATATTACTTTGTATTTATGAAAAGAATGAAAAAGCACTGCAGTGTTTGGGTGCTCTGTGTTTGTCTGAGTATGCCATTACTACCGAAATGTATATATTGCATTTAAAGTGTGAAGCAAATTGGTTAGTAGCACATAAATCACGGTGAACATGCGGCATTCTGAAATGTTTTCAACTAAGTGCAACTGGAAAATGGGTGCGCATCACAAGCGAGCCACTTGCGTCACGCCAAGCCATGAGCCTCTAATGGATAACCCTAAGCTTATTGGCATTTCTTCCAAGGTGCAAGCTCAGCAGCCACATTTGAATAAATCTTAAGCGCTTCATACGGAAACTTCATAATCATTATTGACAATGGTGTTCGGTTAATAAATATCAATATCGTTTTATTGGCCCAGCCCTATTTGGAGATTTTTTGAAAAAATTCTCTCAGAGCGTTTGTCCAATGGAGCTAAAATCATCAGCACTCTTCCTAAAATGCTTTGCTGGGAGCGCTTCCCCAATTGTCAGAGCTTATAAAAATGCAGAATGATGATGATTAGTGCCTCACTTTGTTGCTTCCTTTAACAACAAAAGAAAAAATGCTCAGCTCAGGAAAAAAACACATCGGTGGACACACACCCTTGTACTCATCAAGGCTGTGTTTATTTGATTTCAAACATGATTTGAAGTACAATAAAAACAGTAATACAGTCAAATATTTCTGACATTTAAAATAATTTTTTTCTATTTAAATACCTTTTTTAAAATGTAACTCTCACATTTGTGCAAACACAACAATGATGTTTAAAACAGCCACTATGTCTGGATCCCATTTAAAAAAAAATGTTTCACTAACTTCCCTCCTTTTTGTTCCCTCAGATGCACATCATTGATTACGTTACAAAAGTGTCCACTACTGGCGCAACATCTGAATGGGTTTAAATGGATCGCTCTATACCGCTGAGCACTTGGGAACTATACTGTTGTGATGTCAAAATCACATTGCATTCTGGGACATATAGGTGCTAGAGTGGACATATGAACCTGAATCACTCCCATCAAGGGATCAAGGATATGTCAGCTTCCCTCATTGAACGCACTTCAAAATGGCTTTGGGGATTCTTCTAAAAGAACAAGGGAAGGACAGTTTGCAGATGCGTTTCTAAAAGTGGACTGGAATGCACCTTATGAGGAATCTACAGTTGAATTAGTAAGTAAAAGCAGAAATTTTAAGTGTTTGATCGCTCTGCTGCCCACTAGAGACAAGGAGTGGAGTTTCCTTCATTTTTATTTCCCTGTGTTCATCTATGGGTTGTTTTCAATCATGTGGTTCTAGTGACGCACAAAATTCAGATAGAGGGCAGGATCTAAAAAACTAAATGGAGACATAAAGTCAGTATTTTTGCGATTTACACCATATTTCAACGAGATATAAACATATGTCACATATATATATAATCACATATGTTGGGCATGATCCTTTTATCATGAAGAGGGCAGAGTTTTCTACTAAGTTAAATAGATTGCCTGTCATTGAGACAGTATATACTGTATAAGCCATCACGTTAGTAATAGTCTTCATTTTATTATTTACTTATTTTTGTAAGGGGGAATGAACTTGCCATCAACAAGCATTCAACACTGCGCATCTCGATGTTCACATTGTTTATTGCGAAGAAACGCCAGTAAAGACATGGTTTATTGCAAAACAAGACAGAGATTTCATTGCAGCGATTAGATGGCAAGGTACATTATTTATATTCTTCTGGCTATTGTATAAGTGTGGTGGTGTTTGTATCAGGTTTTTATATAACACATTAACATATTTATACACATAGCTAGGCCTGTATTTATTAGTGCTGTCAAACAAATTATCAAAAAAAGTTTGTACACATGGATGTATTGAATGAATGTTTATTACATGCTGCCTTTTCTTCCGTTTTTCAGCAACTTTCCCCCCTTTACAGGCAAAAACTTTTGGAAGTCTGTAAAAGCTGTTTGGCATTTCTTATTTTGGCTGGTTTAAACAATTATTAACAACATAAAACAGAAATATTCGGATGTTCTGATTGCGATTCCTTTGCAGAAGAACCACTTCCTGCCCTCCATCTGAATTTCGTACGTCATCAATGACGTCATATGAAAACAACCTATAAACTAGTAAAATACACGGAACATTCTAACCGCACCGGATTCAGTGATAGGACATGGTAAAGGGTTAAAAAAACTCATGAGCTGCAACATTTTACTGTAAATAAAAAAACCATCTGCAGCCATTCTGTCATGAAATTCGTGGCACGCTCTGTACACATGAACTACCACACACATAAAAATCCAAGTAAAGTTTAGCCTTAATTATTTACACCCCAATATCCCCTCTTTCCTTCAGCCTTTTCTTTCTCATCTCTCTTGCTGCCTTCTGCTCACTACATATTTTTTTTCAACCCGAACATCCCTCAAAGCCAACACACATCCACAAACCCACAGCCGCATGAACAAAGACCCTTGGTTTCTTGAATACTGACCACATGTGGGGCTGAGCTGAGCAGAGTGCAAGGCGAGATAAGCAGGTGTACGCTTGGAAGAAAAAAAAACTGTTCAGACTGTTCTACGGATGTCAGAGAGAGCGAGGGCTTTCATCTTAGACACAAAGAAGCCAAAACCACTTAGAAAAACATCTCTAACAGCTTCCCGTTGATAAGCTTAACTAATAACAGCTCTCTCTGTGAAACACAGATGCTACTGAATGCTAATGATCCCCTGTTAATGCCTATGCTGGTAACTTCTTCTCAAGTTTAATCAATTCTGGATAACAGTTTGTTTTTGTGATAAAAAAAGGAAATATGTTAATGAATGGAAAACGCAGGCAAAGCACAATTGCATAGAAAGAAACTCACCAACAAAAGACGTTTCACCCAGGAAACCTCTCCGTCTGAGGATCACCTCCAGAACTTTGTCTTGCTCATCCACCACATAGTTTGGCTTCTCTAGAGAAATCCATGGCCAGTTCAGATGAAACTGCTGGTTCTTTAGTTTGTTCCCTCCTAAGAACAACAGTAAATGCATGCAATGAATTTGACAGCTATCAGAAGTTGAATGCAATATTAAAATAAAGAGTTCTGTATGCTAACATTGAAGTTAGCATTGTTCTGCACACAACAAACTTAGAAACATGTACTTTACATTGGCTTCTGATTTATTGCTGAAAAAAACCTGTGACCATCATTCTTATCTTATGGTTTTTGTTGTTGTTGAGGATTTCTTTCATGCAGTCAGTCATTAAGGCTGATTTATAGACAGTACATCTACATCAAGTTTGATCAGGGCATAACAAAAGATAATTGCAAAGTGTGCGCTGACTAGATCACATTTGGAGTGATAGTGGGCACCTTTTTTTTTACTTTTTTACTTTTAAATATTTTAACACCGTGAACACAGTGCTGATAAAGGTAACATTTGCCAGATGTAAGCAAAAAATTCTATAACAACATTCAAATATTTAAACATTTCTAATCGAGTTTGTATATATAAAACTGTAATGTGATGGGACGTTGACAAAGGAGTTGAGGATCCAAATGCAAGGTTTATTCAACAAAGGTCAGGCAGGGACAAACAGATGTATACAGGCAAATCCAGAGTTGTGGTCAAAAACAGGCAGATGGTCAAAGGCATGCAGCAGGAATAAAGAACAAAACAAAGCAAGCGTCAAACATGAAAGACAAGGCAAGGAAAACGCATCATAATGTTCACAATAACAGTTAAACAAGACTCTGCTCTGATGTGTGTGCTATATAGTCCTTGTAATCAGTCCTTTACAATCCTCTAACTGTGTGTGTGTAATTAATCATGATCCAGAACAGGTGTGTGTATGTGTGTGGTGCATGACTGGATATGTAGTCCATATAATGGCGGATTTGTAGTTCTTTAGCAAACTGTGTGTTTACCAGCGATCTGCAAGGATTAGGCCGCTGGGGATTGTGACAATAAGCATATGTAAGCTTTTCAAAATCGTGTCCTTAATCGGATTCTCTCCTTTACCTAAAAAACCTTGGCTTGGACAATTTTGATTAAGGATACCTTCTATAAAAGTACATATGAGCGATTCCAGCGTTATGGATGTGACATTTGCAGTAAAAACCTAAAATATAAATTCACAGAGAAAGTATATGTTAACATTATTGTCACAGTCACCAGTGATCCATACCTACAAATCCGCCACCAAATGGACTACAAATACTGTCATGCACCTCACACACACCTATTCCAGTTTTCTCTGATTACACACACAGCTGAAGCTTGTCATCACTGATTTCCAGGACTATAAATACACCTCATTCACTCAGTCTTGTTGCCTTGTAACACTATGAAGCATTTTCTTGCCTTGCCTTGCCTTGCCTTGCCTTGCCTTGCCTAGCCTAGCCTAGCCTAGCCTAGCCTAGCCATGTTTTGACTCTTTGCCTTGTTTTATCATTTTGATTCCTTGCCGCCTGCACTGACCATTTGCTTGTTTGTGACCATGATCCTGGATTTCTGTATACAGTATGCATCTCTTTGCCCCTGTTTTGACCATTTTCCATTTCCCAATATATTTTCCATTATAACTAACCACAAAGTTATGGGATCAAAAAAATATCAATCATTTTCATTCATTCATTCATTCATTCATTCATTTATTCATTCATTCATTCATTCAGTCAGTCTCTGGGAATTTACAGTATACAACATACTTTGCAGAAACTCTGAATTAAACTGCACAACCCAAACGAAATCAATGTAAATCAAAAGGATATGGAGAATAAAAGGAAAGGAGGAGTTGGCTCACTATAGAACAAAAAAGATAGAATTTATTTTATTTGACATTTTTGCTTTTATGAGAAAAAAGCTTTGTTATGGATGTGACAGATGTGAAATTGGCACTTGTGTAACTTTGGTATACAAAATATAGTTGTTTAAAAAATTGACAGAGTCATTTTTGAGTAACTTTAAGGTTCTGTAAAAACCAAGCCTACACAAAAAAAACCTAAAAAGAAAAATCGGAAGTCTATAAACAAACTACTGTTCACCATGGCTGCATGACTACACTGATGACTCTTTCTGTCTTTATTTAAATGCTAGAAATAATAATATTTTCTGTTAATATAGCTTGCAAGAGCACTCAAAACGGCAACAAAAGAGCACTAGTAAGTAGTGTAGATGAGTTTTTCTGTTCTGCATGATGTCCTCAATAATCTCTGTAGCCTCATCATAAACAGTAGTTGAATAAAACATGAAAATTTATTGAGCTTATGATAAATACAGGTGCTACTTCAAGCATTTAAACATAAAATAGGAATACAAAGTTTAAAAAAAGCATTCGATCGTTTAGAATATTTCCGAAAAAGGGGGAGATGTGTAAAACTTTAGGTCATTAGGATATCTGGTGCTTTTCTGTAAAGATTTGCATGCACATGCTCCTATGAATACATTATGAGTATGGCCATAATGGACTCAGGAGAGATTCATTAGAGATTATTACTTAAACAAAATATGCACACAAACAGTTGTGTTTACTTAGGGGTTTATGGGAAATAACTGATATGCTACACAAAACCGCTTGGGAAAAGCAAATTTTGTTGGTTTTATAGCCTGAAAACAGCAGGATATACACAATCCATGCAGCATAGTCTTGTTATTTTAAACATAAAATCTAAAATTATATATTTGGATCACCCACAGTATCTCTACACCCAGGTACATGCTCCAGATTGCCTCTGCAGCTTTCTTTGGAAACTACAAATGGAGGTTTGTTTGTATAGAAAAACAATAGCTCAGTGCAGAGGAGACATTATGTAATATTAATATCTTGAGCATGCTGACTTTATGCTACACATGCTTGGTTTCACAATTCTTGGTGTAACATAAATTACTTCATTCTTTTCACATTACTTCAGAATCATTCAACTACTATATACCCAAGTCATCATTTAATTTAAGGGAATCTCCAATCCTTAACCCTCATAACACATTGTGTCCATTTTGACCTAAAAGAGGTGTATAAAATATCCTGAAATGCATAAAATTATATAATTATTAATAATAAATAAATATAGATTGATAGAATAGCAAGTACTTTATATGACTCTAAAAACACACATTTATTTATTTATTTATTTATTTATTTATTATATTTGTGTGTGTAGAATTATATATATATATATTTTTATATACATAAAAAATGGAAATTGTATTATTACTTTGTGCAAAATAATTTATTAAAGTAACATTATTTTCAATAAATGTTTGTGAAGTATTTTCAGCCTTTCCCCTATATCTTACAAACTTCTGTGACTGGGTTTTGCTAAAAAACAAAAAACAAAAAAAACAACAACCATGGACTTAATTTGAAAGTGTAAGTCTGCTGTATGTAACAGGCCTGCCAGGCGGGGTTCGGGTGGTTAGGAAGACCCACCCCTTACTCCAAAGGTCCCGGATTTTTCCTATACATGAGCTTGTTTGTCCTATTTTGACTGCTATATGCCATCATAAATAGTGAAAATAAGTCATTAAGACCAAACAAACAGAATCCTCTGTTGGCTGTTGCTTCAGTGTCACTTCAGCTAATCAGTTTTGGCCAATGATAACAATTATTTTTATGACCACAACATCCAGCTGTACAAGAAAGCATACAATCTGATGTAAGTGAGTTCATATTTTTCTACTGTATTGTTTTTAAATGGGGTTACATGGTGGCTCAGTGGGTAGCACACACAGCAAGAAGTTCGCTGGTTCCAGCCTCGGCTGGGTCAGTTGCCAATTCTGTGTGAAGTTAGCATGTTCTCCCCGTGTTCGTGTGGGTTTCCACCAGGTGCTCCGGTGGCTCTGTGCCACCCACAAGTTCAAAGACATGCTCTATAGATGAATTGGGTAAGCTAAATTGTCCATAGTGTATGTGTGTGAATGAGTGTGTATGGATGTTTCCCAGTGATGGGTTGCAGCTGGAAGGGCATCCGCTGCGTAAAACATATGCTGGATAAGCTGGGTGACCCCAGATTAATAAAGGGACTGAGTTGAAAAGAAAACAAATAAATTAATTGTTTTTAAATGAAGAAGAGATCTTACAAGTAACTTTTATTTTAAATCTTGGAACTTATTTGTGAAACAAAAAAATGACCAATGAAAAGGTGTGAAGCACCAAAAGTGGCCCATATTAAAATTAATTAAATACTAATTTGGCTATTGTTGTTATCCATGAATTTTTAAATATACTTTTTACAAAAAAAGTTAGAATCACAAAGATTTACATTATTTTTATGTTTACATATTTTATTATTTAAAGGGCCAAAGTTTGACTGAATAAAGTAGAATGTGCTGGCCAGTTTATTATTTGCCTGATAAATAACAATAGGCTACAGTTTTTAATTTAAAACTTTAACAGATTCCTAATTGTTTCTAATGATATATAATGTAATAATTTTGTATTTGAAAAATACGTATTTATGATATCTCTATATTCTAAATCTTTAGGAAATATTTTTGGTACATTAAAAAGTGTGGTTATGATGACCACCCAACAAGCTAATCCAGCTAAAATAGTGCTTAACATTTCACTAAATTGTGTGTGTGCACAAATGTTAGATTTCACAACTAAATAGAAAATGAGATGAGTAACTGCAAAAAGGTCCACTTTTTGAGAAAAAAGAACCACCCCTTTTACCAGGCTGGCTACAGGCCTGTGTAAGTAACACGTTTCAGTAACATAAAGGTTGCTTTTATGATGTATTGCAAAAAATAAGTATGTAGGTGTCTTAATTTTGAACTGTTTTTAAGCAGTTATTAGATTTAAAGTTTAAAGGATTTAATTGAATTTTATCCATTTCCATGGGGCAATTCTCAGATTGTTCTTATAAAAACAAATTATGTATAACAGCACACATAATTTGAATGTGCTATGAGGGTTAATTATCTCTTCAGCTGAAAAAAAAAAGTCAAACACATATCAGATGGCCTGGGGCTGAATACATAATGAGTATTATTTTTGGGTGAACTATCCTTTGAAGTGTAAAAATGATTGCATTATACTGAAAATTTACCATGGTAAACATTCTAAATTGCAGTTACAGAGAGGTTTTCAAATACAATCCACACCTCCAGTGCTTTAAAAAAAATGACGGAATACTCAAAGAGTATGAACTTCAGGCAATAAGAAGCCTTGGAAAAGGCAGCGTCTGTGTGAATTGATTCCATTAACTTCACACATGCCTACAGACCTACTACATCTCCAATCTATATTCACGTCATGTATTAGATCTACTCGCATATTGATATCTCGCTTCACATGCGCACAAAACATCAGAGACAAATTCCCAATTTCTCAACAAGCCAGACCATGTTTATTCATGAATTTTCTATGCTCGTTTCAGTTGATTTCCTCGAGCTAACCTCAGGCTCCTAATGTCTCACTCTCTAACCTTGCCTTCATGACCGAAAAAAAAAACTGACATGTTGCTGATGCCACTGTATTTCCAACTCCATATTAGTGCGTAATGATGTACAGTTGCTAGGTGATAATCATTGGGAAATTTAGAACGCAGGAAAATCAACCATTTCACACGTTAAAGTGATTATATTTGACATTTCATGAAGATTAGCAGCGTAATCCACATGGATGGCTAAATTATCACAATAGTCCACATAATTAGGAGTCCAGGGTCCATAAAGACTTAACTACTCATATTTTGAATCCATATACTATAAACATGGACTGCAGGTGAATTGTAAAATTGAAGCTGTAATAAATACGTAAATGTAATGCACATAATAATTTCTTTTCACCACCCTGAAGCCATCCCAGATAGTCATTTTCTTTCTTTAGTAGTATCAAAAAAGTCAACAGCACAGTATAAAGACATATAAAGG
>CAIGQZ010001492.1:12494035-12505605 GCA_903798205.1 Danio tinwini | reverse complement strand
AGTTTTAATAACTCATTTCTAATAGCTGATTTATTTTATCTTTGCCATGATGACAGTAAATAATATTTGACTAGATATTTTTCAAGACACTTCTATACAGCTTAAAGTGACATTTAAATGCTTAACTAGGTTAATTAGATTAACTAGGCAGGTTAGGGTAATTAGGCAAGTTATTGTGTATTGATGGTTTGTTCTGTAGACAGTCGAAAAATAATAATAATTTTATTAATCATTTTGCTAATACTTTTGACCTTAAAACGTTTTTTGTTTTTTTTAAAAACAAAAAAAAAGACTTTCTCCAGAAGAAAAAATATTATCAGATATTTATTCATTGATGAATTTCCTTTTCGGCTTAGTCCCTTTATTAATCTGGGGTTCGCCACAGCAGAATGAACCACCAACTTATCCAGCATTTGTTTTACACAGCGGATGCCATTCCAGCCGCAACTCATAACTGGGAAACATCCATACACACTCATTCACACACACTGCAGTCAATTTTAGCATACCCAATTCACCTGTACCACATATCTTTGGACTTGTAGGGGAGAAAACCCATGCGGGGAGAACATGCAAACTCCACACAGAAATGCCAACTGACCCAGCTGAGGTTTGAACCAATGACCTTCTTGCTGTAAGGCGAACGTGCTACCCACTGCGCCACCGTGTTGCCATGTATATACAAATATGTTCCTAAAAAATCTATTAAAACTAAGTATGAAACAAATAATAATAATAATAATAATAAATAATCTACAAGAACCACAGTTTAAAAATCAACTTTAATGTTCTGAAGGAAAAAATATCACCCATCTTGGATGACCCCAGGGAGAAAAAAATGAAAAAATAATTAAAATGATACAAATATTTTTAAAGATATTAATAATAACATGTGACTATTATGATGTGATCTGTTTTATTATAGCACTGTGAGTGGATTTATGCTGGCTAAAAGCATTGCTCTGATCATTCCTGCAGTTAGTGCGGATGTATTAATGCAGCGTATTATCCAAGTTGCAGTGACACGTTTTCTTTCATCTCGTCATCTCTCCATTTAGGGCAGAAGTGATTGATGGGTTGTGCTTTAACTGTCTGCAAAGTCCATTTGTGAGTAAAGAAAAAGCTCTCAGCTCAAGGACTCCTTTGTTCTCTGAGTTTAGTGTGTTCATTCAGGTCAATGAGCCGAGCAAAACAACACCATCAGTTACTAGAAAGTATCAAACAGATTTTTACATTTTCTGAAAATCTTGTGAATGACGTTTGCCTGTGGTATTGTTTACTGCTATGGTTTACATGGTTACATGGTTTTCCTGTGCTGAATGTGAGAATACAAAGGACATTGTCAGTTCTATCATGACATTTAACCAATGAAAAATTTAAAGTTCCCATGAACTAGAAGTTGCAACCTTTTTTTCTCGTATTGTTTCATATTGTTAGAGCCGGAAAAAGATTTAATCTGTTTATTTCTTGAGTCCTCGGTTTTAACTCGTTTGTTCATCATGTGAAAGACAGAAGCCAATCATATGCATTTAGAGCCGGAAATAGATTTTTATCCGTTCATTTCTCGAGTCCTCCTGAGTCATCTTTCTTTACATGCTGTCACGTGATAAACAAATGTCTCAAAAACCAGAAGACTCGAAAGGTGAACTAATCATGGCTCAGACTGTGTGCATTGGTTAAACTTATATGGGACTGTCAGTGTGATTTGAACGAACCACTCAAATTTGAAGACCTGTGAGAAGAGGTGAGCTGACATAATCACAGACAAAACACCAGGTTATTTTCTCTTTCTTATAGCATTCTAGTTATGACTTGTCTGTAGTGTGATCAACGTTTGGTGTAGTTGTACCGTAGATACTCAGTTTGGAAGCAACTCATAACATTTTTATCAAATTTTGTCAAATTTAACAAAATTAATGAAATGACTCAAAAAAAGATTTGTTCATCTCAATAAATAAGACTCAAAGGTCTGAGTCAGTAAAATGATCCAAACTTCCCATCATTAATGTTAACAAACAAATAAGCTCTAAAAAGACCATATTTAACACACTAAACTGTAAAATAAGATACAACAATTCACAGTTCTTTTCTTCTCTATATTTGAATTTATTTTATAATGACAAAGCTGAATATTCAGCATCATTGCTTCAGTTTTTTGTGTCACATAATCATTCAGAAATCAGAAAAAATGTAAAATTCCAACGCTATCTTAAGACAATTCCTAACTTATTTATGTAATGGCTTATTCTTATAAATTCATAAAAACTAGGTGTGGGGTTTGGTGCCATGCCTCCTTTTAAAAATAATACATTTTCGTATGACTGAATTTGTATAAATTAGCCACTAAACTGACTAAAACATACTTTGGTTAAGTTTCCTAATGAGATCAGAGTAAATATGCTTATTTGCAGCTCAAATATATTTTTTATTAATACTTCTTGGGAAATTGTGATAATTTTTTTTTATTCTGACTAAAAAGTCCAGAAAACAGCATTTACTTAAAAAATAATTACCTTAATTAATGTATATACCTAATTATACTTTTTTATATACATACACTCAAAAAATGCACCCATTTAAAAAGTCTTTTGTGTCTAGAATGTGTCTGTAAAGTTTCAGCTTTAACCCATCAGATTATTTATTACAGATTTTGGAATGTTGGGATTTTCTGCTTTAAACACAGTGTAGCTGTTTTTGTTGCCTGTGCCTTTAATGCTAGTTCTCCCCACCCACTGTTCCCACATGCCTGTCAGAGTGTGCCTCAATCTCCGCCTCGGCTGAGTCAGCACGGTGACAGACATGAAGGAAGCAGATCTCACATAACGTTTGTGAGAAATACTACAGTAAGAACTTTCCCAATGATTATTTGATGTATTTGTTGTGGAGTTAATTCAAGTCTTTCGATGAGTCACATACAATGTCTTTACAAAATTAACGCACACAAACACAGATACACACAAAGCGGGGAGACACACACACACAGCGTGAGCGTTTAACTTTGCACTGTTTTTGCACGCAAATGTGACATGATGCACGTTAATATCCACTGCTGTATAGATATCCTCCTGTTTATCTAACCAACCTTCTTTCTCACTACAATCTAACCCGCTCTTTAAGATCTCAAAACCCAGGGTTTCTGGTAGTACCTAGAATAGCAAAGTCGAGTAAAGGAGGTCGAGCCTTCTCATTTATGGCCCCTAAACTCTGGAATGGCCTTCCTGATAATGTCTGAGGCTCAGACACACTCTCGCAATTCAAAACTAGATTAAAAACCTTTTAATCTATTAAAAACCTCTTTTTAGCAAAGCATACACTTAGTGCATCACTTAGCGCTATGACGCATGATTGTTCCCCACGCAGGTTTTTTGCATCTCGCATCTCCTACGTCAAGTTGCAGTCGGTCTCAAAACGACTCCAATTGGTCCACTGTTTTTATGTTGTTAAATTGAAAAAAAAAGACTGGGTGTGTTTATTTCACCCCAATATGACAGTATATACACTATACCTACACATATGTCTGTACAAACAGCTTGAAAAGTTGATTTTTCACCATAGGTGCCCTTTAATACGCGTCTGTCAATCAATTTGGTGGGTGGGGAAACGGCACTCCTACGTCATGTTGCCGTGGGCCTCAAAAATGGGAGGGATTTGAATCCTATTTTAATATCAGGAAACTTAAAAAAAGAGACGTATTGTCTTTATATCACCCCAATATAACTGTGGAGACACTATACCTACACACAGTTCTGTCCAAACAGATCCCAAAAGATGATTTTCATCATAGGTGCCCTTAAAAACTAGCTGAATCAACACAATTCTTGAGTTTTTTTTTTTTTTGAGGGGAAAACTCAATTGTTTTGTTTAATCCACTTAAACTAGTAAAAACAATTAAGCTAACAATGTATTTGTGTTGGGACAACATGAAAGAATTGTGTGGAATCAGCATTTTTTTTACAGTGTACAAACAGGCACACACACACAAACAAACAAACTAACTGGAGGTTTATAAAACTGACTAAGTGCAAAAATTGTAAAACTGACTCAGTAAACGCCACTGAAAATAAATAAAAGTAATAAATGATTATAAAAGAAAACATGTAATTAAGATCACACATTTGGCATGAATATAAAATCTGCCTGTGTTTGTTCTGCTTTCAAGCTGAACAATAACATGCTATCATTAGCTTTGCCTCTGGAATACAACAAAAAAAAAAAACTACTGACAGTTGCTTTGAAGCCCACTGGATTTGTCTAAACCCTGATACTGACAGCCTCCAAGAAGCTTCTCACACAAAAAGCCCCTAATGACTTTATTAAACAGCCGCGTTTCAGAGTCAGCAAGTCCAGACAGTGATTCCTAGAAAGACTTGAAAACACAACAGCTGACATTCACCCAGAATAGCTCATTAAAAGCTAATCAGTGTTTGATACCCGAAAAACTCGACTCCATTCAGAAACTTTGAAGAACTTCTTAACAACATCCAAAAATAGAGCTCACAAATAATTCATCAGATTTGCTCTCAATCCTCCTGAGTGCCCGGATAAAGTCTGACAGAAGTCAAACAGCGATGACCCTGGAGGCTACTTACAAACCATAGTGATTCACGAAGCGCGTATATTATCAGGGCTGAAAAATAAATCTGAGCATGAAAATGAATGAGAGGGGTAGAGCATTATGCGCTTTAAAGCACAATTCAGCCTTTTTATTAACGCTACGCCGAAAGCATCAACATCGACAAAATCCTCATGAGTTTCAGAAGTTGGTTAAACAAGTCATGAATAAGTGTAACTTTGAGGCCTTATCAAAACTACTCATTTCTGCTGCATATACTAATATTTCTGTGCCGATTTTCTAGTTTATGGAATGAACATGTGGTAATTAGTAAAAATTATTTTTAAAAATGAAGGAAATTACTTTTTCGACTAATACAGAGTTTGTGCTAGAAGAGTTATTATAGCTAATTAAAACTAAAACTGTATTAACTTTAAAACTTAATTGTTTTAACATTAACATTATTGTTAATTTTAATAGAATAAATATCAACTGAAAAATAGTGTAAATACCTAAATGCATTTTATTAAAGCAAGTTGCTAATGAAATATTACTCATTTTCAATTCAAATTCAATTCAATTCAATTTTCATGAATGACATTTTCATTTATTTTCACTTACTTTCACAAAAAACTACAGACAAACGTAAACAAAATTATAAAAAATTTACAAATAATTTCAGCTTTACATTTAAAACGAAAACAGAAAGGACAAATATTGTAATAATTTAAAATATTAATAAAAATATTAATAAACTATGTTAATAAACTAAACTATAAAGGTCACTTAGTGATAAACCTTAGTTGTAAAGTTTTCATAAACTAAAAGCTTTTCCTCTAGCCTACACAACTGCATTTATTTGATCAAAATCACAGTAAATCACTGTGAACTTACTGTAAAATTATTATTACAGTTTCAAATGACAATTTCATTCATTTTCTTTTTGGCTTAGTCCCTTTATATAATCTAAACATATCCAGCATATCCGCCAACTTATCCAGCATATGTTTAGGCAGTGGATGCCCTTCCAGCTGCCACCCAGCGCTGGGAAACACCCGTACATTCCTGCATTCACATTCATACGCTACTGCCAATTTACTTTATTCAATTCACCAATAGCGCATATCTTTGGACTGTGGGGGAAACCAGAGCACCCGGAGGAAACACACATGAACACAGAGAGAGCATGCAAACTCCACACAGAAATGCCAACTGACCTTCTTGCTGTGAGGCGATCGTGTTACCCACTGTGCCACCGTGTCACCTCAAATGACAATTTTCTTTTTTTAAATGTATTTGTGGTAAAGCTGAATTTTTACAACATTATGCTAGTATTGATTGTCATCCTTCCCAAATCACTCTAATGCTGATTTGCTATAATATGTAATACTTATATATCATTATTATTTTGAAGAGTTCAGATGCAAAACCTCTAAATGCCATCTGAAATTTCCGTCAATTTCCTGAAATTGTTCTCAGTGTCCTACGTTTATGATAAGTTATTTCACATTACAGGCATTAAAAATACTCTATTTGTAAACATAAGCATAAAACTACTGAACCTACTAACAAGAGTCTGAGAAAAATGCTCATTTAAAAAAGAAACGTTTAGATGGCATTTAAAGATTTTTGCATCTGAAATCTTCATAATATTACATTATTTGCTTAAAATTGCTTGGAAAATAATTGGTGTATCAGAACAGATGTCACTGCAGCTTATTTATGAACAGGCCACATTAAGACATGCTAAACTAATTGTATGTGACTTATCACATGCTCTGCATACTGAGTATGAGTTGTTACCTTCAGGGCTTAGCGTACCATGGTGTAGATTAAATACACTGTAAAACCCAAGTCAACTTTATCAAATGAAATGAGTGTAGTTTACTCAAAATTTACTGAAAGTTAATTCTACCCATTTGAAAAGAGTTTTGAACTTTGAAGGTAATAAGTTAATGAAATATCTCATTACTTCAACTTAAATGGAGTAAGGTCACAGTATTCATATAGATTAGTTTTTTTTACTCAAATGGTTTGTTGCAATCGGTTTTCTCCAACGGTTGAGTTGCCTTAATGTATTGAGTTTTACAGTACTCAATTGGTTTGAGTTCTCTTCATTTATTGGGGTTTACTGTGCTCAGATTACTTTGTTTACTCAAATGGATTAAGTTCACAGTACTCATAAGGATTCGTTTTTGAACTTAAATGGTTTGTTGCAATCGGTTTCCTCAAACGGTTTGAGTTAGCTTAACTTTTGGGTTTTACAGTGTAGACATGACAACTCTTTTTATCCGGTGAGCATTAAGCTATTAGATAGTGGTGGCTTAGATTGATGGTATTTCTTTTTTGTCTGTCTATGTGTATATATGGAGGTGGGTATATAACATTTTAGGGTGGGGATATATATTTATTAATTTATATACTCATCTGTTTTTTGTATGTTCGTATTGTATAGCTTTACCATACCTTACCTTACTTTACCTAATATTATATTATTATGAATGCTGTGATCAGGTGTTGTGTCTAAAATGTATGAGGAATCCTTATACATCCTAAAAATGATGAGCAATTTCAACCCAATTTTAGGTTATACATTGACAAAATCATCTTCATGGGTTATTTTTCTGAATTAAAGATTTAGAAAACTAAATTTTTTTTGTCCATATTTTACCCATTTTTTTTCTATGTTAACACAAAGTTCAATGAACAGTAATATCATACTGTATATGAAGTCTTTACTGTTAGGTTTGACTGACTGAATTCATCATTCTAAATAAAGTGTTAATTTATCACATTTTTTAATTACCAATTTTGAGTAAATAATGATGACTAATATGACCAAGAAAAAAAATAAAACACTAAAATTAAAAAAGATATACACACATCTATGAATAAGTATTATAGCAGTTGTGTGACAGTTGTGTGACTTTCCTCAAGTTTCCCTCACAATTGCCACTGATGTTAGATCAAAAACATCAAGGCCACAAAAATAAAGAGTGAAGGACACATGTATATGAAAGAGCAGAAAACCACCGTTCTAATAGACAGCTGCTCAAACTGTGCTTGAGCTAAGAACAGCAGTTTGTTGGTCCTTTCACAGTCAGCCTCTGGTCATCTAGTTCAATGAGCTCTTGGCTGCAGCCACAAAGTCTTGGCTGTCTGCTTTACTATTATCTGGTTGGACTGAGAAAGTGGAGCTCGTCTAGCAGAACATTCAGAAAGGACATGCACACGGACAAGACAATTTAGAGTTAGGGCTGGGCGGTATATCAAGTTAGTATGATGTATTGATATGCTTTTTTAATAAACTATTCTATAAAGCAATACCACATAATGATCACTTCAGAATAATAGTGGAGAGTGAGCAGCTGTGGAGAAAGTTCACAATCTAATTTGCCTTAAATGCAAGTCATGCTTTATATTAAGGATTTTAAAATAACTCGTAAGATACAGTTACATATAGTTTAAAGTGTCAGATGCACTTATAGATACACACGCTGCGGAAAGGCAGGCTGTGATTGTGCTGTAAATGTTATAAGGGAATGAAAATATTTATAGCTTGCTATGAGGGGTGCATCTGCATGCGAGTTTCTGCAAAATGTCATTAAAGAAGCATAAAAACGAGCATTGTTTCAGTGCATTGTTTTAACATTTGGCAAGACGTAAGAAAATAAAGTAAAGCTAATTTTAATCTGACCAGATTGCTTTCATAGTTTAAATGACAAAATAAGTTCAAAACAGCCATCATCAAAGGATGTGTTGTGAAAAAGCCAATACAGGCTCACAGAAGATACGTGCCTGAAATTTTGAAAAAAGCTGAAATATGTTGCTCCAGCTACACTGTAAAAAATGATTGCGCCAATTAGTTATTATGGCAACTTAATATTTTAAGTTAAGTCAACTTGTCTGGATTGAATGTGCTAACATAACGTATATATCAAAGTTTTACTTGCCTGAAATTATTAGACTCCTTAACTCATATATATTAGTTTACTGCTTCAAACATCTACTGTAAGCTTACAAGTATGTGCAAATGAAAATGAATATATATTTTTTTAAATAAATCCACTTTAAAATTGTATTTGTATGTGTTTAATTATATAGGATACACTTGAATTATAAAGTCCTATCAACATTTAAGTTAACTAAACTTAGACTATGTCTATACACTTGTATTGTCAAGTCCTGTCAACTTTAACCTGAGTTAAGACAACTTCTCTATTTAATTGAAGTAAATTTTACATTTTAAGGCAGCATGAACGCTGACCATGACAAATCCACTAGAGGATGCTGTGTACATTTTTGCAAATCGGAAATACCTTACTTAGGGTATGTTTTGTTGTACACTTCAAACTAGTGATGGGAAGTTTGTATCATTTTACTGACTCTGACTTTTGAGTCTCCATCAAGATCAACTCAAAATATCTTTAATATGTTACAAGTTGCTTTTAACAAGTAGCCCAAACGTTAATCCAACTACAAACAAACACAACTAGAATGCTTTAAGACATAAAAAATAATAATTTGTTGTTGACCTGGTCTTTTGTCTATGATTAGCTTAACTCACCTCTTCTGATGGGTCTTCAAGTTTATGTCATTCGTTCATTTGACACAAACAATTCTATATACGCTTAACTAATGCACACAGTGAAAAACCCCATGGTAAGTTCATCTTTCGAGTCTTTGGGTTGTTTGTCATCACGTGTCAGCATGTAAATAGACAAATGACTCGAGGAGTAAAGAAATAAAGGATCAAATCGTTTTCTGGCATTGACTAGATATGTTTAGCCTATGTCTTTCGCATGATGAACTCAAATACGAAAGAAGACTCAAAAAAAGCAACTAATCTTCTGCCACCTGCACAATGTGCACATGTGCAAATGAATGAATCATTCAAAATAAACAAATCATTCAAAAAAAGATACATCACTACTTCAGACACATATCATGTTCACAACTCGTTCATAAGTAGCCGCCTACTTGTTGCTCAGATCACCTAGCAAAATATTTTTTTGAGTTAAAAAAACCTAAACCAAACTGATAGTATAAAAAAGCAAACAAAAGTGAAAAGTGCACTGCCACCATGTCATTTTAATCTTTATTTCACATTTCTAAGGTCTCAACACTGTACAAAGTGAGCTGCTGCGTCCCAATTCACATAATATCCGTCCTAAATAGTATTTGAAAATAGAACTAGTATGTCCCAAACAGTGGTGTAGTCCTAAAAAAAGTGGTGTACTATTACCCACTCAATACAAATTTTAAAAGTAGGCAAAGAAACGACGAAACTATATATATATATAGATAAGATGCAATTTCTTATTTAGCAATTTAGCAAAACTGTTTGAAGTACAGCAAGCTCTCAACAGACTGATTGAAGACACCAGCCACAAACTCTTCATTGGTGCGACACCTGTCCACTCGATCAGCAGCACTTCCAAATGTTGAACCTACAGGTGTGGTCCTGTCAGCAATGCGGGTCTAAGGTTAATCCAGAAATCTGAACTGACCTGAAACCCCTGCGCTACCCCCAAAAGCAAACAAAACATCCCACCTTTGACTTGGTCTGAAGAGATGAGGCTTTCAGGCTACATTCAAAGCTAATCCACATGTGAATACACAATCTCTCATCTAGACAAGAACAGCGCTACAAAAACATCCCAGTACGACATTACCGCTGGTTAATTTGATACGGATGAAAAATAAATAGCTTGAACACATGGTTATCTACATCCATGCAAAAATTAGCATTGTCCTTTATTGTTTGTACAGCGCCCTGGATCATGTTTAGCAAATCCCCAGTGGAAAAAAAAAAGAATTCACAATACAAAGCATACACCAGAAAAAAAAAACAAATGCAGAATTATTTTGTAACCTAAAACAACACAGATTGAGAAACAAGCTAAAAGGTGGTGAAAAGTGAAAGCGAAATTGCTTTCCAAGAAACAAAGATGGTTTTAAAACGGTATAAAACAGCTACCGTTTTGCTTCTCAATCTAATGGGCAGCTCTGTTGAAAACAAACTGAGCTTTCTTTTTAAAAACATAATGGCAATTTTGCTTTAGAGCGAGCACTGGTGCAAGTTCACATCAATAAGTGTTGGGGGGAAAAAGTCCCTCAGTTAAAAAA
This sequence comes from Danio tinwini, assembly GCA_903798205.1. Lineage (NCBI taxonomy): Eukaryota > Metazoa > Chordata > Actinopteri > Cypriniformes > Danionidae > Danio > Danio tinwini. The sequence continues at coordinate 12,494,924 of CAIGQZ010001492.1, read as the reverse complement.
AAAAAAAAAGACTCTATGATGTGTCACGTAAAGCTTCTCTCTGTTCTTTGTAGCCTCTGTGCGTCCCTGCAGTCGTTCCTGTCATATATCTGTCTCTGCCTCTGAGGCGTGATTGCAGTGAGAAGGGTAGAGGATTCCAAATGAGTGCTATTTGTCATGACCTTCTGCAAAAAGAACTACCTGATAAATCTGTCCACTTTTACCCGTTAAAAGTTTAGGGGCTGCAAGTTACAACATAGTTCAAATAGAGGAACTGCATTTATTAGTGCCAGTCAGAAGGTGTTTATGTGGCTATAAAACAGCTTAAACAGACATAAGCTGCGTTCCAAATCCTGCCTTACAGACTATATAGGCAGAATCCTTCAATAGGATGTCCAAAATGGTTTATAGAACTTTAATTGTCCACTATTTGCAGGTACAGCCATTTGTAATGGTGTCTGAAAACATAGTGGACTTGCTCATTCTATCCCATAACTCAGCAAATGTACACTGAGTGGCTAACTCAGTTGTAGTAGATGTTGTAGTAGTATCAGTAGTAGTAGACATTGTAGTAGTAGTGGTTGTCGCTGTAGTAGGAGCTGCAGAAGTAGTTGCAATATTGGTAACTTTCTGTAGTAGTAGTTGGTGTAGTACTTGGGATTTATTATTATTGTTGTCAGTTATTACTGTTGTCCTTTCTTTTTACTGTCATTATTACTATCATACATTACTAGCATTCTTGTCACTCTTTACCACTGACTGGTCCCTTTCTACTTGTTTATTTATATATGATACTTGCTTTATTTAATGACTGTTATTGTCCCTTATGTATGTACTCTGACCTGTCCACCATGTTACCTTTACACGCACATGCACACGCACACACACACACACACACACACACACACAC
>CAIGQZ010001492.1:12476324-12493935 GCA_903798205.1 Danio tinwini | reverse complement strand
AAAAAAAAAAAAAAAAGTATGAATGTAAATTGAATGTAATGCAATCCTCTTTTGTGCCCTCATGCATGAAAGTAGGACAATTCAGATGCAGAGAGTGTACCCAAACTCACTTTCCGTAGTGTATGGGTGTGAATGCGAGAGTGTATGGGTGTTTCCCAGTACTGGGCTGCAGCTAGAAAGGAATCCACTGTATAAAACATATGCTGGAATTGTTAGTGGTTCATTCCACTGTGGTGACCCCTATTAATAGAAATAATGGGACTAAGCCGAAGGAAAATGAATGAATGAATGAATAAATGAATGAATGAATTAATGAATGAAAGTATGGCTATAATTTCAGATACAGCAACAGAGTTAGCATGATGCTAAGCTAACAGCACAACACTGGGGCTACAAGTGAAAATGTTCACTATAACTTAATTTACTATTCACAAAAAATACTACAGTAATAGTTTACTTGAAGAAGCAGATGAAAAAGTATGCAAAGTCTAGACAGACTGACAAGACACTGTAGAGCACTTAATAAGGATATTGGGTCAATTTTGGGATCTGAATTAATTTTCTATGAATCATCAAATCCACCATTTGGTATTTTAATTCTGTACTGAGTATTTGCAGCGTCTTATTTGAGTAGCTTTTTCACAGGGGTAAGATACATCAATATTTGCATAGACAAAACAAATGGATCAGTTTTTTACAAAGAAAGCTGGTGATTTCGGAGACTATTTGAAAAACTAACAGCCCAGCAATTTGCTGACCTCCATCAACTGAACCTCTGATGGTGTTAATGGGGCTTCAGGAGGCAGAATAACAAAGTTGTCTGAATTTTTTGGAACAGCTTTCAGGAGTGTGCTTTTGATGCCTTACAATGATGTCTCCAGAGGCGACTCGCTAGGTTTTTGAACAGAGCAAAAGAGGCAAAGATAAACAAATACTAGATCATCTAGGCCAAACTTGGATGGACCGTTTACAGACTGACAGCTAGATTTACTAAGGGCTTACTCACACTATGCTATCCAAACCGTGCCCAGGCCCGTTTCCCGGATCATTTGAGAAGTGTGAGTGCTTTGAATTGGGCTCAGCACAGTTCACTTGGGCTCAAGCGCAGTACGCTTACAGTGTGAGTGCAAGCGTGCCTAAGCCCAAAACTGAAAGCGAGACGTGACTTTCAAGGGACTGTTTCATATAGATTAATCATTCGCACTGTTCAATGAACGTAAACTGTCATATATTATTAAAGACGCAAACCCCTCACTGCACGTCAGCTGCGCCTTCAGCAAACTTCCTTATTCCTGCAGCACGAGGACTTTATGATTGTTTATGAGCGTCAAAAGTAGCTGATCTGTTCGCCGAAATATTAGACTGCGTGTCACTGCATATCAAACGACTTAAAAGATATAACTAAATCTCCACTGTGCTGAGCGAGAGCGCTTACTGAGCAGCGCATCATCGATGACGTAAGCGCGCACAGGCCCGAATGTAATGTGAGTGCGGGTCGTCTGGGGAGACGGGAGGGGGGACAAGCATGCTATGGCCAGGTTCAAGGCAACTGATCAGCACACTTTAGTGAATACTGTCAGGATTTACTAAAGACACAGATTAAAAAATAAGTTATTAAAAAAATGTACACAGTGTATAATGGAGTTTCTAGGTAGATGCAAAATTTATGAGGAGAGTATTTAAATGAATCAAACAAAATGATTAAGAAATTAAGGTTTGCAAGAGACAATTTACTGCTATTTGCAGCATCATTTAACACCTAAAAGGCATGTCTTCAATCACTTTGCACTTGAAATAGAGAAGCAACCCCAGAAAACAGAGAATAATAGTAGAAGAAAGATAATTTGCTGCACTAATTTTCATTTATTTATGCCTGCAGTTGTTATCTGAACATATTGATTACCAACCCACATATTTAATTTACACTGCTCTTGGTAGACTGTGTTTGTTAATTATGCAAATTAGATGCTGCACCTGTGTTATTAATTGTGCATAGTCAGTAGATCACACATGCAACTTTTGAAATTGTGGTATTTAAACAAACAACAACAAATATGCTAGCATTCACCCTGAGCCATACAAAAAAAAAGAATGGGTGACTTTGACAAAATAAAAATTCATAATATCTAAAGAAAGCAATATTTTTTTTCTTTTAAAGGGCATCCATTTTACCTGCCCTACAGATTGTGCCTCAATCTCCACCTAGGCTGCATCAGATAAACAGCACAGTGACAGACATGAAGGAAACACTACAGTAATACTACAGTAAGAACTTTCCCAATGATTATTATTTGATGTATCTGTTGTGAAGTTGCAATGATGAGTCACACACAATGTCGTTACAAAGTCCCCCCCCCCACCCCCCACTCCCAACCCACACACACACAGCGCGCGCATTTAATTTTGCTCTGTTTTTGCACGCAAATGTGACAGGATACACATTACTATCCACTGCTGTATGGATATCCATTAAGTTAATGTACAAAATAAACCTGATTTAACGTCCACAAACCGGGATTGAAGTGTCTTCATTTATAATTGTACTGACATGTGTCTGTGGTGATAACGACGGTAAAATTCATTACAAGCATGCACGTTTTAAACTTGTAAAACTCATTCTTGATCACATTTGATGATGATTAATGATCACAGCGAGCTGAACAGATCTTTTAATCTTAGTTGCTTTGCACACGTCCTGTCTTTTTGATATTATTATACGCGCTACTACAGAGATATGTTAATACGTGGCTGTCAATCAATTCGGTGGGCAGGGAAACCGCACTCCTACGTCAAGTTGCGATCAGCCTCAAATTGGGAGGGATTTGGATCCTATTTTAATGTCAGGAAGTTTCAATTGTCTTTATATCACCCAAATATGACTGTGGACACACTATACCTACACACAATTCTGTCCAAACAGCTTAATAAAGATGATTTACATCAAACAGTCCCCTAAACTGCATGTGGAAAACATGCTAATAGTTCTTTGCATTAAAAACAGCCTCATCATCATTACTAGATGTGCCAGGAAAGAACATTTTGCTAAACAAAACTATTAATTAAACCCCCATGGAATACTACTCCTACTAAATATGTAAGTTGCCATCTAACAGAATGCATTAAATAAATGCAGCTGTTTACCACAAATTGGCTGTAAAATGAAGTTTATTATGTTTGCTGTGGTTGCCGGGCTCTGTGGACAACCACAATCTAAGATAGTCTAATTACCACAGCTTCTTCAGGCATAATGTGGCAGGCTGTTTGTATTCACTGAATTTCAGGCTAAAGCTGTATATTAATGGATAAATATTGAAAAAAGAGGGTCCTAGGAGAAAGCCTTGGGGCACCTCATGATAATAACGGCTCAGCTGAGCCTTTTTATGTTTGCATAGTACATCTGTAAAACGAGATGAGATAGATAAAAGATAGTTCCTTACTGCTGGAGGTCTTTCCTATAAAATAAATGCCTTCGCCAGCAATGGAGTGAAACTATCCCCAGGAATGCACAGAAACAAAACTGGTAATGACCCACTGGGCTCAAGGGTCAGACACCAACACAGCTGCATACAAAAAGAGATCCGACTCCTCAGTCTTTCCTGCCTGAATTGAGAGATGACTGACAGAGGGACAAATGACAAACATTCCCAAAGGTGGAGAAAGGGACATAATGGGTCTTAAAACCCAGGACTGAGAATTAAATAAATTTGTTTTCTGATTTAAAATAGAAGTTCTGAATATTTAAGAAATATATTATCCTATTGTATTAACTATAACAATTAATCTGCATATCATGCAATTTAATTAAAATAATTACAGCCACATATTGCAGGATCCCTTCAAAAGGTTAATGCCTCTTGACTCAAAAGTGCTAAGCGAACGATAATGATTATCTTGTTTCATGCCGTAACAGATTATTTCACAATGCAACTGGTGATTGTGAGCGTGAGAGAGACTTTATACTGCAGTTGAACCAGCTGTTTGTCTATAAAGCTTGTATTTTCCCAACTCTTTCCACTGCTAGAGACCCTCTAATACTCAAAGTAATTGTAAGCCTGACAAGGGAGCTAGTGCAAACTCACGGCTACAGGCTCTAATTATGTGTCATTGCCTCTAGTTTTATACATCCAACAGCTCTTTGCATTGCCTGAATGCAGACCTTTCAATCCACAATGTCCCCTTCTGAGGCTCTAACAACACAATACACAGAGGTTGTGTTCACACTTGACAGGTTCGGTGTGATTAAAACAAACTCTGGTGCATTTGCTTTGTTAGTGAGGATCATTTGAATAAGTGTACATGCTGCCATCCAAATTATGGTGGATAACAAAAAGAAAAGAAAAGACCACAAACAGCACAGGATGTGAACATAAACAGCACAGAATGTTCATACATACATGCTTCTTCCTCATAATAATAACAGTGTTGCTTGTTACAGTTGGAAGGCATCTATTTGAAACAAATCTTCATTTGCTGTACATGTGTGATGGAGAAATCTCTGGCACAGTTTGAACTATTTAACAAGGTTTAAATCTGCACTATTGTCTTGTTTGTATTGATTTTATGTGTGTTTTTGCTTGTTTTGTTGTCTATATAAAGTTAACAGCATACGTTTGCATATGTTGACTGTATCGTAAATGAGGCTTAATGGTCACACTCTATTTTAAGGTACAATTCTTGATGTTAATAAAGCATTAATTTAGATTTTGCCTCAGTGAACTCCTAATTTGTTGCTTATTAATATAGTAGTTGGGTTTAGATATAAGGTAAAATTAAAGATATAGAATAAGATCATGAGAATATGTAGTTTATAAGTATTAATTATCAGTCAACATTATAATAATAGGCAGGTAAAAAACCAAACGTCAACTGTCAGAATTTGTATTGAAACTAAAGTGTTATTGGACTATTTTTGTGTGTTTTATTGTAATAACATACATAATCAATCCTGAATTGTAGAATATGTACAAGCGAATAACATTGTTTTTCCCTCTCAATATTACATTGAGGCGACAAGTGGCATTTGGCATTTCTGTGTGGAGTTGGCATGTTCTCTCCCTGTTCGCGTAGGTTTCCTCCCAGTGCTCCAGTTTCCCCCACAGTCCAAACACATGCGCTATAGGTGAATTGGGTAAACTAATTTGGCCGTAGTGTAAGAGTGTGCATGTGAGAGTGTATGGTTGTTTCCCAGTACTGGGTTGCAGATGGAAGGGCATTTACTGTGTAAAACATATACTGGATATGTTGGCGGTTCATTCCGCTGTGGCAACCTCTCATAAATAAAGGGACTAAGCTGAGGGAAAATTAATAAATGAATGAATAAATGAATATTTCATTAGAAAACCTGTTTGATCACAAGTTTTAACATTATAAAATGAATCAGGCGCAAATATACTTTTTTTTTTTTTTTAAGAAAGTCAGACAACAGAACCACAAGTGTGAGCACACCACAGTCACTCCTGCAGTGTGCATGCATATCACACACATTTGGCTTTCTAGTTAAAACACAAATCATCACAAGCTCTTTAGCTGCAAGCTCTTCTAGCAACAGTTACTGGTATGTCACGTTCAACCTCATTTATACATGATTATGTATGCTTCACCAGGTTTAATCCTACCCTGTTGAAATATGTTCTTAGGGTCATTTTAACTCAAACTAAGCCACTTTTAAGTTTTCTTTGATGTGTTTTTGCAGTCGAATGTAGTACAGCATGTAATATGCCGCACACACAGGCAACTCGCCAGCCAAAGAAATACCTTAATTGGTCTAAAGATTCACACTTAATCCTCTAAGTTAATCACTCCACATGAAATGACACCTCAAATCAGAGCACATTATATTATTTATTAATTATTGGCTTGAAGTTCTAATGAATAATCAAATATGCATAAACTATTTTTAAAATCCTGAGTGATGCCAGTTTGAAAAGAAAAAGACTTACCATTATCCTCCACGGTAAAACTAAAGACGTCACTGGTGGCATTGTTCTCGTCCTTCAGGATATAGCAGATCTTAAGATCATTTATGTCAGCTGAAGACACACAAACACAAAACTGTAGTATTAAACCCAAAGCAATTTATTATTGACTTAGAAGAAAAAACATCAAAACAATCTATGAAAATCCTTGTTTTGTCATGACAGACCCCAGAGTGAAACCCTCAAAGATCAAATTGTCCTATAAGCCGCTCAACTTATAAATACCTCCATTTTAATCCAAAAAGCAGGCTTGGTTTTGCATAAACATTGGCGGATAAAAGGTATATAAGGATAAACCAGGTGAGAATTTTCACAAAGGAAGCAAGGAGCGAGTCGCAAAACAATCAACAAAACAAGTGACAAGCTGTTACATAATGATAGGTAAGACCAAGAATTTTAAACACAGGATTCCAGGCTCTTCCTTACATCTGGTCTGCACCATCTCGCCAATTAGACCCCTTTAACCACATCTGCACTAATACACTGTGGTTACGTTACAGTGTGCCACGAGCAACCTGACTCTCTGTTCGCCTTGCTCTGACCCACTTCTTTAAATTATTGATATTAGAGGAAGAAGCCTCATAAAAATGTAAACCTGTGATTCTTTATGCATGGATGAAACCGCTTTTCATATCAAAAATAAAATGTCTTCTTTCATCACCCGCACACACTCTCATCTTGAAATATTTAGCGAATGCCAAAGAGCAAGCGGTGGCGGAATATGGGGAAAGAGCAAAGTAAATAAAGAGAAGTGATTGTCCCTTCTGCTTCACTGCTCGTACTGATGAGGTCAAGTCAGGTTTGCCAGGTCTCTCCGTCTTGTTTTTTTAACTTCTACCCTAACGTCAAAGACACATTTCAGAGTCTGACTAAGTTAGCCTGGCATGGATTTCACATCTTTTCACTATATAGAATTGTGTTTGAAGGTGCCATGCATGCTGAACCTGTGCTGATTAATGCACCGTTCTTCAGAATGAGAGATTCTATAGGGATGTGTAAATATGTAAACTTATTGAAACAACCGTGCCAGTCATTTAAATTTCTCCAAATAAAAAGTTACAACTAAATTGATAACTACTGTGATTAAATGTGAAAACTAAAATGTAGTGCTGAATGTTTAAACAGCCAGTTAAAGCCTGCGTATATGCCTTTTTCTTAAAATGCAAATTTACTCATTATGCTTTGCGTGTACATGCAAGGAGGATGCTTCGAACTTCCGGTTGGCAGCTGATGCGTCGGAAGAGTCACATTCAGACAGCTTTGAAATGATAGTTTGAATCTATTTTACTTGTTTTTAATATCTTTGAACTAATACCGATGTCAATCAGCGCCACCTCCTGGACCGATTATTTAAAAATGTGATCTAATGGGATGGACAACAACTGCTGCAAGGTATTTTGCCCTCGTTGTCATACAGCATCTTGTGCCGTTTAAATGAAGCCTCGTCATCGCTAAAGTGAACATGTTGGCCCAATCCCAATTCTATCCCTTAGCCCACCCCCCCACCCCTCGTTTTGCGCATTCACGTGAAAGGTAGGGGTGTCCCAATTCTCTTTAGCTTGTAGGTGGATAGCTAAGGGTAAGGGCAAAATACCCCTCGAAACTGAGATTTTTCAAGACCACACTCGAAACCAAGGGGTAAGAAAATTTCCCAAAATACACCATCTACAGCAGGGGTGTTCAACCCTATTCCTGGAGATCGACCTTCCTGCAGTTTTCAGTTGCAGCCCATATCAAACACACCTGCCTGTAATTATCAAGCGCTCCCCAGGTTCTAATTAATTGGTTCAGGTGTGTTTGATCAGGGTTGGAGCTGAAATCTGCAGGAAGGTCGATCGCCAGGAACACGAATGGTCACCCATGATCTACAGCGACAGCATGGCTGCACAGGGAAGTAAAGAGATGCACAATTTTTTGTCATTGTTATGAATTTTACAACAAACAAGCATGTGTTTTAATACATTCATAACCGCGCTCGTGTTTTACCACCAAAAATGCTAAAATAAAAAACGCTAAATTTCGCTATCTTTAATCCATAATAATAACTCCTGTACAGCAGTCCCACAACATTCTGTCACTTTATGACTCTCGAATCCCCTGTCAGAAAAGTCTAGCTGCTGAAAATGATCTTTTAGTGTCTGGTATAATGTTAATGTTGTTCTTGTGTATTTACATAGATGAATATGGCCACAGTGTAAATACACAGTACAGTTACGATCTTATTGCCACATTATAATGTTATGATAACATGATTTACGCCTTCGGTGATTTCCTGAAGATAAATACCAAAAAAAAAAGCACAACTGGAATAACTACAGCAGTTGCCATCTTCGATCTCATATAAAGCAAGAGCTCATGATGATATATAATGATGTGTGCAGGTGTTGTAGTGGTATCCCATTTCTTAGGGGTAAATTTTGAAGCCTGTCCCCTTCACACTCTGTTTCAAGGGCCAAAGAGGAGGGGTAGGGGTACAAAAATAGAATTGGGATTGGGCCTTTCTCTTTCCATGTGTGTGCGTGTGTGTGTGTGCACTGAAAAGCCACAGAGTACATTATAACAGCTGACAGGTCGAGAACACTGAAGCTATATTTTAGTGTCTGATGGCAGACACTAAATTAGGATAGCGTTTTTCTCTCGCACTTGAACCAAATCTAACAGAAGTATAATGGCTTTAACACGTCTTTCTTTCAAAATTAAAGTTTTGCATCACAAAAACACTTCGTAAGCCACTGAAAACATTATTGACACCCAGTTGAGTGAGGGGTCTTCTTTGGCTAATAACAATTCTTAACGGAAGTAAGGCGCCCTCCATGCAGCAACGAAGAAAAAGGTCTATATAATGGGCTCGTGTGGCATTTTTTTTCAATAGGCAAAATTGTTGCCCAGTCAACAAGCTTAAAAAAACACAGACTTCAATTTTAATATGGTGAGTGACCCAGAAATTACATAGATCATCTTAAACTCTAAGTAACTTTTTTTTTCTCAAAAAATAGTCAGCCGCTACAAGGATGATACAAGGCAAAAGCACTGTATAAGAACTTAATAATTGAAAGGAGATGTGTGAACGCTCTAGTTGCCTCATCAAGAATTGAAGCCGAGAGCTAAAACACAGACACATCTTACAGCTTTAGCTCCTGGCAAAGGGCAAAGGGCCTGTTTCAAGTTGGAACTTACATTATTTTGAGCATTAATAAGAGCAGAGAACCTGTCCTGAACATGAGGCGTACAAATCATTTGGAGATAATTCTTACATTTGTCTTCAAATGATAGTTATAAAAGGGCATTACAGTACATTACACAGCTTGAGTGTAAAAAAGTAATACGATTTCTCAAACCCAATCATTGGTGATAAAAACATTTCTGTGCTGATAATATTTTACCTTGTGTGAAGGTGTTGATAGAGTCATTCTCCGTCCCTCTGTCCAGACTAATCAGATAGCCATGATCTGGCTGTGTGGTAATGTGAAAAATTAAAGCCTCTGGGCTGCTGTCTCTGTCCACCGCCTTCAGGACTTTGCTTGTGATCTGATAACCCAAGTGTCCAGCGAACAAGACTTTTAAAGTTGGTGCACCTTTGTTAACCTCAATCTGGGGCACACCATTGTCCACAGACACAATGTTGATCTTCATGGTCTGAGGCCTTTGGGTCTCAAAAATTGTATCAGGGAATACAAAAAAGTCTGAATGGGTTCCATCAGTGACTGTAAACGAAAAGCTGTCTATCTTCGACTCCGTACCATCATGCTTGTAACTGATCATATTTTCATTTAAGTCTTGTTTTGTGAACGAAGTTACTGGCCGGCTGTTGTTGAAAAGTAATTTGCCGTGAATGGGCAATTGGGATACTTTAAACTTTAAAAGGTATTCTGCAGTGTCTTGGTCCTCAACGGTCAACTCAAAGGGTGTAATGAGTTTGGTTTGTCCCTCGGTCACTAGAAGGTCATGAATAGTCAATACTGGCTTTTTATTGTCAACATCAACGATTGAAATGCGGAATGTGCGAAACACCGGGTTGTAACCATCGGTCACCTCAAACTCAAAGCTGTCCATTTTGACTTCATCATCGGCAGTATGGATGTAGTAGATCTTGCTCCCGGCCAGTTGTAGTTGGGTAAAGGACACTATAGGCATGCCTGGTGTATCTGTGCTTTCCAAATGCCCTCTCACTGGGGCTCTTGTGATAGTAAAGACTAAATTCTCATCAGGGCTGTTGAGATCACTAGTGCTGAGGAGGTTCGTAGTGAGTGTCACTTTGCCACCTTCTTTAAGAGACACCCCCTTACTGATGACATCTGGAAACACCATGTCAATGCTGCCCACAGTAATATAGAAGTATCTGTCAATTAGGGGATTAATGCCATCAGATACATCAAACTTTACAAGATCACGCATGCCTTCCTGTCCATTGTGAGTGTACAAAATGAGACCTCTGTTCACCTCATTTTGTGTAAAGTTCATGCCAACTGTAATGTTCTCTGTAGATCCAGCAGATCTCTTTTCCACAGATCCTGCTGATTTTCTATACAGGAAGCCCTGAGCTGGGCCGTAGCGAATAATGAAGGTAAGGGACTCGTCGTCTGAGTCTAAATCCGTTGCCTTCAGCACTTTAGAATTGATCTCCTTTGTTTCACCAATCTCGATTTCAAGCCCGTCATTAATGGAGAGCCTTGGTGTTTCATCATCCACTGGAATAATCATCACCATGACTGTGCCTTCAGCTGAATGTTTTCCATCTGTAAGAAGAACGTCAAACTTGTCTTCGGTAGTTTCAGAATCATCATGTTCATAAATTATGCTAGAGGCTTCTTTAATTTGTTCCAGAGTGAAGTTTGTGACTGGGACAGAGCCACTGGCGAGCTGATTGAGAATGAAGCCATGATTTGGAAGTTTGGTGATAATAAACATCAACTCTTGCGCAGGAACATCAGCATCGACTCCATTCAACAGTGGCGTGTCAATAATAACATTCATGCCCTCCATTACAACAACCTCTCGCATGAAGATTTCTGGTTTTTCATCATTTGTTGGGATAATGACAATGGGAAAGAACTGTCTCTCTGAGAAATTCACACCATCGGAACATCTGAACGTGAACCTGTCCTCTACTGGCTCAACTCCTTTGTGTATGCTTTGGACATAATAAATATGACCTTCATTCACATCTCTGATGGTAAAAGCACTCACTGCTGTTCCTGCTCTTGACTTTTCAGAGCCTGGTGCTGGAGAGATGTTCTCCACATATCCTGATGTGGGCTGAACGATAATGGTGCACAGGATGTCCTCATTTGGCGTGTCGGCATCCTCAACTTTAATCTGATGGCTCCCGATAATGTTTTTATCTGCTTCAAAGACATTAAAAGTAGGGCCAACTGTGACCAATGGAGTCTGGTTATCTACAGGGAGAATGGTGACATGAACGCGGACTCCGTGTACTCGGTTGCCCCCTACATTCCACTCATCAGACATGTCAGAGAGGGTCAGACTGAAAAAATCTTCAATTGAAGTAAGACCAATCTCACCACTGGTGTGAGCATACACAACAAGACCACTGATGATGTCGGCTTGGGTGAATCTGCTCGAGGAAACTCCATTCACCAGAATTTCTCCAAACTTAGGTGCTTCTTCCACAATGAATGTCAACTGCAGGTCATCAGTGTCCTCATCTTTCCCCTGAATGACATTGGGGGTAATTTCTGTAGCACCATTTTCCAGCACATCCAATCGAGAGCCAAAGGTGCCCTTTGTAAGGCTAAGTGTCGGTGTTTCATCATCAATTAGCTTCACGGCCACCTTCACATTGATAGTTACAACATGAACACCGTCACTAACATCCAGTTTAAAAGAGTCACTTGTTGTTTCATCCCCGTTTTGGACATACGACACCTGACCATCAGAGATATCCATCAAGTTGAAATAGCTCCCTTTTTTCAAGTCAGTAAACATATGCTGAAGATGACCGTGCAATGGAGTTTGACTAAGCGTGAATGAAATTAGCTTGATGTCAGTGTCAAGGTCATTGGCGTCAAGTTCTGCGCTCGTAATGACATGCACACCTCTCTCAAGGACTGTGAATCCAGAGTTTGTTATCTGTGGGGGTTTGTTGTTTACAGGCTGCAGAACGATTGTAAAAACTCCATCAGCACCATTTCCAGCAGTGTCCTCTACTGTGAAATGGAACTGCACCACATGAGGTATGATGCCAAGTTCAAGGTCTGGCGGGTTGTAGGAAATCTTATGATGATTAATTTGCGCTTGGGTAAATTCGGTTACATCAGTATCGGGGCTGTCAGTTAAAACAACAGAGCCAAATTTGACAGGATTGTTTTCATCCATATCAGTTGGCACTTGAGTTATTGTGTATTTCAGGTCCCGGTCCTCTGAGTCCAAGTCGGTGTAACGAAGAACATTCTTGCTTAAATGAGTCAGCTGGTACTCATGTACTGTCATTTGTAAAGTAGTGCCTGGGAACAGCACAGGTGGAATATCATCAATTGGCAAAATTTTAATAACAAAATAATTCTCACCAGACTGGTTGGGAGGATCGGCATCATCTTGTACTTTAAACACAAACTGATCCGTAACCGTCTCTGTGATATGTGGACCTGTATGCCTATAGAAGAGCTTTTCATCTGTAATATCTTTCTGGAGCCACTCTGTCACTACTTTCTCATACACGCCGTCGTCTGCATTAAATTTCCAGGATGACGGATCCTCTGGTGCTTCAGATTGCCTCAACACGACCTCGCCAATAGCTGAAAAGGGAGGTTCGATTGTAAATTTAATAATGGAATCTTCAGAGTCAATATCTGCTGCACTGAGCATGAGCTGCGAGATGGGCACCATCTGATTTTTAAATAATACCAGTCCAGTGTTTGCATTTATGATGGGTGGTTCATCGTCTGTGGGTACTATTGTGATAGGGAACAAAAACTCCACTTCATTCTTCCCATCTGTCATTCTGAATATTATATTATCACTGTATGTGTCACTGCCATCATGCTGGTAAACCACAATGCCGACCTCCAGGTCAGCTGGAGTAAAATACTTCCTGTTAGAGCCCAGAACAGTTAGGACACCATGACGCAGCCCATCAACCACTGTTATTCTCACACTGTCCAGGTTGTCTTCGTCGCTAATTTCTAAATTGCTCTGAGTAAACAAAGACCTAGACTGGCCTTCGTATAAAAGCTGGCCAGAATTCTTAGTGACTATCGGCGCTAATGTATTCATGGGCTTCACAACGATCATGAAAGCAAAAGGATCTGAAATGCCACCATCTGTGTCTATGACCTCAAACTCTATTTGAAAGATACGCTCAGTGTCTGAGTCTAAAGAGGGGGGTTTGTATGCTATTTTCAGATCTTTCAGATCCCTTTGATAAAAGGATGTAATAGGTAAATTTCTGTCATCTGTACTCACGATATAACCCTCCTCAATGGACAGAGGAGAAGTGATGTTGAAAATGAGATCATCAGAATTGGATTCAGTATCCTCAGCAGCCAACATATCAGGAGTTAAAGCCGTCATTACAAACTGATCAACTTCCATCATCATCATAGCCACGAAACTGGGTCTAGGGGGAGTGTTTTCTACACCCTCTTTGATTCTGATCATCACATGGAAAAACTCCTGTTTCAGTAAATTGTTTTCTTTGTTCCGTAGCTCCACAACCATGGGGATGTAATCCTTATTAGGGGACTTGTGGCTAGACGTGTGCTCATATCGGATATTTGATTTGAGGAACAACTCACAGCTCATCATTTTCTCCAGACTTCTCTCATCAACAACTTTACCGTATTTAGGAACAACACTGCTGGCAGCCAGTGATGTTACCTCACACTGTTCAGAGTCTTTTTCATAAGTGAAATCTAAAATCTTTTTATTAATAGGATTACTTGTTCCATGTAGTTTATCAACAACCAGTGGCATGTTCTTAGTAACAACCTCCAATTGCGTGAAAACAACCTCCACTTCCAGCATAAAAGGGATGATGATAGTTTCAGTCTGAGTGTCATACCTGAGTTGCAGCTTCACTCTGTCCCCTGCAGGGCTCCTAGTACCATAATGAGAGTATCTTACATCGTTAGGACCGAATTCGCACGGGAACTTTTTAGGAGACACATGTCCTGGTCTCTGAGACAGCGGATCATTATCCAGAACTGTTATAGTGCACCTGTCTCCCGGCTGAAGTTCAATAACCAAGTCGTTGATGGGATCGATGTAAACAGATCTCCCGAAAGGCACATGTATGCCGTTGTTTGCCACCAGTATCGCGTCCTCGGAGAGTTCAGGCTTGGACGCGTACGACAGTTCGTGCGTTTCAACTGCGCGCGCTGAACTCCCTGTCAGTGATAGCAGGAGGAGAAGAAATCTGTGAAGTTCCATGCTGAAGGCGAACGTAAACAGCCGCAGGAGGAACTTATGTAATTGAAATATCCAAATGGGGGCTCGATGGGGGGTTCCGCTTTATGTCCACGAGGGGAAAAGAGACAGAAAGTTGAGAAATCCCACACGCGCGCCAGGATGCTCGCGCGTCATTCCCACAGACTCAGAGAGAGCTCAGCTTTAACTTGTGCGTGGATGGCAGCAGGAGGACACGCCCACTGTCTCACGCTATTGGAGGGAGAGTTGGATTCCCACGTTTGCAGGTGAAGATCTCAAAGGATTCAATATTGTTTTCTTTAGTGATGCTGTTAATGTAACAAGCGCGTCTGGACACAATTACAAGTGTCTGCATTTCTTAAGTTACACACAATTATAGAGTGATTTATTCTGCATGTTCCCAGTAAAAGTATTATTATTTTATAACATTCTTTTGATGTTTATAGTTATGATGCCTTATTTTTAAGTCGTTGGATTAAAATTTTGTGCATGTAAAATTCATCTACGGATGTTTTGCAATACACATATAACTACTTAATTGTGCAATTTGTATTTCCAATGGTTAACTCATGGTTCTAGCAACATTAATGGGATAGTTACCCATAAAATTCGTAATTTGCTGTTAATTTATTTGCCCTTTGCAGTAAAACATCAAAGAATATTTTTGCTGAAACCTTGGTCCTTGATGATTCATAAAATCCAAGGCAAAGGTTACAGGCACTTCACTGAAAGGAAAAAAAAAGATTAAAAAGATATTAAAAGCATATACAGGCAAAAAAAAAATCATTACCATTGCATCCTCACAATATGCAATGTCCTGTGAAGCTAAATGATAGGTCTGTGCAAGAAACTGAACATTATTTGCCTTTAATCCACAGCCTTTGCAAACAATTCTGAGCAGCATAATTAACATTTTATGAATCACCAAGGACCAGTTTCAACTGAAAAAAAAAATACATTAAGTAAGTAACCTTTAAAGCTGCGGGTCCAATTCCCAGTGAATGCATGAATTTGACCCTTTAAAGTGATTTAACTTACATTAAATTGAAAAAAAGTCACTTGGCCTGCCTTAAGGTCTCCTTTTAATAACACTTAGAAATTACATGCACTTATTCACTGTCCCTTCCTTCAGCCTCTGGAATATCTGTAACCCCCAGGATACAGAAAGCATTTAAGAGTTAATATAAACTTCACATATACTCACACTGTCACCGGGAGCCATAAAAAAAACCTTAATCTTATCTTAGCTATGAGGCTGGAGGCTATTGTAATGCTAGCTATGAATTAAGAACTGTATCACTGATTTTAACTATTGAATATTTAAAATATGAAATAACATTGTCTCATTAAAGTGTCTAGACTTAAGTTGAATATATTTATCCCATTTTAAATAACGTACGCAGACTTTCGCTTTAAGCACATATTATTCTCCACAGCTAAAATAAATACAATTATACTGCAATTTTAATAAATGTAAGTGATTTCATTTATAGTCTTCTGGTATTTATCATGTTACTGATGATTTAGGTTTTTTTTTTAGCACACTGAATACTTCATGTTTTCAATTCAAAATTATGAGGTGGTTGTTAAAAAATATGCTAAATGATGGACAGCAGATTTGATTTGAGAGTCTTTGAGATATAGTAATAGGGAAAATATTCAGCTTATTTCCACAGATTGTGAAACACTGGACAATAGATTCTTCTTCAGGTGAAGAAAAAACACAGGAGAAAGAGAGGACAGGAGAGAGTCTTCAGAAGTTTGTTGGGACACATGTTTTATAATTACAGTACGAAAGGCCACAATCTGTGTTTTCACGTGTGAAACAGAACAGTTTCCCACAAACCTCCAAACCTGTAATCAATCATCTGTTCAGACACCATAAAAACTCTTGATGACTTGACTGAGTTAGAGTCTTGGTATTTTCTCTCCCCGACTCGGTTTTCAATTTAATTTTTTGTCTGAATGTAGCCCTGGGAAAATATGTCCACTTTATTGGTGGAGCTAGACAGAATCAATCAAACCTCTAATCTCTGTGATCAAGAATACAACAAACTTTGTCCAAAGGGAGCAAAAGTCTGCACAAAGTGGGGCAAAACAGTACTTCGAAACAAAGAAGAGAAATAAAGAAAAAGTGCCAGTGTTTAAACTCATATTTGAATAAGCATACACTCAAAAAAAAAGAGATTAGTTGACTTAACTTAAAAAGCAAGTAAACCTGGTGCTTTTAAAGCGATTAACTTGACTTAAAATTATTAAATAAATGAATTGTGCATGCATAATTATCAAATTTAAGTCAACTTAACAATTCCAAGATTCCAGATTTAAGTAAACTGTAAAAAATGCTGGGTTACACTCAATTCCTTCATGTTGTCCCAACACAAAGCTTTTAAGTTTACTTAATTGTTTTTACAAATTTATGTGGATTAAACATAAAATTATTAAGTTGTCCACAAAAAAACTTAGGAATTGTGTTGTTTCAGCTCATTTTAAGTATGTAGTAAGCAGCAAAGTATTTTTTTAGTTAAAAGTGGGAACAAAATAGAATGTGTTTAAAAGTGATGTGATTATGGGATGATCTGAATATGTCAGCCTCATATTAAGCTCACCCACTATTGGTTGTCCATTCTCAAGTTCCCTCTGTTCTCCTGTGGTGACGGTCTGTCAGTTAGTAAGGCTACAGACTGAGAAATGTTCAGAATTACAATGGCAAATTGTACATAAATGGCAGGAGAAAATAGCACCCAGACATTCTGAATAAGCTATACAGACAGACTCACTGAGTCATGAATAAAAAAACATAAACATAATGTTAGAACTTTTTCTTTATGCAATTTATTTCAAACATTATTTAAAGTAAATTTATTATACTGACTATGTGATCTTCCAAACGCAGATCTTATTCTTGAATGAGCAACAGGTTCTTCACAAACTGTTCTCACTTTATTTCATTTATTTATTTGGCAGACTGTACAGATGCACACAAGAAAGACACTTTTGGACATTGTGATAATCTTTTCTGCCGTGTATTGTGTCTGTTTTTTCATATGAGAAAACATTGAATTGTCGTTTGCGGTTGGTTCTCATTTGAGTGACTGGTTACACCCCACAAACAAGGTAATTAATTAATGAATGGATGGATCTATAACTGAATGAATGAATGAATGAATGAATGGATGAATGGATGAATGGATGAATGAATGGATGAATGAATGAATGAATGAATGAATGAATGAATGAATGAATGAATG
>CAIGQZ010001492.1:12452220-12468441 GCA_903798205.1 Danio tinwini | reverse complement strand
ATTTCATTTGGGTAAATTAAATATACATAAAACTTCCCAATCCCACAAATAATAGCCACAAATCATTTTTTATACAAACAGCTTAACCAACACTTATTAAAAATGTTAATCTGACCTGAAAAAAAAGACTTTTAATTTTCAAACACTCCAACTGCACACCTCCTGCAACGAGCCTCGGTCAGATTCATTATGAGCCCTTTTCACTTTCTAATCAAAGACGCAATATTAACAAACAGCTAAACGTCTAAATGAATTCTTGACTCTGAGCACAAAGGATCAAACATGCTCGCAAATCACAACACGGATCCATAATCGAATCGCAGACGAAGCACTCTGGACTACACTGCGGTTTGATCTGTGCTTTCCCCAAATGCTTTTATGGACAGTAATACATCAACGAGACGCTCATTAACGAGACTGATCCCACTCTCTCCAGCCTTTTTTTTTACTGCAGCCAACTAGCAACCTCAAGCCTTTGCTCTCTAAAGAAAATAGGCTGTTATAATTGGTGCCGCCACATCATACTTTTCCTGTCTAAAGTAATGGGAAGAAAGCAAAGGAAGGGGGAGTGGTGTTAGAAAGAAAGTAAGAAAGAAAGAAAGAGAAAGACAGAGAGATGGGGGTTAATTGTAGGCCATAAGCTGCAGATGGAGGGTCTGATCGATGCTGGCGAGTGACATAATGGCGTTTTCGTAAGGGTTTGCATGCTGCTTCAAGTCTGAGATATCAAATAGCATGTTTATATGGGGATGATGAGGTTTGAATGCTTGTAACGTTTGGTAAACAGTGGTGAGGCGAAACTTAAACTGGGTTTGATGAGTTTTGAGGACGTTAGCTTACAGACGACTTGTTATTCGAGATGTATCTGATTCCAGGTTAATTGCATTTGATGATTGAATTATAGCCTAAATTGCATTCATGGGGTGTTTCTGTGATGTTTTCTGGTCTGAAGCACTTTTGGTATCTGAATGTTCTACAAAGGTTTTGGTAATGTGACTATTTTGTTATGAAACTGTTATTAGCAGCAAGAAAATTTACATTAAAAACAGCAAGTGAATGGTGGCTTGGTGCACTGCAGAGAATACATCCTACAATTTGTGCTCACCTTAGCCTGATACAATTTAAAGAATTTCACAGAATTCATTTCTCAAAAATCAGGCTATCTATGAAATTATTCCCAATATTGATGACAGATGTCATGCACCTTATAAATTTAAGTCATATGAATTTCTGTGCCCTATGTTACAGAATTACTGGATTAATTATTTTACAATTATGTCTAATGTGTTGCAGGTAATTATAGACTTATCCCCTATAGCCATTTTGGGGTTCCAAAGATTTGGTGAATTAAAGATTTTAATTCTAAACAACTTGATATTTTGGCATAACCCCCTTATATTCTACTTCACTTGAAATCAAATAAGCCTCCAACTACATCCCACTGGCTTGTGGATGCAATGTATTTTCTAAAGTTGGAAAACGTTAGATGCTCTGCAAAAACAAATATCTTTAAAAAGTGCACTGTAAAAAAATCTGCAATTTTACGGTTTAAAATAACGGCCGTTAAATTACAGAAATGTACTGTAAAATAACAGAGGTTAAATTACAGAAATTTACCAGAAATTTAAATTTAAGGACATGTCTGTATTTAATGTCTGTTATTTTACAGTACATTTCTGTAATTTAACCTTTTTTTTTCCGGCATCCGAGCTGTTGGAAATAAACTGTAAAATTACAGATTTTTTTTACAGTGTGGCAATGATATATACAATGATTTATAACTCATTTAGCTCTCTTAACATCTTGCCTTCCATTTGATAGATGCATGCTCCTTCCTTTTAATTTATTTCTTGGTAATATAATTTTTGCTTGTTTTTAACTATTATTATTTTATACTCATTAATTGTAATTATTTACTTTCAACATTGATGACGCATCTGAACATTTGATTGTGGTTGTTGAATGACTGCATTCAGTTGCTTGTAATTTTTTTACACTTTTATTACTTTTGTTTTCTTTTTTCTTTTCCCTTTATTATTTTTTGTTATTTTTTCCCTTATTCTTTTTATTAACGATATACAATAAGACAACAATATGTAACAATTTGTATTGTAATAGTGTTTGTTTATTCGCAATAAAAAATTTAACATAAAAACAGCATGTGTTTGATTTTGCAAATGTTGAGGAGGGATTCTGTTCCATTATTGTGCAAGCCTGATAGGAATGTTATTTTTTCTAAAATGTTCTAAAAGGTTTAAAAAAACTATTACAAGTGATAATTGTAATTGTAATCAGTGTTGGGTAAAGATACTTAAAAGATATATACTGTATTATAAATGTATATGTTTTTTAAAGTAAATAAATGTGTTATTTGTTCACTTTTTAAGGAAAGTAATGTGAAAGTGCTGTATGTGTTAGCTAGCATTTTTTAAGCTTAAGATTGTTAATACACATTGGTTATAAAAGTAACTTTAATCAACACAGGTAATGATATATTACATTGTTCTGCTCTTACATTTTTTATCCCAGCAAAAAAATAAATAAATAAAAGATTATATATATATATATATATATATTGAAAACATTGAGAGTACTATTGGTGTTGTTAAGATGTTATAAAAATGTTTTGTTAACGTTTCCATTATGTTATGAAAACATACTTTTAGCAGTGACAGTTGGAAACTATCTATTAAAAATGTTTACCAGTTTTCAACATTCTTTTCGAACGTTTTTGTTTCAACAGAAGCTAAAAAAAAATAAAAAATAATATAAAACAAAAGGTGAGCAAATGATGACAGACTTGTCTTGAATTGAACATTTAATTTGATATTTTTTATCATATATCAGTATTCTCAAATTATATATTATTAACAAATGTTTAAAAACATTTTTTATATTTAAATTTGTTTGCAAACATTCTATATCATTGCACACACTATATGAAAATAGATCACACTTTACAATAAGGTTCGTTAGTTAATGCATTTACTGACATGAACTATTGGACATTACTTGTACAGCATTTATTAATAATAATTCAACATTTACTAATGCATTATTAAGCTCATGCTTGTTAGCATTAGTTAATGCACCATGAGTTAGCATGAACTAACAATCAACAACTCTATTTTTATTAAGTAACGTTAACTAACATGAACAAATTTGCTATAGTAAATGATTCATTGCTCACTGTTTGCTCATGTTAGTAAATGCAGTAACTAGCATTAACCTCCACCTCATTGTAAAGTGTTACCTGAAAATGTTACTTTTGAATCTTCTAAAAAAAGGAGTAAAATCTAAATGAAAGAAATGGTACTAATGATAAAAAATAATAGTTAAAGAAATGTGATTAATTAACTTCTCTAAACATTCATAACATTGTAGATTAATGTCATTCAAAAACATTGAAAGTTTCTGTGATAATATTTTATGCGCCACCATTAAAGATGAGATAACGTTCAGAAAACCTTTCCAGAACATTAGCCATATAGAGAAAAACCCAAAGCACCACCAGGCGTCTAGCATGAGGGAAAAGATAACTTATTGTCTCTGCATGTCTAACATTTCTATTCCTTCAGGAGCATTTTGCCACCCGAGAGCTTTATCATCACTTGAACTGTCTGAGGCTTTTCATTTTCCTCAAGAACACCCAGACACTCAGTGTGTGACATTTGCCTCGAGCTGCATGTGCTTTTCCCGCTGATCTATGACCGACCCTCTAAAGGTGTTTCTACGTTATGTTAATAGCCTGATGCTTTCCCATTCCCTAGTCTATATGTCTGGGATTGTTGTTTATGTGCAAACATTGCCGGGGCCATTTTACCTCCGCTGATAGTCAGGCATTAGGCTGGTTTGCTGAAAAATGAGTGGCAAATGTCATGCAAAACATTTCAGAGGAATCCAGATTTTAAGTATTGATGGAAGGAAATGGAATTTCTTATAGCAAATAATATGCCATCATGGAAAAAAAAAACAGAGTGAGTGAATCAACATTTTTTTTGCATGTCGGAATTGCATGTGTTTTCATGCCCCACTGCTAAAGTTATGTTCTGTCATTCCTGTCACATCATGTGTAAATAACACTGAAGCTGGGCTTTAAGACGGTGTAACCTCACGCCGGCATGACATTTCATCTAATAGAATTTAAAGCAGGGCAAGGCATGTCTAGAATGCTGAAGCAAAAATTAAGAGAGGTGCAAGGGTGAGGGACTGATCTCATATTGAAGGATGACCTCTCCAATAATAATAAAAAAACAGCTGGGTGAAGAAAATTCCAAGAAAAATGTTATATTTCTTAGCTTTAAATGGTAATGGAGTAGTAGTGGTGTGTAAGGCTAGACCATACTATATTGAACAAAGTTGTGGATTTGAAAATAAATAGTCAATAAAAAAAAAACTTTATAGGAACTAACTCTCACTAGTGATTTATTACCAGATATTGGCTGTTTATTAGCATGTAAAGAGTACGCATAATCTGCATGATCTTACATTCTTCCTAAAACTAACCCAATAATCAAACCCATACAATCTTTAAAAAATGTTAATAAGCAGCAACCACTGTAAAAAATTCTGGGTTCCACACAATTCTTTCACGTTGTAACAACCCAAATTGATTAACGCCCCATTTACACGGGGTGTCAGCGTCAACGCTTCCCATTCACTTTGAATGGGTGACGTCAAACGTTGCCGAACTGAATTGTGGATCCGTCAGCACCACCAAAGAGCATAGAATCACCAAGAGGCGACACTCTTGTGCGATTTGAGAAACAGCCACTAGATGGCGCGACGGCCATTTTGAAATGAAAATTCTAATAGAACAACAGCATATCAGAACTCTGTAAAATAAACTGTTAAAATTGCTGATGATAGTTATAGTAAGTGTTGTATTGTCGTCTTTTAGGTTGTATCTCAGCTTTAATGAGCTTTTTAAATAAATAAATAAATAATAAAGCAGCTGCTTGCCATCGCAACAGCAATAAGATCCAATGGACAGCTGACCAAAATGGCAGAATCCAGGGCAGTTGCTGGACGCTGCTGTTGCAATGGAACGTTCTATTGAGTGTCGCCTCTTGGTCATTCTAAGCTCTTAGGCATCACTTCAGCAGCATTGTTCACTGTAGAAGTTAGGAATTTCTGAACTTTTCAAGCGCCAATGGAAGTGTCAACCAATCAGATCATTTCATGCAAATACCGCAGCTCAGACAGTAGCCAATTGCGGACTAATTTCATTGGCTGACGCTGCTGTGATGATCGTGTCAGCCCTAACTTTAGACACGTGGCCATCAAGCGTTGATGCTGAGGCCCCGTGTGAATCAGATGTAAGTTAGTTTAATCGTTTTTATAAATTTAAGTGGATTGAACATAGAACAATTAAGTTGTACCAAAAACTAATTAAGAAGTGTTTCAACTCATTTTAGATAAGTCGAGCAAGCAGCAAAAGTCATATTTTTGAGTGAATAAGGTTATTGAGCTAGAAGACATAACTAATGGTTTACTAATAGTGAGAATTGTACCTTAAAATAACGTGTGATCAAAACAAACCAACATACTAATGAACAAAAGTTAATTTGCTTATGTTTGTTTTTGGAATGGCTCAGTTTATATATATATATATATATATAAATATTTATATTGTTTATGGATTGTGTGTTTGCTTTTTTATCTTGGCTTTGATATTTTTCTGGCTTTGCTTCAAACAATGTTTTATTATGGCTTGTATGTTTTGTTTTGTTTTTTACTTTGATTCAGTTGTGGTTGATTTATTGTACCTTCAGTTCTTTGACTGTTAACTAATTCAATACTTTAAGTAAACATATTTGAAAATTATTTTGACAACTGACATATTTGACAATTACTTTGTTTCAAACCATGTTTTATTATGAGCATTTATGTTTTGTTTGCTTTGATTTAGTTGTGGTTGATTTATTGTATCTTCATTTCTTTGATTTCATGCTGGCTATTTCAATACTTTATGTAAACATATTTGACAATTATGATATTATACACTGAAAAAAAGTCTGCAAAATTGTTGCAAACAAGTTATATGTGTTGAATTTAAACAAACAAATTCAATTGAGTCATTCATTCATTTTCCTTCAGCTTAGTCCCTTAATTATCAGGGGTCGCCACAGCAGAATAAACCAACTTATCAAGCACGTTTTACGCAGCAGATGCCCTTCTACCCGCAACCCAGTGCTGGAAAACACCCATGCATACTCTCATTCACACACCCTCATACACTACGGACAATTTAGTTTATCCAATTCACCTATACCGCATGTCTTTGGATTGTGGGGGAAACCGGAGCACCTGGAGGAAACCCGCACAAACATGGAAAAAACATGCAAACTCCACACAGAAATGCCAACTGGGCTAGCTGGAGCTCGAACCAGCAACCTTCTTGCTGTGAGGCGACAATGCTAACCACTGCGCCACCATGCCACCCTAAATTTTGTATTGTTCAATTTGTTTAAATACATAATTTAGTAAATCCAAAGAACCATCATTGAATCCTTTTTCAGTGTAGCATTGTCTAATAAGAATATACCACATATTATGCAGCAATGTAAAACATTGTTTCTTTGACATTTGATTTCTTCAAATACTTTGAAATGCTTCAAAAATATGCAGATAATCTTTATTTTGTGACTTTGCTTTGCTCATTTTTTTATTTGTTTTGTTATATTTTTCTTGCTTTGTCTTGATTATTGTGCTGTTTGTATTGTAATGCACTTTATGTAGAAGAAATACCTGTCAATTATGATGTTAAAGTCTTGTCAAGTCTAAAACGTATCATCCAGTGACAGAAAACTCTGATAATCTTTGATATTCCCTGAACCTCGTTATTACGAGAGATGCAGTTAATACATTTTTGTGACTGAAAAAACAAACAGCACAAAACCATTCTTTCAAAAAGCCAAACCAATTTGCTGCTGTACACCTGAAAGACACTTCTTCCTTTGCCTGAAAGAAATGTAGCAAATTAATTACCTCTGTGAACTCTAGAAAACGAATCTGCCGCTTGAACGCACAAGCCGAATCTAAATGCGTGCCACATATCATTTCATCTGAAAGATACATTGAGTGAGAAGCCAAACTGACAGGCGGCAGTAGTTTATCTGTAATACATGTGGACAACGTTTAGCCACGGAGGGGGAAAAAATGACTTATTTTGTCAACAGCAATTTTGAGGGATGGTCTTTTTGTGTGTTCAATCTCCTGCCGACCTCCCAGAAAGGTCTGAATTAAGAGCTTCTATAGAAACATGAGAGAAAACATGTTTTCGCAGACGCATAAAATGCCAAGGCAAACACAAGACGCCAGTACTATACAACCATTCCTTAGGCTTAACAGACTCATATCTGTTCCATCACAAAACTTTAAGCTCTAAAATAGAAAGCTTACTATGAAATAGGGCTGAACAGTTTATCGTTTCAGCATTGATATCGCAATGTACACATCAGCAATAGTTACATCGCAGCATGTGCAATGTCCAGTCGGGATTATAGTTGATCAGGTAGTTTATCATTGCAAAGTTTATCCATAATGTACTGAAAGTTTATCATTTGCATGTTTTTTTTTTAGACCCATAAGCAGGCCCACACGGAATCTGCGCATGCAAAAATCCACAAATTTCCGAAAATTTTTAGCCCATCATCGAGTCTATTTACTTGCTTGTGTAAATGTAAATTTATTATTCATTCAGTAAATTAATTTCTTTAATATTATTGACTAATATTAAAAAGTGTTCATATGAGTTATTTACAATACAGTTTGTAAAGTAATAGTTTCTGTCTTTTAGTAGATATATTATAATCACAGACTTGGTTTGTTTACCGAATAACTGGATCTAATTGGACTTGCATTGTAAACAAGAAAAATTTAAAATGTATTATTTTTTATTTCATATATTAAGTTCTTAGTTACGATACTCCAAAATCAATCCGCAAAAATTTTCTACATTAGCAAAAAATGTCTGCAGATTGTCTGGATTTACTGATGAATACTAAACATATACAAAAAGTTTAAAAACACAATTAATATTGTTTGTAAATGTTTTAACAAAGATTATTAATATACAATGAAGAATAGTATGACTTAATGTTTGATATACTATAATAAACTCAGGTTTTGTATTTCAGTGTCTTTGCTAAGTTGCATTTATCTACCTTTAATTTGATTACCATATGGGTAACACTTCCTAATAACTGCACATTATAAATCATTTATTAAGTATAAGCTAATTCATCATTTGTTAAGCATTAACTTTACATTGAAAGACATTAAACACTTTTTAAATACAGCTATAAATGGTGTGTTATTGATATAACACGAATAATGTGCTTAATGACTGCATTTTCATACTTCGTTAATGACTAGGTTTTCATAACTAAAGTATTGCATTACTTACAAACCAGTTATTTCAAAGTAGTTGGTTAGAATGAGCAAATAAATAATAAACTATTCAAATCCACATTTATTTGATCAGGCATATAGTAATAGTTCATTTGTATGTAATTAAATGCTTCATTAACACAACTTCATGCAGTTCTGTGGCCTAATCTGAAGTGAGGACTATTTATGCTTCCTATATCCCTTATAAATGATGGTAACACTTTTTTATGATGGTTCATTTGAGTATTAGTAGACTGTCTGCTTAATATGTTGATACTGCTGCTAAACAGACATTTAACTGCCTATAAGAAACTTACACAAACCCAAACCCTAACCCCAACCTAATAGTGTACTTATAATGTAATGAGAATGAGTTGGCATCTAGATGCAATGTAGCTTAAATTCAACAAACGGACCATCAAAATAAAGTGTGACCTAAATGACAATTATTTTAAAATGTTAACAACTCTTAGTAAACATATTTAACTTAAACATTGACTTGATTCAACCATTTTAAATCATTATGTGAGCCATAATTATTAATAAATAAAGATTTTTACAGTATACGTTTACTTTAAGGGAAGTTTCTATGCCTATAAATCAGAATCCTGTTGAAATTGTACTTCTGTTACAAAATATATCGCAAAATATAGCAATATTCATTTTTTCAAATATTCTACTGCCCTACTAATTAATGGTCTGTTTAAACCTCTCCAAATAACACAATCAAGTCCACAACATCAAACTAAAATATAAATATTTAAGAGTTCTGTCATTCAGAAGTAGACCTCTTACAAATGGCACACGATTGAATTTATGCAAATTGCTTCGTCTTTGTGCTATAAAGGTGACTTCTGAAGCTTCTCTTCTCCATTTAAAGCTTTGAAACATGGATTATGTTTACATACATTAAATTAAGTGAACAAACCGAAAAATACGCCACAAAAACAAGCATATTAACATGCAGGCACTGTACAGTTTGGTATTCATTGCTTTTTTAATGTTTTGACATGAACACTCATAAGTGTATTTGTAACTTTTTTTGACTTATCAATTTGACATTCCTCAAACAGATGAAACAGTTTGTTTCTATAAAAGCAAAACTCTTTCCCAGCTAATGAACAAACCGCATCATTTCCTGCCAAATGAGGCTGGAGGCAAGCGATGCCTTTTCAAATGTGATCCACAGTAACATGTCTGCGTTTGAATAATGTAGGCCTTGCTGTATTTATAATGCACTTCTCCCCTTTCCCCAGTAATGAGTGGCATGGAAAGGGCACAGCATGCCTGCTCTTTTATTAAAACAAATGAAAGATCCATTATGACACTGAATAGCCAGACACTCCACCTCCTCCTTCGCATCTGCCTCTCTGTAAATGTAAGGGAAGGAGGGAAAGTGGAAGGTGCAAAAAGCAAAGGTAGAGGCCTGCCATTCATTAGCCTGATGCACTATTCAGGTCTTGCAGTAAGTCATGATTTTAAGCCTTAATGAAAAGGCACAACCACTAACTTGGGTGGGCAGAAAGCAACTTTTAAGAAATTGGGATGTCAAATTGGTTTATGTAACACTATTTTTAAGAACTATGGGAATGGTTGTTGTTGGGAAAGTATGTACGTTATGAAATGCTTAATTTGTTATGTTTTTAGAGCTTAAGTAACCATACTTTGTATAGTGGCTTCATTACATTGATGATGTTAATACACTGAAAAAAAATTGGATTTACTGAATATTTGTAAGGTAAGTGGTAGCAAACAATCGATGTGGGCTGAATATAAACAAAAACATTAAGTTGAACATTACTAAATTTGTTAAAATTCAGCCCATATAAATTGTTTGGAACCACTTACCTTAAAAATATTTAGTAAATCCAATGAATAATCTTTCTCAGTGTATCTGCCTAAAACAATAACTGCAGAATACACTCAAACATTTGATTACTGCTGCTTCTTCAAACTACCTGTTTACAATGAGCTGAAACAAAACAACTAATTTCTCTGGCTAGTTTATTTGTTTTATGTTCAGTCAACTTAAGTTTGTAAACCATTAACTTAAGCATTCTGTGTTGGTCCAACTGGCTGGTTAGGGGATTTGTGATTCCCAACATGCTTTGTGTGGAATTAAATTAAGAAAGCAAAATGTTCACAATAAAAGTAATCATATGTTTCTAAATTTATAAGATAGACTTGTTAGATTTTAATCTTTAATTTAGTTTGAAGATTCAGAAGATTTTTATGTGATGCTTTGAGTTTTGAGATGACCACCTTGCAGAAGCACCCATGTTTTAGGTGTTGGCAGCTTAATTAGCAAAAATGCAGTTTGTTGCTTTACTCAGTGAGCTGTCCTCAAATTTGTTCTGAGATCAGTCTCAACCAACTGTATATGTAGCTCATGAAATATGCTTAAGAATTGCTTTTTCAGTTGATTAAAGATAACTTTAAATAAAACTAAGAAACTTTGAAATGTGTGACTCATAATAGACAAACATATTATCACACCTTTGAGTTTAAAGGGCACCTATGGTGAAAAATCTCCTTTTCAAGCAGTTTGGACAGACATATGTGTATGTATGGTGTATAGACCGTCATATAGGGGTGATATAAACACAGCCAGTGCTTCTTTTTCAATGTAACAACATAAAAACGGTGGACCATCTAGAGCGGTTTTCAGACCGACCGCAACTTGACGTAGGAGTGCGGTCCCCCCGCCCACCGAATTGATTGACAGCTGCGTATTAACATGTCTCCATAGTAACGTGTATATCAACCAGACACAGGACCAGGACGTGCGCACACTAAGCAACCGTTAATAAAAATTCTGCTCAGTTTGCTAGGATCATCAATCATCATCAAATGTGATCAAGAGTGAGTTTTACAAGTTTAAAATGTTTTAAAACAGTGCATGTGTGTAATGAATTACAGTGATTTACTTCATCAACACAGCTGCGTGTCAGAACAATTATTAAAGACACTTCAATCCTGGTTTGTGAACGTTAAATCAGGTTTTTGTACATTAACATAACAGATATCCATACAGCAGTGGATATTAACCAGTCACATTTGCGTGCAAAAACAGTGCAAAGCTAAACGCGCGCTGTATGTGTGTGCGTGAACTTTGTAACGACATTGTGTGTGACTCATCCTTGCAACTCCACAATATGCATCAAATACTCATTGGTAAAGTTCTTACTGTAGTTTTTCCTCACAAACACATGAGATCTGCTTCCTTCGTGTTTGTCTGTCGTCTGACTAGAGGGAGCCGCTGCCAGGCACGTGGAAATGGTGGGCGTGAAGGACTAGCCTTAAAGGCGCAGTACACAAAAAACGCTAGCTGATGCTAAATGCAACAAAATAGAAACTTATGACAGGTATAATAAAAAATCTGATGGGTGTTTTGAAATGAAACTTTACAGACACATTCTGAAGACACAAAAGACTTATATTTAATCTGGAAAAAGTGGTAACCTATGTGCCCTTTGAGTTATATAAAAATACAAATGTATTTAAACTTTTATTTATTAAAATCATGTTGGACCAACTCAATTGCATTTAACTGTGTGTGTGTGTTTTTTTTTTTTTTGGTCGGTGCTAAACCAATTTATTGGATGGAAATCCTGCCCTCAATTAAATGGAGTTCATCCAGTGAGTTATTTTTTGAGTGTACCCAGATCAAAACAAAATTATCAGACCCAACATAAAACAAGAAATGCAAAAACTTCAAGCCAAAACATGTTGCTTTCTATTAAATTGCCTTATCTCAAAATGGACAATGGGAATTGTATTTTTTAAACATTAAAACAGACATTATATTTAAGACATTGGATTGACTTTATAAAATGTGCATTAAGAACACATCCACTTTGTTTTTATAGTTTTATGTTAGGATTTGATTCTATTTTTTTAATTATTAGATTGTTGAAGTTGTTTTAACGCACATCCGATTTATTGTATTCATGCAGAAGACATTTGACAATTATGTTGTTGTTGTCTGGTAAAGGTTATTATACATTGCCTGTAAAAATGTGCATTAAAGTATGTGATCCTACTACACATTCGTTGACAGATCAAAATACCTAGTAATTCTGGGGCTCAACACATCAACAATATTCTGCCTGTGTGTGTCTTCAAGAAGGGTGTTTGTGGTGGCAGCTTGGTGAGATTTGTGAGGTCCTCTGACTGATCTGAAGCCGCAGCACTGCTTGTTTAGAGCAGCTAAGAGCTGAGACCTCAAGGCCGGACAATAAATACACAAGTATGTTCATCGTCTGTGACAGAAAACCACTGGATGGTCACATCCTGGGCTGGCGACCTCCTCCAACTCGATCTCTGGGAATGATTCGTAGTTCTGAGCCGTGTTTTAGAAACACATTTCCTGCAAAATCAGACGATTAATCAAATTACTAGTAGAGTCGTTCATATAAAATGTTATCAGTTGTTTCACAGTTAAATCAACACAGAAAAATAAATGTTTCATGTATATATTAGGCAATGCCTCAAGAAATGTAACATTTTATTTCACTTAATATCATAAATTACCTATACATCTTTGCGTTGACCATCTTCTTTTTTTTCAAAAGGGTGAGATGTTTATGAGCTCTGCCTTTAAAAATACACATCATCTCCATAGAGATGTGTGCATCCTGCATCTTTCAGATCTCTCTTTTTTTTTTTCAACACAACTATAATACTTTCTGCTTGTGACATGAGTTTAAATGAGTTCACTCCTCTTTGCCTCTGAGATGATTTTGATCGGTCCTTTAGTGTGCATTCAATGTGTTGATATGCTTATAAATAGAACCTTACAGAACAAAGTAAGTTTGACTTTGTAGATTGAATATTAGTACAAATAAACCCTCCCAAACTACATAAGGTGCTACATCTCAATTTTAACATATGGCAGAAATCATTTATATTCCAAGGTAAAGAATTGCATTGCATTCAAACAGCAACTCTGCAATAACATGAAAAGTATAAGAAATCTATTCAGGTGCCTGAGCATAGTCTATATTTAGAATGTGCTTATATAAGGTACGTTCTCATAAGGTACATGTCTTCAGGCAATACATAACCTAAACTGGCTACATACACTCTCGGAAATAACTAGGGTCATTTGGGTGGTACATTTTCAAAAGATACACATTTGTACTTTAAAAGTATATATTTATACCTAAATAGCACTAATGTAAACCTCATATTACTTAAATGTACAAGTGTGGTATAAAGTAACAAATTACAAATACTCAAACTACTGTTATTAAGTAGTTTTTCTCAGGAATTGTACTTTACGAGGTTTTTTAAATGTACACTTTTACTTTCCCTCTAGTACATTTTTAGTGCTGTATCGATACTTTTACTCTACTACTTTCCTTCAACCTGCAGTCACCACTTTATTTTTTCTTGTCTATGTGGATTAGAAAAATCTGTCCTGTTATTCCTGTCCAATCAAATCGCACATAGAAGGTAAATTGCCTCATAATAAACTACCTCAAGACATGGCAATTTAAAATTGCAGCAAACTGTTTGGAAGCATCTTTTTGGAAGTGTCCAAAAATATGTCCAAAATCTTTATACTCATTAACCCAGAGACTGTTTAGATGCATGTCACTGATAAGAAGATGACAGATGTCTACTGTATGATAACCGAAATTGCCCTAAACACACAGCAGGCACAAGATGTAATTTAGAATTTTGTTTGGAAAAGAAAATCGGGTTGACATCAGAACTCAGTGTCAGGTCGACGTCAATGTTCAACGTTTAACCTAAAATCAACCAAATATCAACGTCTAATGACGCTGTGTGGATGTTACCACTATGACTCTTTTAGATGCTGGATTTTGGTTGCCATACCTTACAAATAAATGTCAGTTTTTGATATCAATATGATGTTGGTTTATGATGTTGGCTCCATGTTAGATTTTGGTCACTTTCCAACACAACAAAAAATCAACCAAATATCAATGTCATTTGACGTCATTATTGGACATCAAAATAACATTTTCCTTAGACGCTGGCTAGACATTGAATTTTGGTCACCTGACATCACAACCTAAATCTAACCTAATATTAACGTCTTATGACGTTGTGTGCCTGCTGGGCCACCACTAAATGTACTACATAATGTTACGTTTACACACATCCACAAATTACATGTAAATGTGTCAGCTTTGTACAGCATAATACCCATTGCTCTTGAGTACTTTTGAAAGGTCTACTTTTTACTCATACCTTTGAGTAATATTTACAGCAGATACTTTTACTCTACTTGCTCTACATTTTTAGACAAGTAATGGTACTTTTACTTAAGTATGATTTTTCAGTACTTTTTCCACCACTGCGTGTACCCTAATAGTATACAAATGTACTTTTAAGGTAGCAGTATGCATCTGTAATGTACAAAAGTGTGCTATCTGAAAAAGTAGCACGCCAGTGACAGGTTTTGTAGCTTAATTTCTGAGAGTGTACTTAGGTCAGCATAGACATGTTGCTACCGTAAAACTAATGAATTACAGCAAATCTGACATTTAGTGCTCAACCTCTGACATGTCTGAAAAATTACAGGTCATTTTTTCTGTGATTAAATGCAGCACGGCACTCAGGAAAGAAAACACTGACAGAAGACTACTGGGACTGCTTATTAAGACAGCGTGTAATGGATTACAGCCTTAAATGACAAGTAAAGCAGGATGGAAAACATCAGTAAAGAAACATTTAGTCAGGGGAATACACTCACAACAATGGGGAATCGTATAATTGAAGCGCATCATCAATATTCATTAGGCAATATGTGAAATTTACATGCACAGCCTATTGAAGGAGTCTCAGGAAATCATTCGATCTCACAAAAGGTCCCTGGGCGGATAATCATGAACAATATGAGGCGGTAAACAGAAGGATCCATTCATTTGCATGCGGGTGATTATGTACTAAAGATAGCCTGCAAAATCTGCAGAAAAGCCTGCAAAAGCGTGCAAGTAAACAGTGAACGAAATGAGGTATCATGTTTTACAATGCACAGAAAATGCATTAAAGATGGATTTAAACAAAGAGGCGTCTGAAAGTGCAAAATGACAAAAAAACATAACTTTTTCTACCCTTGTGTGATATTCTGATAAATCAAAAAAACTTTAGAGCTGAAAAAAAAGACATTTATCAGAGCCAGATGCCATTAAGTGATGTAGTGACACCAACCTGCTGTCTGCGCCGGATTGATTCCAATGCCATCTACACAAATAACGATCACATCAGCATCATCACCATCATCATCATTATCATCACAATGTGAATATACAAACAAAACAATCATTCTTCAATACAATCAATGAATCAGACAGATGGGCAAGAGCACAGAAACACTCTGAAGTGCTGAAATGCTGAACAACCACATTTCAGGACATCTCATTTACAATAACTGTCCTGTGTTGTGAGAGATGAGTAATGCATTCATTCTAGCTATCATTTCTTCAATAATTACTCAACATGAAGTATTAAAGTGCTCTGAAGTCTCCTGCTAAAGCTGTATAATTACACAAAATGGTCCATGTGGGGTCTGTACTGACAGATCTAAGAGTTCATTAAATTAACATTCACCAGACTTGTTGTCCAGATCATGCACGGTAAGAAATATGATAAAAAGTAATGACGACAAATGTTTTATGTTACTTTAAATTTTTTTTTTTAATGAATCACGTTTCAACTTAATTTCCTTAGTTACACAAAGTTTAATACCGCATAATATGTTCATTTGATTCAACAAAAAAATTTTAGGCAGCAATCATTTGCCAGACTAAGTAGTTTGTAAATTTGGCTAGTGTAGCTGTATTATTTTTAATA
>CAIGQZ010001492.1:12404206-12448994 GCA_903798205.1 Danio tinwini | reverse complement strand
AGAGAGAGAGAGAGAGAGAGAGAGAGAGAGAGAGAGAGAGAGAGAGAAATTTGAGTTTATTGCCATATCAGCTGCTATGGCTATGTCATGGCAAAAAAAAGAAAAAGTTTTTAAAAAGTTTATAAATAACACTTTTCTATAATTATAAACATGAAACACAAGATGAAAATACATTAATAATAATAATAATAATAATAATAATAATAATGAAAATATGCAAGATAAAAATCTAAAAATGTTTTTTAAGGTTTTGGAGGTTTCAAAAATGTAGTTAGTCAACTATAATAAGGGTTTTACAGTGGCAGATGGTGATACAGACATCTAAAGCACAAAACAGATAAACAGAGATCTATAACTTCAAATAAAGTAAAAATGTATGTTTTTGTAAAGTAAAAAAAAACATTTACAGACAAATCTATGAGAATTCAAAAGATAACATTCATTTACATGTATATAATATTAGAACACTGATAATTAACATTTTATTTCATATTACTACTACTGCTTCTGCTGCTGCTACTATTAACAAAAAAATTTAATGTGATAAATAACATAAATAACTTGTACAACAAACAATATAATAATGCATTTTGTATTTGATACAATATAATATTGGATGTCTACTGTGAATTGCATTTTTCCTTTCATCTTTTTATGCAATTATAAATTTATAGTACAGGTACCAGCCCTACTATTGGTTATTGGAATTACATTATCTCTAATTCTAATGACTTTTCTACAAGCGTGAACTATCCGATTCTGCATTGATCCTTTTCTGATTTCAACAAGACAGGCTGTGTACACAGAGATAAGCCTGATTTATGCTAGAGAAGAGAAAAGACTGTTTAACCTATAGGATATAACTGAGCTAAAGTTCATGATCCATGCAAGGTGATATAAACAATTTTAATCAATGCTTTCAAAGTTAGTTGAAAAGTATTAATAATACAATCATCCTTGAAAATTATCATCATGCAGAATGTTTTATTATGCTTTAAAAAAAAGTTTTAAATATCAGTTAAATTAACATATTTATGCTATCAACTCACCTCTTCTGCTGCAAATTTCAAAACCGCTGTGAACGGTGTGCTCTCAGGAACACTTAATCTGAAACATAATAAGATCAATAAATCTCGGTGTACAGGAAACACACACAAAAAAAACTGTAAATATTACGTTTATTTACTGTAGAGAATGTGTTATACAGAAACAAAGCAAAAGTTTGTCACATTATTACTAGTATGGCTGCACAATATTGGAGAAAAAAAATTACATTGCAATGTTTTGCTTTTCTGTGATATATATAGTGATATAAAATAGAAATAATTTCAAATAATTGTTAAGAATTCCCCATTTTAGAAAGGGTTGCAGTGATTTTTTATAGGGAAGTGCATCTAATAAACTAGATAAATACATAAAACAGTCCAAAAGAGAAAAAATAATAGTGCTTTATTATTGTTTTTTTTAATAATTATTTTATAATTATTTATATAAATTTCACCTTTATTGATAGGACAGAGGATATTTACAGACAGAAAAGTGTAGGGAGCAGAGATAGGGGAAGGATCGGCAAAGAACCTCGAGCCGGGAATCAAACTCGGGTATGTGTCGCTATGTGTCGACGCACTAACCACTAGGCTACTGGCACCGACATAGCGCTTTATTTTAATGGTAGGCAGACACATTATACATTTCATTAATAATCAAATGTAAAACATCACTTCATGGGCTTTACTGAATGAAATGCATGTCATCTATAATAAACCTACATTTTGTTTATTGTGCATTACTGGTTTAAATATCACTTTAAAAGGATAATTCACCCAAAAATGAAAATTCTGTGATTATTTACTTGCCCATTTAAAATCTATTTGAACTTCTTTTTTTTGTTGAACACAAAAAAAATATTTTGAAGAAAGTAAAAAAAAAAAAACCTGTAACTATTGACTTGCATGGTGTTTGTGTTTCCTACTATGGAAGTCAATGGTTACAGGTTTTCAGCTTTCTTCAAAATATCTACTTTAGTGGACATCAGCAGCAGAAGCAAATAGAGTAAATTCTCATTTTGGTTAAACTATCTCTTTAAACACAAGCAAATATGAACTTTAATTTTAACAATGGGTAAACTTTGCTTTTAATCAAAATCCTGCAACATGACTATTGTGGATGTGCATACTGCCATATGGTTACGGCTAAAGTTTATTTATTTATTTATTTATTTGCACATTGCATGCGTCTTTTTCTTTTTCCTGCCTTCTTGTGTTATTTCATAGGCTTCCATTCTAATGTAATCCAGGCTCTGAATCCATTTGCTGCTGGTCGCCGAGACCTATAAAAGGGAACTTCCGGCAGGGTTCAGGAAGCTCATTTGTGGTGCGACGATTACTAGGAGTGGAGAGGTCCTGGATTTCCCTACCCCTCAGTCCGCAACCAACTTTTAGTCTTGTACTGCTCATGTATGCTTACAACTTAGGGGTGGCCTGGTAGGGGTGGCCTGGACTTTTTCTTAAAAAAATTACAGGTAATTTAGTTAATTTACTTTGTAGTTTCTTATCTGTTTATTATTTTGGCCAGTGGCCACCCTGAAGAGATGCTCATTTAAACTAGTATTTTGTCTATAAAAAATCTATTAAATTACTCTTAACTGAGTGTCTGAGTTTGGTTGTCGACCGAAGGGGATCTTTTGCATAATTTTAAGTTTTTGTTTGTTTGGGAAATCCACCACCCACAACCTTTTTCATTTATTATGCCCATGTTGTTGTCTCCTAGACTTAGGGCGTAATACATGTTGATGCTATATTGTGCAGCCCTAAACACTAGCTCACTTGGTTCCAAATTAGAGCATTCAAAAGAAATATGACGCTTTTTCAAATGATTCTCTGCTATGTTTTAACCAGTTCATCTCTTAACTGGTCTAATAAATTATATTTATAATTTTTATCACCTGAAATGTGAAAATCATTCAAATTGGCTGCTGTGTATATACCAACAATGCAGGTGTTTAGAGCCGAGCTGGTAAATCAGTCTGTTTGAATGGCCCTTGACAGAGCAATCTCACCCACTTAGCATGTGGATCTGTGGACCCGTCAGACACAGTATGACATCTATAGATTATTACAGACCACAGCAATGATTGCGATCGATACGGCAAACAGACTAAGAGCAACTGTCACAAAAGACATGACCTTCTGCTTCATGAACTGACCAAGTTGAAGATTTCTGGCTGCTTTGCTTCTATAAAATGTCATCTTTTAGGATTAGTGGAGAGAACAAACTTTTAAGTGATTTTTTTTTACTACATTTGATCTATTTGCATCTGTAGATTCCAATTACAGTGCACATCTTTAAAGGTTGTTATATCAAAATGTTACTCAGAAGATCATGATTCACAATGCCTTCCTCAGTGCATGACTAAATCCTCTCACTCCACCCTTTTATCCCACAGTCAATCACATTACGTCATTAGTTAGAAAGCCACTTAATGGTTAAAATCTCATTTTCATTTCAATATACTGTAATTAACCACACAAGAAATATTTTACTTCACCTTTGTTATATCAAAATGAAAACATAATTTTTTATTTTTCACTGAGGCAGAAATTCAGTTCAGTAGCATGAACACGAAGATTTCACACAATTTCTGATTAACTGTCTGATTGACCATAGATTGTATGATTTTTTTTTTATTAAATAATTTAAGATAGCCATTATTTAAGTTATCATTTTGCATAAACTTCATAATGGGCATCACGTTGATGCAGTGGGTAGCACAAACGCCTCACAGTAAGAAGGTTGCTGGTTTGAATTGGCTAAATTGGTTGTAGTGTATGTGTGTGAATGAAAGTGTATGGATGTTTCCCAGTGATGAGTTGCAGCTAAAAGGGCATCCCCTGCGTAAAACATATGCTGGATAAGTTGGCGGGATATTCTGCTGTGGCGACCACAGATTAATAAAGGGACTAAGCCAAAAAGAAAATGAATGAATGAATGAATTTTGCAGCATAAATTTCAAATATGATACATTTTGGAAATATACATTAAGGATATTTAATTGTAATGTTTGAAAAGAGCTGTATATTTACGGTCAACATTATTTCATGCTAAGTAGGATTCACAGGATGTTAATGACAAAGACATTTATATTTTATTTATGTTCATACATAAAGCAGAAGAGTAAAACATTGCTGTAAAATAAACAAAATGTTGTTTTTTATATTATATTATATTATATTATATTATATGTTCCAGTATGAAACAAAAATCAGTCGAACAAAATACTAAAAACATCACTTTTTGATAATTGTCTATTTAATTCTTCCAATTCATTGTTACTATTAATTTAACTACTGAGCAATACTAAATAATTGTATGCAGACTATATTTTTGAGGTGGGATTTACAAAGAGGGGTTTGTTCATTTAACATTTTAATTATATAACACTTTATTCTTAAACATAGTATGCTAACAAATAATTAGCTGCTGAATGCATGTTCTGATTTATGATGTATAGAAATATGTCAGTACAAAATATGAACAGTACAACTTTCAATGAACAAAATGAAACAAAAGTATTGAACAGGGCTTTATGAAATGTTCAAGTTTCTATTCTGAAGTTGTATACAAATATGTGCTCACTTAACTAGTAATAAAAACTGTTCTCCTGATGTACTGCGATGAATTAACAAGGGAAATATATAGTGCTATACAGGGAGTGCAGAATTATTAGGCAAGTTGTATTTTTGAGGATTCATTTTATTATTGAACAACAACCATGTTCTCAATGAAACCAAAAAAACTCATTAATATCAAAGCTGAATATTTTTGGAAGTAGTTTTTAGTTTGTTTTTAGTTTGAGCTATTTTAGGAGGATATCTGTGTGTGCAGGTGACTATTACTGTGCATAATTATTAGGCAACTTAACAAAAAAACAAATATATACCCATTTCAATTATTTATTTTTACCAGTGAAACCAATATAACATCTCAACATTCACAAATATACATTTCTGACATTCAAAAACAAAACAAAAACAAATCAGTGACAAATATAGCCACCTTTCTTCGCAAGGACACTCAAAAGCCTGCCATCCATGGATTCTGTCAATGTTTTGATCTGTTCACCATCAACATTACGTGCAGCAGCAACCACAGCCTCCTAGACACTGTTCAGAGAGGTGTACTGTTTTCCCTCCTTGTAAATCTCACATTTGATGATGAACCACAGGTTCTCTATGGGGTTCAGATCATTAGTTTTTCTTCTTTTAGACCCTTTCTTGCCAGCCACGCTGTGGAGTACTTTGTGTGATGGAGCATTGTCCTGCATGAAAATCATGTTTTTCTTGAAGGATGCAGACTTCTTCCTGTACCACTGCTTGAAGAAGGTGTCTTCCAGAAACTGGCAGTAGCACTGGAAGTTGAGCTTGACTCCATCCTCAACCCGAAAAGGCCCCACAAGCTCATCTTTGATGATACCAGCCCAAACCAGTACTCCACCTCCACCTCGATGGCGTCGTCGGACTGAGCTCTCTGCCCTTTACTGATACAGCCATCCAGTGGCAACTTGGCAGCTGCACGCTTGACTTTTCTCAGTTCATGGGCAGTTATTTTGCACCTTGGTTTTTCCACACGCTTCTTGCGACCCTGTTGACTATTTTGAATGAAATGCTTGATTGTTCGATGATCACGCTTCAGAAGCTTGGCAATTTTAAGAGTGTTGCATCCCTCTGCAAGATATCTCACTATTTTTGACTTTTCGGAGCCTGTCAAGTCCTTCTTTTGACCCATTTTGCCAAAGGAAAGAAAGTTGCCTAATAATTATGCACACCTGATATAGGGTTTTGATGTCATTAGACCACACCCCTTCTCATTACAGAGATGCACATCACCTAATATGCTTAATTGATAGTAGGCTTTCGAGCCTATACAGCTTAGAGTAAGACAACATGCATAAAGAGGATAATGTGGTCAAAATACTCATTTGCCTAATAATTCTGCACTCCCTGTACATTAAAATTATAACGTATTTTATCTTGGAGTGACTTTTATTCTCTAGCTGACAGCTGTGCTAAAAAGATAAACACTGTAAATGTATATTTACCTCACTGGTTGGGATATTATATAAATAACTCACGTGTTAAATACTGAGATGGATGAAAAAATGAATTTACGAATGATTTTTTTAAAAGATCAGCTCCTCAAACGATAGTCTGGCTACACAATCACAAAATATATTATACAATCACAAACGCACCTAGTAAAACCAACAGCTTTAACCAAATCATGCCTATTTAAACAATTAAATGAGGAATGTTAATATTGATGGTGTGTCATATGTTGAATATTGCCACTCACACTTTATATGGTAACCGCGGGTCCGACGTCAGCGTGATTTTAAACGTTACTTTCGACCTAATGCACACAGAAAGTTTATTAACAGATTAAGTACATTATATAAAAAAAATAAGTGTTGTTACAAGAGAAACGTCTTTACCTACATTTTACTTGTTCGTATGAAAGCACCGCACACTGTTTACACCGACCCGGAAGACCCAGGGACCCACTGTAACACGTCATCCGTTTGATGGACCTCTCTTTTCGTTTTTCTCAATTTGTCATTTATCAGTCTGCTAAAGCTATATTTAACGAATAGGGTCATGTTGATGTATTTTAGCGAAGTGGAAAAATATGCGATTATTAAAAAGAATATGATGTGTCTTGTGCATTTCACTCAGGCATGTTTCAAGCTCACCCAAGATGAATATTACCGTAAAGCATGTTGTTAATGCACCAGTTAATGAGAGCAAATAACGCTTCTGTGCTGCTCAGAGAGCTTGGAAATAAAGAAAAGAAGAATTGCAAACACACCGAAAGGCATTTGCAAATCAAAGACATTCTTTAAAAGTTATTTAAAAAAGGATAGGCTAAGCCTCTTATAATTTGAGACAAAAACAATTGTTAAATGTCTTGTGGTGAAAGTGCGCTTGTATTACATATAAACAGTTACATGTGAAGTGTAGAAAGATACATAAATGGCTAAAATATTATATTAAATATTGGATATTACATAGAAATATTACATGGATTAGAAATACTGGAATCTTAAATTAGCCTAAATGACAAAAAAATTGATTGAATAGTTCAGATATTAAATTAGAAAGTCTTATGTTAGAGAGAACTGAGAATCAAATGTGTTTGAATAAAGAAGAAATATAGGCAGAATATAATTTTAAATCAACATTTCAAAAAATATTAGATAGTAATTTAATTTGTTACTAATTATTATAATTATTAATGACTAATTATTATATTTAATATAATAAGCTACAGACAAATGGGTAATATTTTTTCTTCAAAGAAGGATCATGATTGAAGATGACATTTTAATTAAATATATTTTTAATATTAAAATAAATATAATAATGACAATATGAATAAAATATTCATTTATTTACTTTTCAGCTTAGTCCTTTATTAATCGGGGGTCGCCACAGCGGAATGAACATCCAACTTATCCAGCATATGTTTAACCCATCACTGGGAAACAGCCATACACACTCATTCACCCTCATACACTACGGACAATTTATCTTACCCAATTCACCTGTACTGCATGTCTTTAGATTGTGGGGGAAGCCAGAGCACCCGGAGGAAACCCAATGAGAACATGCAAACTCCACACAGAAACACCAACTGAC
This sequence comes from Danio tinwini, assembly GCA_903798205.1. Lineage (NCBI taxonomy): Eukaryota > Metazoa > Chordata > Actinopteri > Cypriniformes > Danionidae > Danio > Danio tinwini. Next base: position 12,441,300 of record CAIGQZ010001492.1, on the reverse strand, counting down.
CCAGCCGAGGCTCAAACCAGCCACCTTATTGCTGTGAGGCGACAGCGCTGCCCACTGTGTCACCGGGCCACCCCTAAAATAAATAAATAAATATAATAATAATAATAATAATAATAATAATAATAATAATAATAATAATAATAATAATAATAATAATGGGGCATCACAGTGGTGCAGTGAGTAGCACGATCGGCTCACAGCAAGAATGTCGCTGGTTCGAGCCTCAGCTGAGTCAGTTGGCATTTCTGTGTGGAGTTTGCATGGGTTTGAATTGGGTAAGCTAAATTGTCTGTAGTGTATGTGTGTGAATGAGAGAGTATGAGTGTTTCCCAGTGATGGGTTGCAGCTGGAAGGGCAACCGCTGTGTAAAACATGTGTTGGATAAGTTGGCAGTTCATTTCGCTGTGACGACCCCAGATTAATAAAGGGACTAAGCTGAGAGGAAAATTATTGAATGAATAATAATAATGATAATTTTAATATTCATTAATTTTCCTTCGACTTAGCCCCTAATTTATCAGGGGTCACCACAGCAGAATGAACCGCCTGATATTAATACCATTATTAATAATAAAGGTAAGTTTAATAAAAAAATATATAAATAAATTCCTAGACAAATATTGAATGTGTTATCTTGCATTAAATCCCAAAAACCCTGCATCATTTCTTAATAAAAGTTAAGAGGACACACAGTTGATTATTGATTGTTCATTATTTTGATGCATCTTTGAAGCAGATGTCTAAAATCAAGTACATGTTCAAATTAGACCAAAACAAATAGAATCATAGGGGAGAGTGGGGTAAAGTGAGACACTTTTTACATTTGCTTCCATCTAAGCGAGCTAAAATTGTATATCAGTAAAATGTACACGTTTCTCATTAATTCAGAATGTTTCCTAGCAATGTAATTTATCAGACTGCATTTAGGATAAGGGAAAGTGAAAATATGATTGTTTTACAAAAAGTTGTTTTGTGTCTCACTTTACCCCAGCTGCGGGGTAAACTGAGACAGACAAAAAAAATTAAAGGGGTAAAGTGAACCAGCCAGGGGTAAACTGATCCACTTACTTTTTCCATATTGAATCTACCATATAGCAACACATGTTAAATCCTGACAGCTAGCTTGACAGCCACACATTTCAGAATTAATGTCGGACTATTAATAATTGATTGAGGATTGGTCAATTAAGCACATTTGTTTTTCTAAACTTGAAATTACTCTGAACAAAATCAAACACAACAATCTAATTCAAACTATTTGAATTTACATTTTATTGACAGATAGAACCAGTTAGATTAGAACACAATCCGGGGGTCAGAACACAAGACCCTTAGAGCCAACTATAGTGTCTGGGGGTCAGAGAAAAGGACAATCAGAACCAGGTAAAACAGCTTGGGCCTCAGAACACAGGACTAGAATGTACAGTTATGGTTGGCCTTAGGGGTAGGGATTAGGTATGGATTACATTTTACAACAAAAATGATGTTCCAGGATCAACATAGATGTTAAACTAGGATCACATTGTACTTGGCAAAATCATGACGTGCATATCTCATTATCCTCAACTTTCTTAACCATGCCAATGTAATAAACACTTGTGTTTTTGGTTGCAAAGTTAACTATCACAACTATCACAGACAAACTGTGTTTCTTGGATCACTACTTTCATCCTCAAAGCTCTCTTTGTGAGATACATTATCAACTGAGAGTTGCAAATTATGATTTCCTTTTTGGTTGCTTTCTTTTTCAATTTTTTTCCTTTTATTTGCTATTCTTTTGCTTTTCCCTGCTAGTTTTTCTTTCTTTCTTTATAAGCCTTTTCAATTGTCTGCTTCTCAGGAGTATGAGTTAGGATGGCTGTCTTTACACACTTTCATTTGGATTGTGTTCTGGGGGAACATTTGAGAAGTGGTAGCGTTTCATGGTAGCACAGTGAATGGATTAGCATCAGTGAGTGAATTATCTGCAGGTGGATCATCTGCAAGGGGTGGATCATTTAAATCTTCTGCAGTGGCAGGCTGGAGCTCAGGGTTTGGCCAGTCTGACACCATGGATGGTGCAAATTCTTCATCAAAGAAAATTTCTTGGTTATATGGAAAAATTCCAGTGGACCTAAACCCAGAATTGATGTTGTGTGGTATCACTACTGACATGAAGGCCTTATTCACAAGCCCTGCAGTCTGGTAGACTAAATTTAACTTGAGCCTTATGTCTCACTTTACCCCACAGCATTTGTCTCACTTTACCTCACCACCACATTTTAGAAAAAAATGATATTTTTTAGCAATTCAGGCTTATCTTCAACTAGCATCATCACATGGATTTATATGTTTATAGTTCATCAACATGTATGATATAAGTTTTTCTCCTTGAATCAATTTGTTTTGGCACAACAGTTGATTAAGTTAACAGCAAGAAAGTTTACTTTTACATGCAAAAAACATTTTTTTGTGAAAAAAAACATGCTTTCCGCAGCACCATGAATTCCTGTGCTTCATGGTAGAGGGGAAATGGAAGGGGCTTTAAAACAAAAATTGTTATAGAGTGGTATATAAAATTCTGTTGTCTAGATACAGGGGGTGTCTCACATTACCCGATGTCTCACTTTACCCCATTCTCCCCTACTAGCAGCCTGCATAGAAATAGGCCTGAGTGTAATACACACCACATTTTTTTCTCATATATAAAAGCTCACGTATAGGCCCAATTAGAAATTGCGGGTGGACTGATGATGGAACAATTGATTAATCACATTTTAAATACACATTCGCCATAATGGGTTTGGCCCAGAGGTCTGTTTTCTGGCTGGTCTCTGTGCGAAGCTTATACTGCGCTGGCAGCTGCTGGATTTATGGAGGGCTGTAAGCTAACTTGAGTCTCATGAGTCATTCTCATAAAGCCAAGCCTGATTTCTAGGACCGTAGGGCACACTGCCAGCAGCTTCCCTAGAGGGACAAGTGGGTGTTGAAGAAAACAGACTTCTCAGTGTGACTCAAAACCCAAATTCACTAGATGCTGACAGTTCGCAGGAGTCCATTACGCTTTTGTCACAGGCTTATTGAAAGCACTTAGGTAAAGCGGAAAAGTTATTCTTCTGAATACCAAGCCGAGAAGCTGCTTTGTGTTAATATTAGCACTGAAAAAAGTTATTTAGCATAAAATGTGAACTATTAAGGACCCCTACGAATCTATCAAATCTTTTATATCAAGTCCAAAAACAGCATGACAGCAGTATGACAGCATCAAAACAATCCTTTAGTTATTTGCAGTTATTAATCTTACAGACATAGGCACAGAAAGACCTTTGAACAAAAGCTGCATCCTGACAAACATCTCCTCTGAGGAATTTCCAGAGTCTGCCGTCTAAATTTCTCCTAATCATGAAGCCCACAGTGAGTCATTTATGGCGACAAGCAGCTGTGTGGTTCCTGTGTTGAGGGGGATGAGATAGCGAAAACATTGCTCATGCTGTCAGATGAACTTTTTAATGCAGACAATCTAACAAATAATTCAGCTGTGACAACTGAAGGCAGATATGGTGAACACAGCAAACATTGCAAATTAACAGAATCATGTTGCTTTACTTGGTTTCATCAAGCTTAAATCCCTCATTTGCACAATATCTTGCACAATATTCTTCTGTAAAAATTATTGTATAGTCTGTCTTAAGTTATGTGAATAGAAAGTATGTATAGTCCCAAGATGATCTCAAGGTTTTCATAATCCTGGACCAGGCCACATCCTGAGCAGCTGCTGTCATGGTCATGGTGGAGTGGAGAGCATGAGACTGATTCCTGTGACGCTCCAAGGACAGACGAGTCTTCGCTGAGGTCCAGCATTCTCCAGCGTCCGGCGCTTAGACTGCAGCTCTGCACAAGACGTTTGGCCATAGGAGAAATGGTCGTGCCCAACTGAGCCTGGTTTCTCTCTAGGTTTTTTAATTCTTCATTTTCGCCAATTGGTGAAGTTTTTTCCTCGCCTCTGTCGCCACTGGCTTGCATGGTTTGGGATCTGTAGAGCTGCGCAATTGATGGAATTGCTCTTCAGTGTTTGGACTCTCAGTAGTGATTATTAACCCACACTGACCTGAGCTAAACTGAACTAAACTGAATTTAAACTTTGAAAACTGAACTGACACTGTTTCAATTAACTATAATCTTATATGTGAAGCTGCTTTGACACAATCTACATTGTATAAGCGCTATACAAATAAAGGTGAATTGAATTGAATTGAATAGTCAGGGGTTGATTTAACCAACAAGCGAGGTAAGCAGCCGTTTAGGGCTTCTAGGGAATTAGGGGGCCCTGACCAATGCCAAAAAGCCTATAATAATCATATACATTTTCTTGTAAAATCTGTCTGTAACCATTACGGTTGTAATGTTATAACTATTTTTGAAAAAAAAACGGGGGCCAACATGAATAGTGAACATTCCTTTAAAATCTTTTCTTATTAAAATATAATCACAAATATGGCTAATAAACTGTACACAGTTGTTTTTTATTTGTGAATTTACTGTATTTAATTTACTGTATTTACATTAAGAAGATAAAGGTTCCACTTAAAATATTATCTTTCTCTTGTAAAAAAACTGCATGATAAAAATCTATTTTTGAGTTTCAATGCTTGGGCCCCATATCTGGAATTACTTAGGGCCCCCAAAGTCCGCCCCCGTGTATAGTATATGAATATTTAGTAGCCTGTAGCTAAATTACCGCTCTGGTATGTTAGTTATGTATAGGTTTAAAATAGCTCTTACATCAAGTGCTGTATTCATATTTTTGATTATGTTTATTTATGTAGCACCGTGGTCCATGTAGCGAAATGACAATAAAGCTCAACTAGAACTTGACTAGCTTGAACTAGTAACATACTATGTGCTGTCATCATGTCAAAGACAAGAGAAATTAGCTATTAAATCTATATTGTGTTTAAAAATGTGTTGAGAAACTTTAATCTCTGTTAAACAGCTCTTGTGAAATATTTGGAAACGAATAAAAAGCTCAAAACAATTTAAATTTTGTCTTCGACCTAGGCCTAGCTGAATAATACAAGTTCGGTACATGGTAATGGTGTACCGTGACCCTCAAACAGCATTGTTTCTTTGTTCTCATGTAAATCCCATGAGTGTAAAATCCAGCTGAAAACAGGCCAATCAGATCAAATCACAGACTCAGGCATTACTTACAGCATCATTGACATGCACATCCCCAGCAGCATTGCACTGGTTGCAATGTACAGTATTACAACTATTATATTTATATATTTCTTATTGTCTCAGTTTAACATAGCTTATTATACAGTATTTCCTAGGACTCTTATTTTGAAATAGAAAAATTCAAAGTTATTGACTGATTCATTTAACTGATTCATTAAAAAGCTTCTCAAATGGAGTGGTCCTTTTAAAGGGGGTGGTGCTTTTTCTCTTCTCTTCATTTTCTTTCTTGTTTGTTTCTTTCTTTGGTACAGGCTTTATTTAATTTATGAAATGGAAAGACCTGCTTATATCAAATGTAAACGGGTCAAAGATTCAGTATTAATTGATTTAGAGCCTGGTTTCTCTCTAGTTTTTTTTCCCTTCACTTCGTCAACTGTTGAAGTTTGTTCCTCGCCACTGTTGCCACTGGCTTGCTTGGATAGGGACTTGTGGAGCAGTGTTTGAACTTTCAGCAGTGAACTTTAAACCACACTGAACTGAACTACACTGAACTTGAACTCTGAAATCTGGACTTTACTAGAACTATGTTAAGTTGCTTTGACACAATCTACATTGTAAAAGTGCGATATAAATAAACTTGAATTAAACTGAATTTAATTAGGAGGGGCTTTAAAGAACTAAAGCAGCCATTTCTCTTTCCATATTCTCTATTCCTCTATCCTCTTGCCTCTTTCCACTGTCCATGGTGCTGAAATCTTGTACAATCTAAAGACCTGAAACAGCCTGACTTGATATCACAAAAGCAATGGCACTTTACACGACAAATATAGAGAAGTCAGTGTGACTCAAGCAGGCCCAGTTCCAAATTTCAATGTCTTTAAAATAAAGAATTGCTTTTTTTTCCTGCAGAATATTCAACTGATTTCAGCGAGTGAAAAAAATGCGAGCGATCCAAGCAGTGGAATTTGCAATTTCTGATTTTAAATGAGTCATAATTTTAGAGCATGAGGAATCTTTGTTTGCTTCGCACCTAAAAATAAACCTCTCACACCTACATCTTTGGTCCTGCTGTACTGTTATTTCTCAGCCATTGTCTACGTTCTCTGCAAGATTTTTGCAGGCAACCGACATCAGACCAAATCCATTTCCTCCTCCATTGTCTTGAGTATGACACCTCACCTGTGCTATAAATAACACACAGAGTCAATTTGTGGTTCCTTGGGGCTTTACGGCAGAATCTGGATGGCTATTTCAGGCTGAATCAGGCTGTAAGAAGGAGGATTTGGACAGGCTTAGAACATCTGTGGGCTCTTGATAAGGGCAAAGGAGAGCTGCATCCTCAGTGCAGTGGAACAGATGAGCATTAAGCAGGCCCGGGGCTGCCCTGAGGGATATAAGCTCCTAAATATCTCCACTTGCTCTTTCACACAGTTACATGTCTGTTCTTGATACAAAATATGAAATGTCTTCAGTAGAATCTGTTAACTTTAACTGTGAAGCCCCCAGTATACTCATGGCGAAGCTGTGTCTCGTTTTTTTGCTTAAAGGGACAGTTTACACAAAAATGGAAAATACCTCATGATTTATTTTCCTTCATCTAGTTTTAAACCTTTATGAGTTTATTTTTTTCTTTTAAACACAATATAAGATATTTGGAAGAATGTTGGGAGCTGGTTAAATTCCATTGGTATGAAAGTCAATGGGTACCAGCTATCAGCATTTTTAAACCATATGTTTTTGTGTTCAACTGCAGAAGAAAAAACTCAATTAGGTTTTGATCGGCCAAAGATTGGTATCGGCTGATAATCACATTGTATGACTCAATAGGTACTCGCTTATCTGGCCGATCTCATGAACCCATCGCAAGTGTTCGTTTACGAGTTTACAAGCAGAGGAAGATCCATTTTAACCTTTTATGCATCAAATATACATTCCAAACTTTTTCTTTATTGAGACATGTTGAGGCAACGCAGTGGCGCAGTAGGTAGTGCTGTTGCCTCACAGCAAGAAGGTCGCTGGTTTGAGCCTCGGCTGGGTCAGTTGGCATTTCTTTGTGAAGTTTGCATGTTCTCCCTGCGTTCACGTGGGTTTCCTCCGGGTGCTCTGGTTTCCCCCACAGTCCAAAGACATGCGGTACAGGTGAATTGGGTGGGCTAAATTGTCTGTAGTGTATGAGTGTGAATGAGTGTGTGTGGATGTTTCCCAGAGATGAATTGCGGCTGGAAGGGCATCTGCTGTGTAAAATCGTGCTGGATAAGTTGGCGGTTCATTCCGCTGTGGCGACCCCAGATTAATAAAGGGCTTAAGCCGAAAAGAAAATGAATGAATGAATGAGACATGTTGAATTCTTCATTCATAATTTGCATTGTTTTCAAATTTAGTTAGTAATTTTTCTTATCAAATTTTTTATCTGTCTTATCTATTATTTTCTGTAAAGCTGCTTCTAGCCATGACATGTCCACACTAAACGGACATAAGAGACGTGTTTGATGGATTATATGCAGCAGCCTTTATTTATTCTTTTAGGAGAAGGGAGATCTCCACCTAAGTATCATACTTAGAGGGAAAACGTGCTTTATGCAATGTTAAAGTTATATAAAGCTTGAAGCATCAGAATCAGTACTCTGTATCAGTTGATCACCATGCAAGGAATCGGTACTTGGTATCGGCTCCAAAAATCTTGATCAGAGCATCCCTACTTTAAACCTAAAATATGTTATATATACCTTATTTTATTTTATTATTTTTTATTGCAATAACAGCAGACAATTACAACAGATAGAAATACAAACAGATATAAGTATAGTACAAAAGATAACAATTATAACTTTTTTGCAACCAGAGAAATGTGACAATTTTAAAGAAATATAATAAAGTTAAAGCAAAAGAAAGACAATGAGAAAGAAAAAGAAGAAACAATAAATAAATAAATAAATCAGAAAGGACACTTGAAAAAATAATACAAACTAATGCAGAATATTAAATAAAGCACATGTTTTATAAGTTTGAATTGCTTTCTTGTAATGAGACTGTGATGGTTAAGTACAGTTCCAATTCTCATTGAAAAAATCCATAAAATCCATGTAATACATATTTACATTTATGTATAAAACCTTTCCAATAAATAAAATGAGGTTTATACAAAAAGTTGAATTAAGGAATTGTTTTTCTTTAATACAAAACCCCAAAATAATATGTCTATAGCTTAAAGAAAAGTCACCACAAACCTTTTGGACAGTTAGAGAATTCACACCAGACCAGAAAGATTTAATAAAGGGACATTTCCAAAACAAGTGAGCAACAGACTTGTCTCACAGAATGCAAGAGACGTCAATGCTATTTTAGAATTTCTGTAAAAATTGTTTAACTGGATAAAATCTATAAATAATTTTAAAAGATATTTCTTTAATTTTATTTGTTAAAATAAATTTCTGAGGGAGAGACCAAACATATGACTATTTAATATCATCAAAAATCTAGTATCTTGTAAAAGTATTGACCTTATTCTTCATGTATGGGCGCAGCCATTTGAATCTTTTGGCTCAAGACTTCCGGTCTCTTTAAATTCCATTCATTTTTAGATGTTAAAACAGCTTGTTCTGCTGCTTGTTGTTGCAAACTGATATTTTCTGTATTGTAATATTCTACACTCTCAGATATTCTACACTCTCACCTATTCAAAAGGTAAAAATTTGTATCTAAAAATGTCCATATTAATACCTCAAGGGTACATATTAGAACCTAAAAAGTAAAAGTGCTCCTCTTAAAATGTTTAGGTACTGATATATACTTTTGAGGGACCAATATAGACCCTTCAAGTACAAATGTGTACCTTTTGAAAAGGTACCACCCCAGTGACAGCTCGCGTACCTTTATTCCTGAGGGTGTACTTTTTATGCATAGTCATGAACACACTTTTTTGTAGAGAGAGTAATTTGAGTGTTTTCTGCCATTTATTATTCCTAGTCATTTCTCCCTTGGGCAATTGAATCGGAAGTTTTAAAACAATCGTACAAACGAGCGCACTTCCTCATTGGAGAATAAGGTCAATAAATGAGGCTGCTTGAACTATTAGCTCTCCATTGTTGAATGTCTTTGCAAACATTTGACTGCTACAGAAAGAAAACAGAAAAAGAACCTGGAGATTTCTGAGTCAAAAAAGCCACACCAACCTTTTAAAGTAATCGCCACTGATAAATGTTAAATCAAATTGCCAATTGCTTTGGTCTGATTTTGCTTGAAATAATGTTACACCAATTTTATCTTTGATTGTGCTTGTCTATCTCAGAGGTGTCCAAACTCAGTCCTGGAGGGCTAGTGTCCTGCATAGTTTAACTTAGTTTAAAAAAACTGAACGAATAAAACACTGAAACATTTGCACAGTCGATTCGGAGATTAACTTAGAAACGACTACCATAACTTACATTGTATTGTAAATCATATATTATCCTATGTATGTTCTGTTTTGGTTGTTTCTTTTCTGCTATTTGCTTGTTACAAAAGTACAGTGCTTTTAGATCAGTGTGTTTACAAGACCTCTATTTCCTCTGTTCATTGCTATTTTGCTTCCAATGTTGTTTAAACCGTCTTAAATTTATTCAGAGGAACTCCACAAGGGATTCCAATGGCTCTGCGTTATCTACAACACCAGACCCACCTGCTTATGAAGAGTCCTTAAAGGAGTTTCTCACAGTAGGTGGAGTAGGTCTCAGTTACTTGTTAATGTTACTACACCATCTGCCCTGGCCTCCTTCATCTCCCACTCACTTCTCCTCTTCCTAAGCCAGCCAGTCTCTTTGCCCCTCATCCACTAACTTCTTTCAGCTTCCTACTTATCCCCTCATTATGCAGCATGAATCCACTCTAAATCTCCCAAATCCTCAGTTCCAAAGTGGATCCCATAGCTTCACATCAGGCCTCCAAGCCCTCAACTCCACCTTTTGCTTCTTCTCCAACAAGGTTTATACCTGTTTGGACTTTAGAGGTGTACTGTCAAGCGTATGTGCTGTTTCCTTGGGTTTGACCATTCTTTAGACTGACTAAGTCCCAATCCCAAATAAATTGCCTTAGAAACAAAGTGTAAATTGGTAGAGATAAAAACATTCTTCTAAGAAATGGAACACCACTAGTACACACATGCCATCATATTTTTATTGCTCATACTTCACACAAGATTTCATCTGGTGTATAGTTATTCTTGAAGGTAAAAGTACAGTAACATTTAACAGATTACTCACTTGCAAAGATGCTTCAGGCTGTATTTGGACCTTGTTCATTTTCAGCTTGAAAATGAATGAGCCAGTTGGTTTTCTCAGGCATCCCTTTTATAACTGGTGGACCATTTTGCAAGAAGCACAAAACTGTATTACATTTACAATGACCTCATATTCATGAATGTAACCAACACAAGAAAACAACATTTAAAATTCTACCAGATTTGCTATAATAGCCAATTCACTACCATCAGACCTTTCTGATGCCTGACATGTTGGCTCATTTTGTTAAGTCACTAGGTAACATTATTTGAATTGAAAACACAGTTCATAAATATGGGACATAGAGACAATTCTAAAACAGTTTTAGCTCTATACACCAGCACAATAAATTTGAAATGAAAGAAACAAGATGTGCTTTAACTGCAGGCTGTCAGCTTTAGTTTGAGAGTATTTACATCAAAATTAGGTAAAAGCTGTAGGAATTACCACAGTTTGCATATGTGCCTCTTACTTGTTAAGGGACCAAAAGTAATGGGACAGAATAATAATCGTAAATCAAACTTTCAATTTTTAATACTTGGTTGCAAATCCTTTGCAGTCAATTACTGTCACGATTTGTGGTGGGGAAAAAGGAGCGAGGGCCCAAGTGCAGTGTGAATTGTTATTTATTTATAATATAATCAAATAATATAAAAGGCAAAATAAACAACACAGAGGGGGAACATATTAATAAAAAAAATAAACAATCAAAACAAACATCCATCAGGACTGGAACACTCAGGACAAGGCAACATACAACGACAAACTGGCACAGGATAGTAGACATGAGGAGAATATAAGCAACACACAAACAGGTGAACATGATAAGTAATAGTGGGTTAACAAGGAGGGTGGGATTTGACAATAGACGGGAGAGCACATGACACAAAGAGACAACACAAGCCATGTGCTCACATAAAACAAGACTAAAGCTCGCAACCAATGAGAGAACTCATTAACTGCATTTTCACATAAACAAAAGACACAAGCACACAATAAATTAAAACCCCTTACCGTGCTTTCACACATAAGCAACGCGCATGTTTCAAAAACCAAAACCAACCAGACTGAGATGCTGAGAATGAAACAGCGTGATGCCGACAGAACAAAACAAACAAACACGAGTACAAGAGAGCGCGTCTCAAGCCCGCACAGACCACGCATGCCCGCATCAATCGGACACAATGACAGAAAACAAGACTCCAAAACAAGAATTTACAAGACCAGAGTGGCAGAACTCTGACAATTACAGCCTGAAGTCTGGAACACATAGACATCTCCATCACATTCTGAACTGAGATTCATTCTCAGCTTGCTTGGATCGGGACTTGTGAAGCTGTGCTTCGGTGGATTTGCTCTACAGTGTTTGAACTTTCAGCAGTGCAATTTAAACCACACTGAACTAAACTAAACTGATCTCCAACTCTGAATTCTGGACTTTTCTAGTATTATGTTAAGCTGCGTTGACACAATCCATATTGTGAAAAGCGCTATATAAATAAACATGAATTGAATTGAATTACTGGTGGTGCTCTGCCAGGCCTCTACAGTAACTTCAGTTCCTGTTTGTTCTTGAGGCATTTTCGGATTCAAGTCAGGTGATTGACTTGGCCATTGCTTAACATTCCACTTCTTTCCCTTCAAAAACTCTATGGTTGCTTTTACAGTAGGCTTTGGGTCATTCTCCATCTGCACTGTGAAGCACCGTTCAAGGAGTTCTGAAGTATTTGGCTTAATAAGCAGAAAATATTGCCTGAAACACTTCAGAATTCATCCTGCTGCTTTTGTCAGCAGTCACATCATCAATAAATACAAGAGAACCAGTTCCACTGACAGTCATACATGCCCACGCCATGACACTACCACCAACCACCATGGTTCACTGCTTAGGATCATGAGCAGTTCCTTTACTTCTCCAAACTCTTCTCTTTCCATCACTGTGCTACAAGTTGATATTGATCTCATCTGTCCATAGGAGACTGAAGCACTGTGAAGGCTTTTTTTAGAACTCTAATCTGACTTTTCTGTTTTTGAGGCTCACCCATGTTTTACATCTTGTGGTGAACCCTCTGTATTCACTCTGCTGAAGTCTTCTCTTGATTGTTATGCAAACATATGCAAACCTGTTTCATTTCAAATCCATTGTGTTGATGTTTAGAGCCAAAAATGTTAGAATTGTGTTGATGTCCCAATATTTATGTATGTCGTGAAACGTTTTGCAGCAGTTATAATAAGACTACCTCTAGCAACATTTATCTATTTTTATTAATTTTTATTACTTTTCTTTGAAGAGCATGACCGTAAAACATTAATGCATAATCAATATAATAAAACCTCTTTGTAGTGAAAAATCCTTATTTATGGCAATTTATTTACATGCATTGGTCTCCTTGCTCGCTTTGGCAGCCATGCTGCTGCTGTAGCTGGTGTATTCATGAAAATATTTTATTTCTCATGGAATTATCTCATATCTTCATTTGAAAGGCTATATAAGACTATTTAAAGCCCTCCCACTTCAGTTTTGCTTGTTCACATGAAGGGGCAGGGGTGTTTTGCTTCTGTTTTTGGAAGTGGAAGAGCTAGGGGTAGAAATGGGATTGGGCCAAAAGCGGTTTGTGACATGCATTTTAAAAATTTGCAGTAGAACTCTTTTCAAAAAAATTAACTCATCTGCAGTCTAAATTTAAAAAAAAAAGCTTAATTAAACAACAGAGCAAGGTGTATTGTTGTATTTAAGTTTATTAATTAAAGTTTATTAAAGTTTATAATTGTGTCTTGTGGAGAGATTGTACTCAAACTTTAAGAATGAATAAATTGCAAACTCTTTTGTCAGTGAAAAACCTTACTATGTTTACTGGGGAAAAAGCGAGAGTGAATGCCAGTCATTTGGAAAAATGGGCCTCTTTTATGGACTGCAATTCTGACCATTTATGCTGTTTTAAAAATGCTGACAACTGTCACATTCCCTTTGAAAAAAACAGAGCAGAGTACTATTTAGCACTAAACACATATGAATGTACCTGTCAAATCTCAACTAAAGTGCTTGTGCTTTCAAAGACATAAAAAATGCATGCACAAAAGGTGCATGTTGTACTTCAATCGCGTCTATTCTAAAATAAAGAGTTAACGCAATCATTTTGCTATTACTAATCCTCTATTGTAGTCGTTCTGCCACACATTTAAAGCGCTGAACAAGTACACACTCTGCTTCAGACCTTCATCAGGCAAAAATGAACCATAATTGCTGATAATTAGTCTACTTAAAACTGTCAATTAAAAAATTATTTAATCGGAAGTTCAGTGTAGCAGTTACAGTTTCATATTAAGGTATTCATACCTTGTACTTTCTCTCTAATTAAACTGGAACTCTGAACAGCATCTCTCACTTCACTTTACTATAAAGTATGTGCTGTAGAACAACAGGTGAAGTTAGAAAAGGCCACAGAGCTAATAAATTTTACTTTACTTTAAATTTGAAAACATTTTGACATTTTGCTTTGCTGGAGATCAAGAGCTAAAGTCCAGAACCAAAGCTGTTTTCAGACTCTTCCTATAACATAAGTTAGAGTAGGATAAATGTGTGAGATATAAGTGTCACAATGATAAACACAGGAGACCCAAATAAAAGTGAAAACAAGATGATTTATTTAAAAAAAAGTCACAACTGGTATAGGTCTCACCAGATATAGTGTAGGGCAAGGATGCTCACACCAGAATACGACATGCTAAACATCGATGAAGGTTCATTCGTGAACCAGCGTCATATAGCAGTCTCTCAAGGATATCTCACCAGATATCGAGGGAAGGAGAAGGTTGCGCTAAGGAGCCGCTCTCAAGGAAATCGTCGAGTTTACCCATGGTAAAGTTCATAAGAGAAACATATATGAGGTGAAGTCTCTCACAGATAATGTTGTCTTCAGAGCAGGCAGTAGTAACAACAATAAAGAGACGGAGACTTGCGTAAGGTCCAACAGAAACAGGTTATGACGGAGAGCCTCCACCCAAGCGAGCGAGAGAGTCTAACAGAGGCAGACACAGGAGTGAACAACAACGAACTGATAATGCTAACTACAAAACACTGAACATATATAGCGCATGGAACGTGCATCAGCTGTTGACTAATAACAAACACCTGTACGTAAAGAGTAGCGACAAAACACGTGACCACCCAGCTGATGAATGTAAACATACATACACAACGCAGTGAAGAACCCAAACAAGACACACCCACTTCCCACACAGAGACACATACACACACACACACACACACACACACACACACACACACATGCAAGAAAAACAGAAAGACACACAAACGTGACAGTTTAAATAGGTTTAAAATGTAATTTTTATAAGTGTATAATAAAAAAAGTTATACTGTAGGCCTTGCACAGTGGCGCAATGGGTAGCACGATCGCCTCACAGCAAGAAGGTCACTGTTTAGAACCTTGGCTGGGTCAGTTGGCATTTCTGTGTGGAGTTTGCATGTTCTCCTCGTATTTGCGTAAGTTTCCTCCGGGTGCTCCGGTTTCCCCCACAGTCCAAAGAAATGCTCTATAGGTGAATTTGGTAAGAAAAAATTGTCCGTAGTGTATGTGTGTGAATGAATGTGTATGGATGTTTCCCAGTGATGGGTTGCAGCTAGAAGGGCATCCGCTATATAGGGCATAAAACATATGCTGGATAAGTTGGCGGTTCATTCCGCTGTGGCAACCCCAGATTAATACAGGGACTAAGCCAAAAAAAAAAAGAATCAATGAATAATATACTATATATACTGTATAAGTTTACTTATCGTCTGCTTGCTCCAAACCTGTTCAAAAGTTTCTTTACTAGTGAATATTAAAGAAGACATTTTGAAATAAGTTAAAAAGTTGCAGCCATTTATGGATGTCAGTGCATTCCAGTTTCACAAAACATGTAAAAAGGCCCGAAATATGTAAACAGTGAGTACATTTTTATTTTTCATTTCTTTTAAGTACAGAATTGATTTCAAAAATGTATTATTTGTAAATGAAGAAGGCGTCATGGTGGCACAATGGGTAGCATGATCACCTTACAGCAAGAAGGTTGCTGATTCGAGCCCCGGCTGGATCAGTTGGCATTTCTTTGAGCAGTTTGCATGTTCACCCTGTGTTTGCATGGGTTTCCTCTAGGTGCTCAGGTTTCCCCCACAGTCCAAAGACATGTGGTATATGTGAATTGAATAAGTGGTTTATGTGGATGTATTGAAGCTGTAGTGTATATGTGAATGGGTGTTTCCCAGTGATGGGTTGCACCTGGAAGGGCATCTGCTGCATAAATCTTATGCTGGATAAGTTGGTGGTTCATTCCGCTGTGGCGACCCCTGATTAATAAAGTGACTAAGCCGAAAAGAAAATGAATGAATGAATGAATGTAAATAAAGACTCAATAAATCTCCTCTCTATTACTGTGTTTAGGTTGTCTTCCTTTTAATCCACCTGCAAACAGGTTCTACCTGCAACCTTCTTGCTGTGATGTGATCGTGCTACCCACTGCGCCACCGTGCAGCTGTAAAATAGATTGTGTGTACTTATACTGTGTATATTAGAAAGATAAAAGAGAAAGAGAGAGAGAGAGTGAGAGTGAGAGAGAGAGAGAGAGAGAGAAAAAAAACTTTCCAGTCATTGAAGGTGAAAAGTAGCAAAATTCTTCTTGTCAAAAATAACATAAAAAATATAAAAGAATGAATATGTATTCTACACATAATTACTGAGGTAAATTTGACCCTGATAAACTGTGTGGATCTGCTGTGCTGATTGTGTCAGCTGCTCAGAACAGAAAAAAAGGCAGAACATGAAGAACATCTGAACGGTTCACCATTACGACTCATTTTTTTAAAAAACACCTGGATTAACATCCATTTATTTTGCCCATATGCATGGTTAATTATATTAAACTATCCTGCTGTTTTTCTTTCCAAGAATAAATGACACAGTACCACAGAAATACAAATGGATACGACAAAAGAAAAATATTAATTTACGGATCAGCTTCAAAAAACTCCCCTTCACAACCCCTTCACAAACTGGATGTTATTTACCATGCAGCAATTGGTTTTGTTACTGGTGCGGCGTTTAATACTCATCACTGCTAACTGTATTCCTTATTTAATTGGCCTTCTCTTCAATCACGTCTACAAATTCATTGGTTTCTGTTCATTTACAAAACTCTTAATGGGAAAACTCCACTATATTTACAGTCTCTTCATAACATTCAGGAAGCATGTCGAAATCTGCGCTCTAGTAGTGTTATTAACCTTTGCATACCCAAAATTCACACTTCATTTGGTCACTACTCATTTCAGTTTTCTGCTGCTGATGCTTGGAATTATTTGCAGCAGATTTTAAAGCTCAACACTTTCATTCCACAATCATCCTTTAAAAATTCAACCCAGCTAATAGTACAAGATCACTGTGCTTGTTTTTAGTTTTTCCTATAGGTTTTATATTGTTAGTGTATTGTGTCCCTGCTGCTTCGTATCTGCTTTTTAAGTTGCCTCTTGGCCAGGTTGTCATTGTAAATGAGAACTGGTTCCCAAATTGACTTACCTGGTTAAATAAAGGTTATTATTATTATTATTAAAACACATTTTTGATCTGTTGGTGGCCGTTTTAAATCATGCACAAAAAGGGGGAAAAGCTGTCCAGGTGAACAATTAAATCACCATTTTATCTGATTATCTCTGTTTGGGTCCATCGATTTGACAATACAAAGCACAATCCAACCTTATCTGGACAAACAGATGTGGTGCCAATATGTAGGATTTAATTGATTAAATATATTTACAATTGGATAACACAATCATTTGTGTCCACTTGATTGGTTCTATGGGCTGCAATGACCTGAAACAACATGGAACAAATAAGCCATTTGGCTCAGCGAAGACAATGGCGATCAAAGCCAATTATTTGTGTCTGCCAGACTTTACCCGTGTAGAGCTACAGCAGATTTGTTAACATGAAATGAACTGTGCTAATCTAGGAGAGAAAGACATACTCATGCTCATCAGGGCTTCCAGCCAGAGAAGCAATGATTTCCTTCAGCCTGTTTGTCTTCCTGAAAAAAATCCATACACATAATCTGCTGATGGACCATGATGTGTTCACTGCTCACAGATTAATGCGACAGCTCTCAGAAAATACTAATTCTGTCATCGTTTACTCTCCCTCGTGCATTTAAAATGTATGCTGTGGTTGAGCAAATTTTGCTGATTGTGGCAAATAGATGAATAGGTGCTAAATTATTATAAAGCAGAGCTAAATTTTAAAGTGGACATATAAACTACAGAGGTCTTGCTGGTGATCAAATTATGAAACATTGTATAAAAAAATGTTGAAATATATCAGCTCTATTTAAGAAGAAAAATTATATAGTATAATAAGTCAAAAACTGCATTAAAAGAGTCATTTTTATTAGTTATCATTATTTAGCATTATTATTTTGTGTCAGTTTTAAAATTGTCAAGTTTTACATACAGCATTATTAGAGTTAATCCATTATAACTTAAAGGTGCAGTAGGTGATCTTCCACAATGCCATAGATATATACACTAGATATCACGTAAGAACCCTGAGCATGCGTCAATAGCGCCGCCACATTGGTACAGTGCTCCTAGGACAAACGTCATTCAACTGCACTAGTCAAGACAGTGTGCCAATGTAAAGATGCTGGACTTTAGCGCTGTGTATGGGTGTAGTAACGAGCAAACAAAGAAAACAAAGCACAACATCACATTTCTTAGGTAAGATTTCGTTTTTTATGTTTTTGTATGTTATGAACTTTTGTGCTTAACAAGTAACGTTATTGATGATAATACAGTCACTTACTGCAGTGACCATAAGGCAAAGTAGCACCAACTCACACTAAATTCTAAGCTTATGCTAGTTTTGTTGAATAAAATCAGCAAACAATGTTATGAAATATGACAAGAAGACGCTGCGCTGCCAGAAACTTGTATTATTGTCAGCTATAAGTGAACGAGTTGTTTAAAACGGAGATTCATTCACAAACTAATCGCTTCCTCTGTCAGTATGAGAAGTGAAAGCAGGAGAGGTGGTGTGTTTCAGGACATGCATTAGATCAAATTAAACAGGAAAGGAGGGTAATGCATTTCCATGCACACAAACACTCACTCTTTGTCAGGAATGCCCGTGCGGTCACATCCATCAATGTAGAAAAGTGATGTAAAATTATAATATTTCGTAATTTTTTAAAAATATTTGCATACGGACCACCGGGGAAAACTCCCAAACATAGATATATGTGGATATGTGTATTTCTCTGGCTTTGGATGGCCACAGTCCTCCACTTCACCTTGGTCCTGCATTCATTTCAAAGTAGCGCTACCCTGTACTAAAATGGCGGCTCTATTGATGCATTCCTTCTAATAGACAACAGTAGGGTAGGCGACATCTAGTGTATATATCTATGCCACAATGCTAACCGGTTAGCGAACCACAGTCCCTCCCCTGCCATCCAGAGCCACGCCTCCTGAAACACGAGCACGCGCACCTTAAAGACGACAACAGAACCCTCTCTTATGTGTTAAAAGCGACTAGTGCTTGCTCGGCGGTGTGCAGGAATTACACTCATTACTAAGCCATACTGACATGCTATTTCAGAGCGAATATTTACAGTAGAGTAGCATGGTAAACAATATAGGCAGAGCGTCACAGATCGTCATTGTTCAAAAATGAACCAATGTGATGTGAATTTAAAACCATCTTCAGCTCAGTAACGCAGGCTAGGTGGAATAGCGCTATTTACTTGTGTTTTGTTAAACTAAATAAAATCTACATTATCGATACTGTAAAAGGTCCCTTATCAAACTGAAAATAGTCACATTAATCTTTCAGTGGAAGACTTCAGTGGCTGAACAACACTTCTCTGCATACAATCCATTTGCAACAACAACATCTAAGTAAGCTTTATGTGAAGCTAAAATAGTTTTAAAACATAACATGCCTGTGTAAAAGAAATCCTTCAGCCATGGTGTCTTCCTTCCTGCAGCGTGCAAAAGTAACTCAAAAGTAACTAAAAGTAATATTTATTCAGGTTTTAAAAAATTTTTGATTCAGCATGTTTTTACTGCTTGCGCGCATTCTCTCTCTCTTTGTCTTATGAACGTGCACAAACGGCAGATCTGCATATACAAACAGCTGCACAATAGTTTAAATCTGCATTTGCTGACAGACAGTTTAAGCTATTTATCGGAATTATGAGAGATGTTGGTCCAACACTATTTAATTGGATGAACATTTTTTTAGAATTATGCCTTACCCAAAATATAAAAATACATAAATACATTTAGATCATTTACTTTAATCAATACTATTGGAATGTGAAGAGTGTTTCAACCAGCACAACAAAAAATGTTTCTGAAGACAATCACGTACTGCACCTTTAAGACAAAGCCCCATTACATCTCATTTTAGTCCATATAAAAAAAAGAGTCAATTTAAATTACATGAGAACCAAACATTAGGGTTTTTTTTTTCTTATTTTCAGTTGCTCATTCGTGAGCCATATTACCGGTTTCATTTACTTCAGAGCATTTGTGTTATAAACAATGAATTAGACAAGGGAAGTCATTCATTCATTCATTCATTTTTCTTTAGCTTAGGCCCTCATTTATCAGGGGTCACCACAGCGTAATGAACCGCCAACTATTCAACCATATGTTTTACGTAGCAGATGCCCTTCCACCCATACACTCATTCAAACAAAATCATACACTACGGTCAATTTAGTTCATCTATAGTGCATGTGTTTGAACTGTGGGGGAAACCGAAGCACCTGGAGGAAACCCACATGAACATGGGGAGAACATGCAAACTCCACACAGAAATCCTAACTGGCCAAGCTGGAACTCGAACCAGCGACCTTCTGGCTGTGAGGTGACAGTGCTAACCACTGAGCCACCGTGTCACCGAGGGAAATCATAACATTACAAATGTTTGATTTGAAGCTAAGTATATAAAAATTTGACAAAAATCTAAAATTACTTTGATGAGGAAAAGAACTACAATCCCCCTGAAGAACTGACACAATGAATGACAAGAACAAGAATGACACAATCAGTTTAAAAAACAATATGTAGCTGATCAGGTGAGCTAACAAGCAAGTTTAATTTGTCCGAAAAACCATATGTACAGTGCGTCCGGAAAGAATTCATAGCGCTGCACTTTTTACACATTTTTTTTGTTACAGCCTTATTCCAAAATGGATTAAATTCATTCATTTCCTCCAAATTCTACACAGAATACCCCATAATCATCCATTTAGGATGTCTCTGTACATTGCTGCATTCATCTTTCCCTCTATCCTGACTAGTCATCCAGTTCCTGCTGCTGAAATACATCCCCACAGCATGATGCTGCCACCACCATGCTTCACTGTAGGCATGGTATTAGCCTGGTGATGAGCGGTGCCTGGTTTTCTCCAAACGTAACACCTAGTATTCACTCTAAAGAGTTAAATTTTAGTCTCATCAGACCAAAGAAAATTTTGTTTCTTATAGTCTGAGAGTCCTTCAGATGCCTTTTGGCAAATTGCAGACAGGGAGTGGCTTCCGTCTGGCCACCATACAGGCCTGATTGGTGGATTGCTGCACAGATGGTTGTCCTTCTGTAAGGTCCTCCTCTCTCCGCAGAAAAACACTGGAGCTCAGACAGAATGACCATTGGGTTATTGATCACCCCCCTTACTAAAGCCCTTCTCCCCTGATCACTCAGCTTAGATGGCCGGCCAGCTCTAGGAAGAGTGCTGGTGGTTCCAAACATCTTCCACTAACGAATGATGGTGGCCACTGTGCCCATTGGAACTTTCAGAGCAGCAGAATTTCACGATTCATGCTTGGTTTGTGCTTTGACATGCACTACATGTGATTTTTTTTTCTTTTTTAATAAATTTACAACAATTTCAAAAATCTTTTTTTCACATTGTCATTATGGGGTATTGTGTGTAGATGTTTGAGGAAATAAATAAATGGAATCAATTTTGAAATAAGGCTGTAACATAAAAAATGTAGAAAAAGTGAAGCGCTATGAATACTTTCCAGATGCACTGTAGTTATAGAATATAAATGCTAAAATTAATTAATTTACAAAGTCATGCTCTCAACTAGCAAAAGTGTTTGGAGAAGATAACCAATGAGTTTTGAGGATAATACTCATTGTAATCATATTTTAGATGTTAAAGGGATATTCCATTCAAAATATTGTCATCATTTACTCATACACTCAAAAAAAAGAGTTTTTTGTTGCTTGTTTAAACTACTTATTTCAAATGAGCTAAAACACAATTCTTGAGATTTTGTTAGAACAACTTAATTGTTTTATGTTCAATCCACTAATAATCCAATCCTAACTAATAAATTAACTTTATTACTTCATGTTGTCCCAACACAACTCGATTGTGTGTAAATCAGCATTTTTACAGTGTATTATGAGTTTATTTCTTCGATTAAACACAAAAGACAATATTTTTATGAAAGCTGGAAACCTTTAACCTTTGACTTCCATCGTACGTGTTTCTCCTAATGTACTATGTAGGTTAATGGCTACAGGTTTTCAATTTTCTTTAAAATATATATTTTTAAAATAAATACTTTAAAAAAAAGTTTGGAAGCACTTGAGTGAGAAAATAGTGAGTAAATGTTAATTTTCATTGAGTGAACTATCTCTTTAAGAAATGACATTTTACTGCTTTTATAGTGCTTATTTGAGATGAATCTCTTACAAACATGAACACATCTACATACATACATACATACGTCTACGTCTTTCACCCTTCATGCTGGATTAATTGATTTCAACATTTGATTTCAACCATCTGCACGTCTGTTCTGTCATAAGCATAAGCAGCCAAGGATGGCAAATAAATGTCTGTACACCTGAAAGATGACATGCTGTGAGTCATTATGATTAAAATGCATTTCAGTGATCACAAAAGCAAAACAAAAATCACAGATGTGCCATTTTATGTGTCGATTATCAGAAAAGACAGTCAATGTCTAAATAGCATTAACAGTAATAATAATAATATAAAAAATCATACTGTTTTGTGGGCAAAATATTGTTTTTTGAGTAGACTTTTAGAAATGGCAATAAAGTCACTTTGTTTAAACATCAAATATTGTCAGCAGAAATCAAGATCTTATAATGCCATTGGAAAGCATAAATAAATATGGTATACTGTTAATAGATTTTGTAAATATTGTATAGCTTCTCTGGTTCAATATGAAAAGGCACTATGAGTTAGGAAGGTGGGATACTTTTTCATAATACTAATAATTCATAATAGCATGACTTTTTCAGCTGATTATTGTTTTTTCAAGGATTTATGTGGTTCGGTGATTTCGTGATTAAGGGTCTGTCTAAACATTCGAAGGAAAGAATACTGCAAAATTAGTCTGCATTAAAAAAAAACAAATACAAATAAATTTTTTTAAAAAACAACAAAATAAATGAAAGGAATATATATGTCTTTCTTTTTTATTTTTAGTAATGATAATTCTTCTTTTAATGAGTGTATTTTTATGCTTGTACATTAAAACATGGCTTGTCATCATGAATATAAACATGACCGTAAAATCCCCAAGCCAACAAATCTTAACTGAATCATATATTCAAGTGATTCATTTAAAACAGCTGATTCATTTAGAAGTGAGTGTCTTGAATAAATCACTGACTCAAATTTATAACAGATTCGTTTACAAATGAATCATCGCAGTGTTTCTTAAAACCCAGCTCTGTCCTGCATGGCTATAATTGGAAAGATTTTTTTGGCAAAACAAAAAAAAATTAACTATATTGTGTCTAAAAATCCCATTCAAGATGATTTGCTAATATTTGGTCAAACTGCACTCATTACTTACTAAGATATAATCATACACACACATTTCACATTTTATAAATACATAAGTCTACTTATCAGCTATATTGTATTTATATGTGGATTTTCAACAGTACATTTATAGCTTTTTTTCTACATTTTTTTTCCACTTCTCCTTTTATGTCTCTATATTTAGCTTTCATGATCAGGCTCTGATGACAAGGAGTCAGAGGTCTGAACCGCAATCACAGATTTGCTAATTAGCGCCTTGAGCTTCATTTAGTGTGTGGGCTGCTGAGACTCGCTCTGAAATAACATTGAGGAGATTCAGCTACATATAAATCATCAATACTCTCACTGTTATTATGGTGCAATAATTGACCGCTCCACTGTTTTTGTACTCATTATAAAAAGTTTAGTCTGTAACTTTAATGATTTGCTCAAATAAGACTCATTAAACTGCAAAATGTAAAGCGATATGGACACACATAGATGTAAATGAATGTAACAATGCTTCATTATTCCAGAAAGTGAATTCATTAGTTGAGTGATTCATTAAAAAATATTTAAATAACTATTTTACATTATACATTATTAGACAAAATTAATTGTACATTAAATTATACCATATTATTATATTATAAAATGTTGTAATAAAATGTAAAAAAAATAAAAAAAATGTAAAAAATCATATTTTATTATTTATTGAAAGTAACTGTTAGAAATGTTAAAATAATAGTATTATTCATATAAACAACATTTTTATATGAATTTTTTTATCTTACAAAATGTAATCATATTATTATATTTTATTTATAATAATTATAAAATAAAAATATATATATTACAAAATTTTAAGAATATAAAGTTTTATTATTACATTTTTAAATGTAAAATGTATATATTTCCCAGTATTGGGCTGCAGCAGGAAGGGTATCCGCTGTGTAAAACCAACGCAATTTCACGGCAATTCATAACTTTTTGATAGGGGCTAATTCATATAATTATATTTTGTACAATATACAAATTGTACAATATATGTATGATTATGATGCAGTATTGTACAATATATGTATGATTATGATGCAGTATTAATATATAATACATATTATTTTTTATATAATTAATATATAATGCACTGTCTGTTTTTTTTTTGCACTGTCTGTATTTCGCACTGTCGTTGTATTTGCACTGTCTGTTTTTTTGCACTGTTGTTGTATTTGCACATTGTTGTATTTATCTGTATTTTCCACTGTCTGGAGCCAGCACCTAAGCTTTTCACTCATCATAGCACACGTGCTGCTGATGATGTGACAATAAAAGTGATTTGAAAATAAACGTAATTGTTGAACCATATAATATTTAACAAATCCTATAAAAAAAAATAATTAAATACATTTTAAAATTTCACATATTTAAAAAAATTGACATATTTAGTATTAGTCATTTGTATTGTATGTATATTACTGCATAAATATCTAATAAAAATCTCTATATTAATTAAATTATTATTAATTTATACTTTTAGAATTATAACTACTTTTTTATATTACTACTGATTTTACCTGTTACATACTGTATGTACCCTCAGAACTAACAGTAGCTCATTACACGTTGTTTGTACCATAATTCACATGAACAGCTCAGTATATTAATACTATATTAAGTTATACATGTAGTATTATTACATTTAATCCATTATATAATACTTTATAAAGCCTTATTACATCTCATTTTAGTCCATAAAAAAGTCTCTCCATAACATATTGCCGGTTAAATTCGTATTAAAATTAAATGAGAATGAAACATTAGTTTGTTTGTTTTTTGCTCATTTTCAGTTGCTCATTCATGAGCCACATTACCTGTTTCATTTACTTAAGAGCATTTGTGTTATAAACCATAAACCAGACGAGGGAAATTTTAACATTACAAACTTTGATTTGAAGCGAAGTATATGAAAATTTGACAAAAATCTACATTACTGTGTACTTCACAGCTTTAATGATGAAAATAATTCAAATAAGCATTTTAAATGACATATAATATATATATATATATATATAATTAAATATGTATATATAAATTTATATATTATATACGTAATTGTTGAACCATATAATATTGAACAAATCCTATAAAAAAAGAATAATTAAAATCTTTAAAAAATTTCAATATGAAGACATATTTAGTGTTAGTCATTTGTATTGTATGTATATTATTCCATAAATATCAAGTAAACATCTCTATATTAATTCATTTATTATTTTCATTTATTATTTATATATATACACATTTTGGATTAAAAATACTTTTTCATATTACTCAACTATCGATATTACCTGTTACACACTGTATGTACCTGCAGAACTAACAGTATATTGTTTCCAAAAAAAAAAACTTACTTTGTGAAACTGAAAACAGAGTTATATTTTAAACATGAATCATTGTGAGAGCAGAGATCAAAGCTCCATAATGCAATTAAAAAATGCAAACAAACAGAAAAACACTGGGGAATCCAAAGCTACGGACAATGTCTGTTAAAATATACGTGTGCATGCCTTTCTGCAATTTTCTGGTTTCACCCACATATTCTTTATTTAAGTGTGTGCAGCTGAAACACACACCACTGGGTTTTGCGTCATCTCATATTGTTTTGGTCTTCCTTTGCTCCTTAATGTGTGACACTGGAGTTTGCACCATTAACAGACGTCACACAGGCAGAGACATATAGACCCACACTGTGAGCTCAACCTTTACAGAGCACTAAACTGTCCTGTTTCACTCCCGCAAAACACATTTCTCATGTCTTGCGGTGATAATGAAGGCAGTTGTATGGTTTATTTGAAGATCAGAAAGCCTCATTAGAGTTGCACATCTCCCCACTTTCTCTTGAAATTGTACTTCAGGTATGGATGGACACATGGCATTTCTTTTTATACAAATATGAATGAGGACCAGTGTTGGGTGTTATTGGTTACTGTAATTAAATTGGTTATCCAATCAAAAAGCAAGGTATAACTGATAACAAAGAAATTCAATTAATTATTTAAATATATTGCTTTATATACTGTACATATATTAATCAGTTGGGTGTAATTTTATTTAAAGAATCAGAGTATTTTTTGTTGTTGTTGTTAAACAAAAAAAAATTTAGCAGAATAATTCTATTTTTTTTACTAAAGAAGCTGCATTTATAAGGAGGATTGCGCATGCTTAAGAAACAATGAATGAAATAAGAAATTAGTCAATGACAATTTGTGGGTATGTGTGAATTATTGTGTCATTGCTTCGAAACATAAATTTTTTTTTTCAGAGTAAATCTAACACAATCTCACAGCAATTCGTAACTTTTTGATTTAGTGACTAATTCGTATGAATTTGTACGATCTAATTTGTACCATTTAGTACGATTTGCTCATCACCTAATGACTGTTGGGTTTAGGGGCGGGGTTGGATGCCGTGGCTCCTTTTAAAAATCGTACAACTCAACTCGTACGAATTCATACGAATTAGCCACTAAAGTGACAAAACGTAAAATACTTACGTTTCCTCAGGAGATCAGGCTGGTAAATCAGTTCGTTACCTCAACTATTTTTAAATGTGTTAATAAGATCTTAAGTATTAGAACCTTAAAGCTAAAAAAATGTAATGAATTAATTTAGTTTGACTTTTTTGTTGGAAAGATTAATTTAGTTGGACTTCTTATTTATATGTGTTTTAAAGGTGCTGTATGTAAGTTTTTGACTCTTCCGAAGCATAAAAATACCATTATATGTTTGCAGATATTTAAGAAATATCCTAAGTGAACATACCTGTTTATTTGAAATACAATGCTGAAGTTAGATATTCTGACAATTTAAGGTATTTTACTCTGTGGCCATCTTTGAAAAGCCTCTATGGCTGTAGGCTCGGGCATTCTGTCTAAATGGGGAAACATCACATTTTCCAAAACTGTTTGCCAAGCTTAAGATTACATTACATATTTGGAATCATCAATCAAATTAAACAACAACTGTCTCATTTCTGTTTTGTTTCTAAACTTTTGCAAAAGGCAAAATCCACATTTTTTCAGGTTGCTCAGGCTAATGCGCGTGAACATGATCACGACACCAACCTCCTTTATGGTCGTTCTACTCATTATCATTCTCTGAATAATGTCTCGTCAGCTGCTCTTCTAAAGTAATACACAACTTGGTCTTAATGGCGAATCTCCTCTAAAAACAGTGACTCCTTGTGCACACGTTTGTGGGCATTTGTTGCTGTCACGTTTTGTGCGCTTGACAGGATGGACTGTACCTCACTTTCATTTCATACAGATTACAAAACCCAAAAAAACCCTTTTGTTTTCAAGTGCACTTGGTTCATTTAAAAGTAAAGATTTTAAGCTTTATGTAAATATATTTCTTATGTCTGTGTTCCAGTATGTTTGTTGACCACAACAAAGCACGCGTTTGGTTCGAGCTTCTCTCCAAACCGTCAGTATAGCAATCAATGATGGGCTCCTGTACTAGTAGGCAGGTCTTCATTCACCATATTGACTGTAATACTTTCCCCATTAATTTTCCCTATACGAGTGACATTTCTTGTATAATCTAGAGGCTTTGGTAAAACTGATCACAAAATAACATATTTATTTAAATAATTAATTTAATTTTAATCAGTAATTAGTAATTGATTACTTTCTGAAGTAACTTAAGTGTGATTTCAACCATGAATTGACAATCAAAATTTTGGGAAATTCAAAAAAAGGCTTAAATCTGTGGTCCTTTGATTGTTGGCTTCACATGTTCACCAACCAATTAATAGCTGACGTGATCAAAATTTTCATTTGATGTGACCAAATTTTGGTGGTTTCAGAAGAGTTCAGACACTTTGACTTTACTCATGATAAGTTTCAAACCAAGAAGCAATAGGAGTACTGAACCTGAACCACCATGACAACTTTAAAGGTGCAGTATGTAAGTTTGACACCCAGTGGTTGAACTAAGTATTGCACTCCTGGATCAAAATAAATGCAAGCCCGGGATGCCAGATTGAGTACAGGAGCGAGCGATTTAAACTGTGTTCTAAATAAAAGCAACGACATGCGATAGAGGGAATATTTTCCATATTAAAGGGAGTTTTGGTTCTAACCAACACCTCGAATTCATATATTAGAAATGGCTTCTATTTCTCACAGCTGAATATGTGAAACCTATGACAGATCACCTCACGTAAACCTTGTGTGTTTTATTCAGTGCTAAATGCTAACAATGTGAGTTTAAATAGATTCTAAACTTTACAGTTTCGTGAGTGAGTGCATATTCTGTGCTTCTGAAAGTTTTTTTTTAATTTCTGTCATGTTTTGTCTGGTGCAAACAGCCAAACTGCTCATCAGTATCATCACTGAGTATCTCATCACAAAGCGTGTTGTTAGGACACGCGGTTACAATGTAACCTGCTCACGTTCGTAATATTTATATCATTTGCTAATTAATAACCTCATGTGGAACTGAATTTGTCTCATTTCGACATCTGATACTGTCCATTTCATTCACGGAAGCATGCTTCCAGAGCCTTTCTGAATGAATGAATGAATGAATGAAATACACTGTTTTTCAACAAGGCAACCCGGAGTGCTGAAATATAATTGGCTAAACTGGCATTGTGCAGGTTAAATTTACCATAACAAAGACAGCGTTCCGGCACGGAAAAAAAACATTTTCAAAGCAGAATATCTGACTTTAGCATT
Source organism: Danio tinwini (assembly GCA_903798205.1). Classification (NCBI taxonomy): domain Eukaryota; kingdom Metazoa; phylum Chordata; class Actinopteri; order Cypriniformes; family Danionidae; genus Danio; species Danio tinwini. The sequence goes on along the minus strand of CAIGQZ010001492.1, from coordinate 12,412,296 downwards.
GTTTTTCAGTTAAACAAGTATGTTCACTTGGGATGTTTCCTAAATATCTGCACACATATTATGGTATTTTTATGCTTTAGAATAGTTAAAAACGTACATACAGCACCTTTAAACAACTTCGGGGAAATGTTGAATAATTGTTTTTTCTGCTTTTATTGTAAAGGCATATTATTAGTAAAATAAACTTACAGATTATTTAAATGCTGGGTTATTGTAAGACTCATCTGGAGTTTAATGTCATCAATCTATAACATGTTCAGTTACCTGCAATTTGAAATGATACTTCACAAACAGCATACACCCAACGTTGGGTCAAAAATGGACAAACCCAACATTGGGTTACAACAACAACCTAATATATATTTTAGAGTGTGTGTTTATATGAGGTGTCATTTTAGAACAATGTCAAATTCCAAATGAGTCTTGTGTGTGTCTGTGTTAACTCTTAATTGTTGTTCAGTCTGCGGTTACGACAACTGAGATCTACACTGTGTTACGTACAGTTTGACAAGCTACAATCATAAAGGTATAATAAAAAAATAATGCTTTAAACAACAGTTATGAGAATAAAATTGTTAGATCTGTGGCTGTCTACTGGTTTTGCTTCTCTTCTCAAATTGCCAACAATTAATAACATCTACAAATCTTAAATAAGACTCCAGAGGTTGTTTAAGATCCCCTGAAGTGTCATTTAGTGTTATTCAGTCAAAACAGCCAGTAGCACTTTGTTTCTACCAAAGTTTAGAGCCATTGAAATTGATAAAGCAGCATCTGACAGCTCATTACAGCCACAGTCTAGTAATGCTGATTGCTAAGTCTTTCTAACCGTTTCTCCTCTTATAGTATGTCATTTTGTGGGTTAAATTGAGTATTTTGTTGCCTTAAAGGCTCTATGCAGGTATGTGCAATTTTTTATTTATTTAAAAAAATCCCAAACCACAGGAACAGTGTTAAATATTTTGCTAACTTGTGTATTTACATTATCCCAAATGTTTTGGAGCACTTTTATTGTTTTCTTCAGCACTTTTTCATGACCAGAAGAACCAGAAACATTAGATTGTGGCATAATAAAAGCTCTGCTGCTTTTGAGCCACGCTGTGCTCGTGTCTCATCAGCGGTTGCATCAGAGGTCTCGTTTCACTTCAGTGGCTCTTAGCCTTACACATTCTACCATAATAAGTTTAGAATATTTTAGCTCATCCATGAACATGATTTCTACAGGAGAAAGAAATCCCGAGATAACAATTCCCATGGAATGTACATTTAGTTATGCCATCAAACTACATCTTTTTTTTTTTTTTTTTTTTTTTTGTAAATACGCACACTCTACACTCTCAGAAATAAAGGTACAAGAGCTGTAACTAGGGTGGTACCTTTTCAAAAGGTACCCATTTGTACTTGAAGGGTCCATATAGGTACCTCAGAAGTATATATTAGTACTTACAAATTTTTAGAGGTACACTTTTGCACTTTTTATGTACCAATATGTACCCTTGAGGTAATAAAATGAACCTTTTAGGTACAAATTTGTACCTTTTGAAAAGGTACCACCCCAGTGACAGCTCTTGTACCTTTATTTCTGACAGTGTAGTGGCAGAAATTATGTTGTTCTTTTAGGCAGTAAAATATACTTGCTAATTTATTTGATATGTACTGCTTTTATTATTTAAAGACTGGGCAAACAACCCATATTCTTGGTAAAGGAGCACTAAGCAAAAATTGAAAAACTCATTTGACCACAGTTTTGGACAGAGTTTTGAAAAACACAATTTCAGCCAATCAGCAGAAAGGGGTGCATCTTGTAATTAATGACCTTATTTTTTCATGTACAGCCATTGGCTCAAAACTTTCAGTTTCCATTGATATTTACTAGTCAAAAACAACTCGTTATGCTGCTTGATGTTGCAAAATGGTATTTTCTTATTATATTATTAAAATTAATAAATGTAAAATATTTATAAAATATCTATTGTCATAAACATACATGTTTCAATGTAGTTTGATAGTTTACCCTCATTAGTTATTCCTAGTCATTTTCCCCCTAGGTGAACGAATCAGAACAGAAGTCCTAAAACAATCACAGAAACGAGCTTACCACTGCAATGCAAAATGAGGAAGAGCAGGGATTTCAAATAGCAACATAATTTGGCAAAAGTTTGCTTAAATTTAACTAAGACTATTGGTTTATCTGGATTATAGCAAATGGTTTAACGTACTGGTTTTCATAATGCATGCAGAACCAGAATCTGACAACATACAGCCAGGGCCGGAGCAAGCTGAACTGGTACTCTAGGCAAAGGACAATCACGCTGCCCTGCATACAGCTTCACAAAATGTGAGCATTTCTTATACAGTAGAACTGTTGAGACACTGGAGGAAGGATGTGTTAAGCTATGAGCACATGGAAGCATTAGTCCTCATGTAGAGGAAATATTAAGAGAGGTATGAGGGCCATATCATGCTGGTATTGGGGGTTAAGCTTTCAAGCTTCTTTGATGTGCATAAAACCCTGCCTTTCTCTTTTTCACTCAAGCTCAATGTTGGCTAAAACAGCACCTGTTCCAAGTCATTGATCTCTCCCTTTGGCAACACCTGTGGGCGCCACTGAGCTCCACCAACTGATAACATACTGCTTTCTAAATGATTTTTTTTTCTTTTTTTCTCTTGACAAAAGATCTGTTCTTAGATTGATCTTAACTTTAAAAAAAGAGTGTTAAATGTAATAAATGATTTATTCTAAAACCCCAGCGGCTGATTGCATGTTCACCTGACATGGAGAGCGAATGTCACATACAGAAGCAGAAAGACGGAGACAGAGAGCGAGAAAAGGCTGCGAGACAGAGAGGTGCTAAAATTAGAACAGCCTCATGTTGAGAGACAGCTGAATTTCCACTGCACAGAAGCAAAAGTGAATCATCTGGATATTTTTGTACCATTGCGGAGGGAAATCACTTCAGAGCAGTTATTGATTGACAATAAAGCACACCTGTAGACAGGAAATAGATTTTCAGCTCTGGACTCTGAAGCCACATGAAGCTGTTATTGCACTGCGGTTGGTCTGAAGCTCGTCAATTGCTACACATTGTGACATTTAAATGCTTTTCTCCCTAAAGGTGAAGTGTGCCATTTTTTATCCCTGTTAGAGCGAGAAAATCCAAACTTAGTTTAATAAGAAACAAATATTAGCCATTTGACATTTGTTTTTCTTAAAGGATGCACATTATCATTGCAATGCTGAAAGCATGGATAGAATCAGCTGTATATCATAAAATGTAATGATTCTGAAATTTTATTGTAAATAATAAAAAAAAATGTCATTTATAGGCCTTTATAAAATAAATCCTAATGACTATAGTGTTTGTATAAAATAATAAGTGAAAAAACGTGCAAATATATAAGTCAGTGTAAACGAGGCAAGGCGCATGGTTGTGGGGAAAAGACGATGTCTCAAGTGCAGAACTAAAACGGGTATTGATTAATTATAAAATAAAACACAAGGAGAACCAAAAACAACCCAGAGGGTGAAAACATTAACAAAAAACAAACAAACAAACTTAACTGGCAAGGATCAGGGATGGACAAACAGGACACGACTCGACAGGTATAGTCACCTTGGAATTATAAGGTTCTATCTGCTTTCTAAATGATTTTGAGATATTGAGTTACAAAGTTTTTGTATTCCATATACAGTAGCAAACAATATGTGTCAACAGTTCTCTTTCATACATTAAATGACATGAGACCCTAAATGTACTCTACATATAAGTAATCAAAGTTCTCTTAAATTTGCAAGTTGGGGTAAACAATATTGTATATTGTGTTGTAACAATATGTTGATGCTTGAGAAAGTAAAATTTTTACTTTCTATAACATTTATTTAATGTTTTAGGATAAATATTTTTTCTTGTTCAAATTAGGCATACAAGGCTGTGCTAAGTATTTTAGCAAGTGCAGCTGTTAATTTTATGTAATTAATATGGGAATATTTATTGAATTTTAGGCTTTATATTAATTATTAAATTATATTTATTGAGGTATTTACCCTTCAAGGCTTAATATCAAATTTAAAGACTTTAAAGGAAAACACTTAAAACACAGAGTTTAATAAACACTGAAACATGTTTCACTGACTATATATACACACTCAAATAAAAAAATATAAAAATTTTTAATAACCGTTTCTTTTCAACAATGTAATATGTAACATTTCATCTCAATTTGAAATGCTGATTGGCTCACAGAAAGAACATCATAGAGTTCCTTTTTTGTTTCTTAAATAAAAAGTCTTGTAAATGTAAACAACATCACATAATGTAAATAAGTTGTCATTTAATAAGAATATGTGAACAACTAAATTTTGACAAAAATGTCAGATAGAACCTTATAATTCTAAGGTGACAATATGATGAACTGGCACAGAACAGCAGACAAGAGGAGACTTTAAAGAGAAAGAATTAACAAAACACCCAGGTAAAAATAATAAACTAATAATGGGTTAACAATAAGGGTGGGACTAGACAATAGACTAGAGAGCACATGACACTGGATACAATGTGATACCATGTGCTCACATAAAACGGGACTATAACACGCAGCCAATTAATCACGTGTTCGCATGAAACACAACACTAAAACCAGAGGTGCATGTAAACATGAACCATGTGCTAAACACAACACCAACATAAACAGAAAGCAAGACACAAGCGCACGATAAATGGAAAAACTTACTGTGCACTTACACATGCAACAGGCTCGTAGCCAGACTATTGAAATGGGTGGTTCTTTTTTCTGAAAAAGTGGACCTTTTTTTGCAGTTATTCGCCTCATACGAAGTCTAAATAATGCATTTTAGTGACATTTTAAGCATAACATTTTGCTGGAGCTTGTCGGATGGTAAAAATAACCACACGTTTTTGATGTACTAAAATATTTCCTACAATTTTGTCAAAGTGCTTACCATACCATTTTATTACAGAGTATTTATTTAAGAATTTGCCTTTAAACTGTAAATTATTACAATTTTATAAATGTTATAAGATTAGCATATGAAATAAAAAAAATAAGAAATATAAAAATATTGTATTTTTAAATACAAATTAATTATCATCTATCATTTAAAAAATAGGGATCTGGTAAAACCTAAAAGTGTAACCTATAGGCAAAAAAAGTGTAACCTATAGGCAAATAAAAGAAATTGTCCATCTCATTCAACTTTCCTCAGTCAGAATTTGTCCATTTTTTTAACAAAAAAATCTAATGGGTCTTAAAGCCTTCTTCTATTGGTAATTTTCACAATTTACAATGGCATAGCTGCCAAAAATGGGACAAACGAACACATATAAAGGTCAAATTCTGGACTTTGTCATTGTGGAGGAGGGGGGGGGGGGGGTTCAAACCACCCGAACCTTCCCTGACTACAGGCCTGTACAACATGTGTTCCATTCCAGCGCCAACCGAAACCAACTAGATTGAAATGCTGAGAATGAAACAGTACACTGCAGACAGAGCAAACACAAACACCAGCACAAGAGTGTGCATCCAGAGCATGCCCGGACCCCACATCCTCGTCAAGCAGGAGCGCACACGGCCCGAGCACGGCCAAGAGAGTGCTCATACAAAAGACGAAGACAGACAAGAACAGAGTAAGAATGCTTGACCCGAGAAAAACTCAACCAGAGCACAACATACAAGACAAGGCAGAATCCTGACAATCACTAGTCAAAACAAAATTTCATTTTAACTTGAAAAATTCATATAGAAATTCATTGTATTATTGTGTGGAAATATTGTTCTATTTCCCAGAAGAATGTATTTAAAACCTTATCTATAATTAAAACTCAATTTTTAAGAAATATTTATTGCTAAATAGTTTTTGCACTTTTATTTGAACAGGAAATTAAACAGAATTTGATGAAAAAAGTAAACCTGATTTCATAGGGCTTTTAAAAGCTACAAATTTGATCAGCTTTTAACACATTGTTGGTAAATTAAACAAGTGTATTTTAATAAATTTGGAATGCTTTTTAATTACTAAACTTTATTGTAAACTATAAAAAGTCCAGAAAAATAATTTAAAGAAAAAAAAAAACAGAAAAGAACCAGAAAAATTAATGAATAAGAAATTGAATATGAATATTTTTTATAAAACAAATTATGAACATGAACATTGCTTGAATAAAATACTTTTACAAAATGTTTTTTTTGCCATTAATTTAGATTTTGAGTTTTTTTTTTATAATTAATATATATTTAGTGTGACTTCAAAATCCATATAGCACATTCTGCATTTGGTGAATTGCAACATTTCATGAAAGTGTTTTTTTTTTTTTTTGCATTTAAAAATTTATGAGCCTCATTTGCACTGACTTTTATATATTTGATTACACCACTGCCAGCAGCAACATTTGGCACCTGCTGCTGTGTACATTACCGCTAATCAGAAAATCAATTATCCACATGATTCATTTGTGTCTAATCTCAAGGACTCCATTTGAGTTTACATCCTAAATTATGCCTGTGCCGCAGCAGCTGCTGTTCCAAAGTGATAACCGAGTTTTCCTTCTAGCCCGTCGGCACACAATGTATGTAACAGCAACAATAACACACTAAAAACAGCTCACAGTGGGAAATATAATAATTTTCCGCTGATTACCAAACCGCAGGCTTTCCAAAGTCCAGTCTTCCACTAGAAAGAGGGTTTTTATGATGTTACTGAACACAACACAGCTGCAAACCAGTCGCTTAAAATTACACAGTCCTGCTTTCTGATCTTAATCATTAGTTCTGCTATTCGTGTATTTTTTGAAAGTAATGATGTAGGCGTATTGGACACAAGTGTCACTGCATGATAATGAATGTTAGCTCAAAGGGAGAATGTTTGTGCATGGCTTCAGCGAGGCTTAGACAGACACTCTTCACACAGACCTATAAATATCTGTGAGATGTCAGTATGTTGGACAGTAATTTGAAGGGGCGATGATGACCACCTGGGGAATATAATCAAGCCTACACTTCGATTTGATCGTCTGTTCAATTTACTGTAAGCTTGTATGGCATTCCCTCAGGCTTTCTACGATCATAAATACTGTATCATTAGAGGAGATGTACTGTAGATGGGTCAGGCTGATCTCCAATTGTGGTCGTATTATGGTCCAATCACTTTTAGTTGTAGTAGTATCCAATGTGTTTGTCATATATATAAAATTTAATCAGTTAATGAGTTTGTTCACCACAAAATTAAATAAGTCATTTTTTTCAACCATACAATCAATCCATAATAACTGCGTACATTTTTTTAAAAACAAATAAAGAAAAGATAAAGGTTGAGAGATTTATTTCCCTGCATTAGAAATCAGTTTGCCCTAATACTTAAAAATAATAATAATAATAATAATTCCTTACATTTATATAGAGCTTTTCTAGACACTCAAAGCACTTTAAACATTGGGGGAATCCTCATCCACCACCAGTGTGCAGCATCTACCTGGATGACATGATTGCAGCTATATTGCACCAGACCGCACACCAGCTGATTTTTCATAAGACATCCTGGGATATTTAACAGCCACAGAGAGTCAGGACTTCGGTTTAACATCTTATCTGAAAGACAGCACCCACTGAGCAGTATAGACTCTATTTCACTATACTGGGGCATTAGGACCCACACAGACTGCAAGTTGAGCACCCTCTGCTGGTCTCACTAACACCACTTCCGGCAGCAACCTAGCTTTCCCATGTGGTCTCCCATCCAGGTACTGACCAGGCGCAGCCCTGCTTAGCTTCAGTGTGCAACCATGTGAGAGTTGCAGAGAGCTAGCTGCGTCAACTTGTCTTGACATGATTGCATCTGTGTCATGAGCAGATTTCATTTAGGCTTTTACGCTGTATGAAAAAAGTGATTAGTTGATTTTATTTTTAAAAGGGTGTACACCTCTTGCCTTGAAAGTTGATTAGTTGATTTTAGTTAATTTGTAAATCCATTGTCTTACAATAAAAAAAATGAACGAAAATGTTCCACACTCAATGATTTAATGAATATAAATGTATTATTATTATTATTATTATTATTATTATTATTATTATTATTATTA
>CAIGQZ010001492.1:12374661-12400772 GCA_903798205.1 Danio tinwini | reverse complement strand
AATAATAATAATAATAATAATAATAATAATAATAATAATAATAATAAAGCCCCCATACTGAATGCAACCCAAACTATGGCTTTTCCTTCACCAAACTTGACTGATTTCTGTGAAAATCTTGGGTTTATGCAGGTTCCAGTAGGTCTTCTGCAGTATTTGTGATGATTGGGATGCAGTTCAACAGATGATTCATCAGAAAAATCTATTTTTTGTTACTTTTCCAAATGATCAACTCGAAGTCAAGTTATAATTTGTTGCTCTTTCAACTAGGATCGACAACAAGACTTTTGTCAGGTTATATATATATATATATATATATTATTTATTATATATCCATTCATTTTCTTTTAGACTTAGTTCCTTTATTAATCAGTGGTTGCTACAGCAGAATGAACCACCAGCATGTGTTTTACGCAGCGGGTGCCCTTCCGGCCGCAACCCAACACTGGGAAACACCCATACACACCCCCTAACACACATACACTACAGCCAATTTAGTTTGTTCAATTAATTTCTGTGTGGAGTTTGCATGTACTCTCCTTGTTTGCGTGGGTTTCCTCCGGGTGCTCTGGTTTCCCCCACAGTCCAAAGACATGCGCTATACAGTAGGTGATACTGTATAACGCATGTCTTTGGACTGTGGGGGAAACAGGAGCACCAGGAGGAAACCCATGCAAACATGGAGAGAACATGCAAACTCCACACAGAAATGCCAACTGACCCTGGCGGGGCTCGAACCAGCAGAGACTCAACTTACTCCTTAAATGTCACAGTTTTGTTTTGAAGATACAAAGATATTTATTGGCCATATTTTAAAGATAAATAATGATATACTATGTAATACCAAACTGATTGTGACACAATAAGGAACCAGGAAGACATACATAACATTGTATGTGTGCAAATAATTAGCAAATACGTTAAAATGACAAATTTTCAACTAATTAATTCCTTCGCAGTCTTGTATCTTTATTCTTAATAAAACAAATAGGTTCCCCCAGTGTTCAAGATATCGTTTGTAAATGTGTGTGAGTTTGTGAGACTTTGCTGCACTGAAATAAAGGTAACTACATCTTATTAGTGCAGTGATAAACAATCTACATGCATTCTTTTATTTATTATTTTTAAATCAAGCAAGCTGTTCAAATGTTCTATAAATGGCACACACTTTTATTAAACAGCTCTGAGTAGCCTGGTTGATTAAATCTCACAGTGCAGTCTTATCTTAATTGCTATACCTCTCGAAAACATCACTTCACTCTGATTCCAGTCCTTGCAAGTCAATTACACAATAGGACTGCATTTCAAGACCCTCTGATGCAGCAAAGCAACATCATTAGGCCTACTGTATATCCTTATTTTGTAATGTTTGCAAGTCTTAGTACAATATAAACCTGTCTTTTGGCTGAACAAAGAGAATTAGGGAGCATAATCATGAGGCATCTTAAATCTAGCCAATTTGGGAGAAAATAATAATGGATCACAAATATATAAATGAATGGACGAACTGACAAATGAATGAAAGAACAAACAACCAAATAAATAAATAAAGCCCTTAGTTTAGTAAACAATTTTAGCTCTGAGACTTTTTCACAAAGCATTTTAACATTAGCTCCAAAATAATTGAAATGTTAGGAGTAGGATTCCTAAGTTACTAAGACCACTTTTTCTAAGTCTATTTTTCTCTAAGACTTTTTTTTCATAACATTTTACAAACATATTATGATAATTAGCTTTTGAAAAGGTATTGACTTAATCTTCATCGGTCCTTGGTATTATAATATGAATATTCTAGTATGTTGTAGAACTAACTATTAGAAACAATGCTTGCATGTCCCACAATTATTCAATTGTTCAATAGCATTCATTTTATATGCATATCCATTAATTGTTTTTGAAAAGCGGCTGAGGGTGAGCTGAACATATACTTGTTTAATTAGTGGCAATTTCCCAGTATTTTATTGAAATCTTTATTTAAATGTGGCAACATTTTATTTTAAAACTTTTTAAATATTTAAAAATGCATATACAACATATTTACATATGACTATAAATAATATCATGCTTTATAACATTTTCATGAATAAATCTCTCACAGGGAGCCTTCCCCTATCATCCAATGACTGTGTGCATAGTGAAAACACATTCTGAGATCATCCAAAGATATGATGTACCCAAAAATGAAAATTTCCATATCATTTATTAAAAAAATTGTTGTTTGTTTAAACTACTTTTATAAAATGAGCTGAAACAACACAATCCTTTAGTTTTTCTTTTGGACAACTTAATTGTCTTATGAACAATCCACTTAAATTTGTAAAAACTAATTAGTTAACTTAATTCCTTCATGTTGTCCAAACACAAATTGACTGTGTGGAACCCAATATTTTTTCATTGTTCACTCAAACCCAAGTGGCTCTAAACTTTTGTAAATTTCTTTCTTCTGTTGAACACAAAACAAGATGGAAGCCAATAGCTGTTTTTGTTCCCCAAACAATCTTCAGAATATCTTGCTTTGTTTGCAACAATACACTCAAAAATAATATTTGCTGCTTGTTCATTCTACTTACTTCAAATGAGTTGAAGTAATCAATGCAATTCTTGCAATTTTTTTGTGGACAACTTAATTGTCTTATGTTAAATCCACTTAAATTTGTAAAAACTATTAAGTTAACTTAATTGATTTGTGTTGGAACAGCATGAAGGACTTGTGTGAAACCCAGCATTATTTACAGTGTACGTTTAAAAAATGACATCTGCTGTTTGTTCAAACTACTTACTGTATTTAAATTGAGCTGAAACAACACCATTCTTAAGTTTTTTGGAGGGGATAACTTAATTGTTTTATGTTTAATCCACATCAATTTGTAAAAACTAAGCGTTACCTTACTTTAGTTAACTAATTCATTATTTGTTGTCCAAGACAGAAATTGTTTGTGTAGAACCTAGCGTTTTTTTTAAAGTGAATAAAGAAACTCAAACAGGTTTGGAACAAGTGAAGGATGAGTAAATGACGGTAGAATTTTAATTTTCGGGTGAACTGTTACTTTAAGATATTTTTCTATTCTTTAATTGGTAAAGGTTTGACTGAGCAGTTGAGTACTTTATAAGAGAAAGTTATTCACTAAAAATATTACTGCTATTTACAGTACACTAAAACAATGACTTTGCTGCTTGTTTAAACTACTTATTTAAAATCAGTTGAAACCAATTTTTGGAGCAACTTAATTGTTTAATGTTCAATTCACTTAAATTACAAAAACTATTAGGTTAACGTACTTAATTTGTGTTGGGACAACATGAGGGGTTTGTGTGGAACCCCCCATTTTTTACAACGTAGGAAAGCTCTTAGTGGTGTGATAAAATGTTTTGTGAATACAGATCCAGGTTTATACCGAGTGCAATCATAAAACTACAGAGTCGGCAGTATCAACAACATCTGAAAGCGCCTGCTATTTTCAGATCATCCCTTTAGGAGAAATCACATTCATGTGGCACTTCTCCGCTGAGCAGCCTTTAGAGAAGATCTTTGAACCGTGAGGAGACTCAACTCGTGTTCTCAGATTATTATATACACTTTTTTAGCACCAGTTCTAGTGTGATTCATCAGACTAAATGAACCGTATACATGTTTTAATGAGTTATCATGACCTTTTTAAAAGACCTAGCAGATAATTAACTTCAGATTGAGCATCATTAGCACTACAGTACATTGCTTCTTCAAAGCCTTCAAATGTATAATCATTAACACATTTCTATTTGATGAATGTTCTTGTATAACTTTTAAATCTTATGTTTGTTCATGTAGATTTGCATTTGAAGGAGTAGTTCATCCAAAAAAAAATATATTTGGGGTTAATTTATTCATCCTCATGTTGTTGAGATAACTTTTTTCTTCAGTTCTTGTATAACCTGTATGAAAGTTTATTTTAGTTTAACTGTTAAATCTTATGTTTGTATATTTAGATTTGTATTTAAAGGGATAGTTTACCCAAAATAATTTTACTTGAGGTAATTTGTTCATCCTCAGGTTGTCGAGGTTGTCGAAAAATATTTCAGATGAATTTTGAACAGTTTTTTGGTGATTCATAATAAGATTCATAAAACGTCAACCAGCACAAATGTAATGTTGGGGTTTATGTTAATATATTAGCTAGTTTACTGATTCACTATAGACTATTTATCATAAATGAACACACTTTCTGTCACAAAAGACCAGTCAGGCTCAAAAACATTTTTATTTAAACAGTAAATTTTACATTTTAAGCTTTGTACATTGCAAAAAAAAAAATTCTTACTTAGAATTTGTCTTGTTTCTAGCCCAAATTTCTTCTTATTTCTGAAAACAAGACATTATGTTTTGCTTGCCAAAAAATGTTTCTTTATATAAGAATTGTTAGATATTTGAACTAAAAACAAGACAAAAAAATCTAAGTAAGAAAAGCATTTTTTGCAGTGTATAATCATCAAGTAAGCTTGTTTAGCTATGTATACTAAGTAAAAAAGCGTAAAAACAACTTTTTTAACATAAAAGCTCTGAAAAAAATGTTGCAAAAGTTAATATATTGTTTAACTTTATTATGATTTATTATTATTATTCATTTATTTTCTTTTTGGCTTAGTCGCTTTATTAATCTGGAGTCGCCAAAGCGGAATGAACCGCCAACTAATACAGCATATGTTTTACGCAGCGGATGCCCTTCCAGCTGCAACCCAACACTGGGAAACATCCATACACTCTTGCATTCACACACATATACTACGGTCAAATTAATTTATTCAATTCACCTAAAGTGCATGTCTTTGGACTGTAGGGGAAGCCGAAGCACCCGGAGGCAACCCATACAAACACGGGGAGAAAATGCAAACTCCACACAGAAATGCCAACTGATCAAACTGGGGGTCGAACCATCTTGCTGTGAGGCGATTGTGCTACCCAGTGTGCCACCGTGACGCCATTATTATTGTACTTTCATCTTAATTTTTGTTGCATGGCCACATTTATTATTTGATTATACATTTAAAGTTGTCTCGTTTTTGTTAGCCATGCAAAAATAGAAGCAAAAAAAAACCTAAATTTACCACATATTTATTTTTGGGTGAACTACCCCTTTAATTAACTTTAATCATTGTCACCGTTTCTCTCTTTTGCTGTCATTTTCTCTCTCTTTGCACTTCATTTCACACACATACATAAAGCATAAAGCATTTCACAAGCCTTGCCTGTCCTGCTGTCTGCAGTCCAATAGGCTGGCAGGTTCTCCTTTAGTTGGTTTGAGTGGTTTTTCAGCCTGATCTGGCAGGCGGGCAGCACAGAGGTTACAGTCATTACCTCACTCTCTGAAAAACACTCTCCAGCCCTCTGGGCTCCATTAGCTTTTCCTTTCCTCACTTACCATCACAACACGCACTTCATTGTTAGTATGTTTGACAGGAGTGAAGTGTTGGCTTTCATTGGATTTTCTTCCTCCAGCGTTACTCGATTATGATTCTATTCACCCTAAAGAAGTCACAGATTGTCTGTACTTTTGTATCTTCTAATTGCACAATATTATTTTCGCAGCCATTCTTCATCCTGAGCAATACATTAAAATGGGTTAGTTTTCTTTATGAATCAATGTATGCCAAATTGAATTTATTAATATTAAATATGCCACAAACATGTCAAGGTGTTTTTGTTTTGCATGCTGTTCTTTACTGACGCATATGTCATTCCAAACCCATTTACTGTTACATTTTTCTGTGAAACACAAAACTAGAGATCATTACGCAAGTCTGGCCGTCTAATGACAGTTCATAGTGACCAAGGTCTGACAAATAAACACCATAAAAACAGAAAAAATGTATTATTTTGAAAAGTTCTACTTTTCAACTGCCAAAATGACACAATATTCAGTTATTAAAAACTTTTCCATTTAAAGTAAAGTATAAAACTTATAAATGCATGTATTATTTAACCCAGTTATTGGTTTTTAACTTTATTCACTGCAGTAGCAGTTCTAGACCAGAGTAACTAGAGGGGCCAAGAAGGGACCACTTGTACTTTGGGGGGCACACTTTAAAAATACACTACAAACTACTAAAAGGATTATTCCAAGTATTTTTTCATGCATCACTCTGCAGTCTTCATAAACATGCTAATAAAATAACAAACTCAAATTAATCTCCATGGTTATTTACAAGTAACTGTGTATTGTAGTACGATAACACATTTTTAACATTCAGGTACATCAAGACACATTTTTGCACCTGTAAACTTTAACATTTTCACACTGTAAAACCCAAAAAGCTAAGGTAACTTAAACCATTTGAGGAAAAGGATTGCAACAAACAATTTAAGTTTAAAAACTAAACCTAATAATGAGTACTGTGAACTTAATCCATTTGAGTAAATGAAGCAATTTGAGCACAGTAAAACCCAATACATGAAGAGGACTTAAACCGTTTGAAGACACAGATTGCTGCAAACCATTTGAGTTAAAAACCTAATCTATATGAGTAATGTGAACTTACTTCATTTAAGTTGAAGTAATGAGGTATTTAGGTAACTCATTACCTTTAACACAGAGTTAAATGAGTATAATAGTATAATTAACTTTCAGTAAATTTTGAATTAACTACACTCATTTCATTTGATAAAGTTGACTGTTGGGTTTTACAGTGTAGTTGAAGTCAATTTTCCTGTTAATTTAAAACAATATTTCCCAATTGATTTTTAACCAACTAAGAAAATGTTCACAATATTTCCTATAAAACAAAAATAAAGTCACATCATGTCTCATTTATTAAAGTATATATAAGTATATATACCGGTGAATAAATAAATATCATAAATCATTGCTTATGCAAACTTTAACTACTTTCTTTAAAATATTAAGGAGTTGTAAGCAATTTTTTCTTGACAGACTGGCACAAATCAGCCTATGTAGACTCTTGCATCGCAAAAAAATTGTGCATTGCAGCTAAAAATGTTGGTGCGATATGCATTCAAATTTGGGGGGGGGGGACAGAAGGGGGCTCAAAAATATAGTTTTGTCTTCAGAAATAATAATTCAAAATTAAGTAAGTTTTCCATAAAGAAAGCTAAATAATATGCCAATGGGGTAAGTGGATAATATTTTAGCATTAGAATAATTCCAAAGCTAAAACAAGATTATTTTGCTGTCCTCATTACCTCACCTCATAAACAAAATGTCAACCAAACAGTTATGATGCCCATTCAAGGGTTAAGAAATAAAATGGTTAGTCACCTTAAAGCTGTGCGCTAGCAAAGTAAACATTGTAAATTTAGATTTCATGCAGACTTTAAAGGGCATGAGGGTGAGAAAACGACAACAGAATCCTTGTCGCAGGAATTGTTCTCTTGGTACTTAATCAGCAGTAATCAATAACCAGAGTGCTTCCTTTTTAAATGTTCACACTGTTAATGGTCTTCACAGCTCTTGCAGATTGTAGATTTTAAATCTTTTCAGATTTTAAGACAGTAACAGCAACAGACTTTTCTGATATTTTGAGTGCACAATCACTTACTGAGAACCGGGAGACAACCTTGGTCTCAAAAAAGTACCATTTCGTGACAGTCTGAAAGAGGAAATGGTGTTGACAAAACATTTTTACAAAATTGGCAGGAAATGAAGCATGAGTTTGATTTTTCAGCCCTATTCGAACTCCATCTGCTCATGGTGAGAAGTAATTATCTGGACCCTTGAAACGGAACAAATCTAGTTGTTTTGTTGACTTACCTTAAGTTGTCAATCATGCAAACTGAACCCTAAAAATAGACAAACCATTCAGAAACCGACAGGATTCTCCACTCTTATCTGCCACCAGCAAATTGACCCCCTATTTGTTAAAGCATACAGCACTATAAATCCATTATTTTTTCTTTTGTTTTGTTTTCTCTTATTATTTTAAATTGTTATTATTATTAAAAAATGCTATTGCTATTTCCACTTAAGCTGACTTTAAAGTATACAAATAGGAAAATACTGTTGGTCTGGTACTGTTAAAGGGAAAATTCCACAAATGCATTTGGAAATAGCGATTGAAAAGTGCCTTAATACAATTGCTGGTCTCTCCCCTGGCTGTGCTTGGAGTGAATTTTATTAGCTGCTCACTCGTGTCTCATATTGAGCTCCAGACAGAGGGAAATATGTTTCATCTTCTGTCTCCACCCACTCGCTCCACCAGAATTCCAAACACTGGAAATAAAGCCTCCTCCATACAGACACCTCATATTACCCCGGCTCATGACAAAGGCTTATCTTACCATCACACCTAAATTTGCCATCCATTTAATGGGGAAGAGAATCAAAGGGTTCACTCTGGGAACAGGATTTTTTTCCGGTTTGGTTTTAGTGCTTGCAAATTGTAGCATTTGAAACCCCTTTTTGCAGTAAAATCTTTTTTTTTGTGCCTTTCACAGAGACATGACGGTGTTGTTTGCGTGATCTTTGATTTATGATGTATTTGAAATTACAGAAATATCTCGAGCATGCTAACTGGAACAATTCACTCCTTTTAACAGATAACCATTGACTTCTATTGTATTTGTTTTTTCTAATATTGATGTCAACGGACCAATGGTTGGCGGTTTTCAGCATTTTTATTTACATTTTAGTCATTTAGCAGACGCTTTTGTCCAAAGCTACTTACTGTACAATTGAGGAGGCATTCAGCAATTCAACAAGAAGAGGCAATACACATAAGAAGTGCTTATTACACAAATGAACTGTTAGTGCTCAGAGAATAGGTTCTAGAGTAAGGAGAGATTTTTTTTAGAGAAAAGTGTGTTTCTACAGTTGGTTTGTCAAGCCCACTCACCTGTGTGAAGCACACAACATAAATGCAAAATGAATAATTCCTTCTTCGAAAAAAAGAAGAAGCAAAACCAACAGATGCTTAATATAAATAAAACAATGCTGCCATTCGTACTGAATGCAAAGCTGTCTTGAAAACTTTGTCTTCACTCCATTTAAAAAGAGTTCTAATGGACTGATTTCACGCGGCCGCCATTTAAAAATCGAAATTGAGGCTGCGGTGAGAAGAATTGTGTGACTCAGTATTGCCTGAGTCACACAGGAATGTTGTGTACCTGGTTGTATATCTTAACAGCGGAGAGAAAGTGACACTAATTTATAATTTTACCATCTTCAGAGTGACCCGAAGGTCTGTTCTGAATGGAAAGTGAAAATAAAAAGGGACATCAGGGAAATGGCACTTACCTAACATTATCTTTCCCAAACACGGTTTAGATGCCATTTATCAAACTCAAGTTAATGAACTAATTCTTTCACTATATTAGACCTGTCATGATGCTGAATTTTGTTACTGAAATTCATAAAAACCGTACATTTCCTACTAACATTTAAGCACTGTTGAAAGCAACACTGCTGATTTGCCATAGTATTCACCAGTGCTCAACAGAAATGACTGTGATTGGTCGTGAAGGTCATCAGTTCTATGAACTCCACCACTGTTTACTGAGTGCAAACACAAACAAGCAATCGACTGATCTTCACGGCTTTAAAACGCTCCAGTGTTCGTGTATCTGTGTTTGCACTCAGTGAAGTTTTAAAATTTCAGTACCGGAACAACACTATTACAGACAACACGAGGATGTACTACAGAGGACTGCACTGTTTTATCGATTACATAGGCTGAAGCAGGGAAGCCCCCACGGTGTTTACTTCATGCCATGAACTGAAGCCTAGGAGGACACTTAAGCTTTATTACTCTTAAAGAGATTGTGATTTTTTGATGCCCAATATGCTTTTAATTGTTTAAATTAAACTTAACTGAATGATATTAAAGTGATGTTTACACCATATTTACATTTGAAATCGTGGCAACAGCTGGAGGTTTGTAGTCCACAGCATGTTGTTGCAATGTTTACAATGCTGATCCTATACTTTTGGGTTTCTTCCCACCGCAGCCTCACTTTTGTGTTTCAAAATGGCGACCAGGTGAAATAAACGTATGGGGTAGCCACTGACTTCTGTTGTATTTTTTTTTTTCTGTCAATAATTTTCAGCAGTTTGGAACCACTTTGATGGTAAGTAAATAGTGTGCAGATTTTCATTTTTGTGTTAGCTATCCCTTTGAGCCACATTAAAGTGGTCATAAACTGTAAATTCAATATCACCTCAATCTTTTGATTTTAAAGAGGTAATTGTAAACAATATTCACAAGTTCCACAAACAAGGCTTAAACCTAGTCCCAAACTTGAAAAACAAATGCACTGACTTGATTAAAAATACCAGTGTTTTGTTTTGTCTAAAATGGACACTAGTAATGATTTTTCTTCTTAAGGCACATTTATAAAATAAATTACTTAAATGTCCCAATTGAACTATAGCCTAATCCTGCTTTAGTGTAAACCCTGTATGTGAAACCAGGCCTGTGAAACTAAGTCAAAACTAAAAACTGCTTAAATTGAAACCAATCTGCCAAAATTGCTTTACATTACAGATCATTAGATATGTACTTAGTATTTATTGTATACATTTTTAATTAAAATCATAGCAGTGTCCATCTCTGGTGTATGTAATAACATGCAGATATGTCAAACGTGCAGAGGTTTACACGGGTGGGCACACAGCTGTTCTTTCAAACTTTTGAAAAATGATTAATATGCAAGACTGTGATCCAATCATACCATTGGGCATTTACTTCGAAGTCTACAATCAGCATATCTGTTCAATTAGTTCAGCTGAGATGGTCGAAACAGTACTTAAAGGGATAGTTCACCCAAAAATGAAAATTACCTAATCATGTACTCTCCCGGATGTGGTTTTTAACCATGAGTATGAGTTTAGTTTTTTGATCACAAAAGAAGATATTTTGAAGAATGCTGGTTGCTTGCACAAATCAACTTCCATAATAGAAAAAAATACAGTCAATGAGTACCAGCAACCATTTTATAAAAAAGGTTCCACTTTATATTAAGCGTCCTTAATTACTATGTACCTGCATCAAAAAATAAATACAATGTACTGACTGTGTTCATTATGTATTTGAGAACACTTGTGGTGCTCTTGAGTTGGGATAATGGTGTGGTTATGGACAGGTTTTGTGATAAGGGTAGGTTTAAGAGTGGGTTAAGGTGTAAGGCATGGTCAACAGTGTATTTACAAATGTAATTGCAGAAAGTAATTACATATGTAATTACGTATAGGTATTTAACCAAGCTTAAGTACAATGCAAAAACATGTATTTACACAATAAGTACACTGTAACAAATTATTAAGTACATATTAATTAAGACCAAATATCTTCTTTTGTTTTCAACAGAAAAAAAAACACTAAAACAGGTTTTGAACAAGTGAAGAGTGAGTAAATAAAGGTAGAAATTTCATTTTGGGGTGAACTATCCCTTTACATACCTTTTACTTCCAAATTATGATGCTATTTGACGTAAAAAAAAAAAAAAATCTTTATACCATTATGTATAAATGACCCCAGAGAACAGTACAATATAAACAAAAAAGCTAGATTTATTTTTTGAAGATGTATTTTTTTTTCTGTCTAAAGTATTGATTTACATTTCCAGTTATCTATTCTGCATGTAATTAGAAATTAATTTGAAGTCACTCTCTACTTGGATTGAGATGGATCAATCTTTAATTAAGTAAAATCCCCTCGAAGACGCCTGTTGAGAACGGGCCATTCATACTTGTAAGCTGAGTGAGTGACACTAATTATGTTCATGTTTTTGTCCTGAGGCTTCTAATGAACTTTATCTGAAATTAGAGCCTAATTCATCTGTAGTTTGTTATTATTTAGAAGGGTATCTGACTCAGTCACTTGGTTCTCCACTTTCAGCAACCCACTGCGACAGTTATTTTGGATAATTTTACACGTCTTGTGTTAGATGTATTAATTATTTAATGTGTGTTTAAATAAATCTGGTTTGAAAACAAATTATTGCAGCCACTGGGAAAATTATTTCATTTAAAGAACTAGCTAAAGCAGAAAAATCACTTAATAATTAGATTCAGAAAAGGCAGCTTTATGTGCAGTTTACATGTATCACATACTTTTATTTTGGAAAAATAAAGGTATATAGTGATGTGTATTATATTTATACACTATAAAATCATATTTTGTGTACTATGTAGCTATAAATCATAAATAAATCCAAAGAAACAGAGTATTTTCGACTGATCTTACGATTTTTCCGTAGTTTTCCAACTTCCAGTTACTGTATGAAATAAATACACACACAGGCACACACATATACACACAGTATTTGTGTATTTGCTGATCCATAAAGTACATTAAAAACTGTAATATTGTGACACTGTATTAAATAATATTATTAACATTTAATTACTCGTTATTGACATCAAGTCCTTCATACATTTTGCATCTGAAAAGTCATACAAATGCATATGCAATGAGGTCAGCCACAAAAATAGCTATGTCCACACTTTTTTGAGTTGACTTAATGTGCAGTATAAATGTCAGAATGTAAAGCTTCTAACATACTACTCCAGATATTTTAACAGGAATCATTGTGGCGTACAAATATCCTGGAAATATAAAATTTGACAGAGAGTATAAGATGTGTGCTGAGACATGAACTTTTGACATACAGTACACAGGTAGCAAAGAATTCTGGCCCAGATTTGGCATAAAGCTGGCACAGCAGGCATTCATCCGGCACTGGCATATGGGCCAAACATGGGCTTGGTTTGGCAGCCGTGGCACCATCTTTAAGGCGGCACACAAGACTTAGGCCAGATATCAAATGTAGTATTTGGCTCAGATGTAAAAAATGTACATGTGGACCCTGTAGGTTTGGCCTATGTTAAACCACTTTTAAAATACATTTAAATTATTTTTGAGTAAACAAAATAATAATTTTAAAAGTGTAGCCATAAAGCAAAATGCTTCATGAGTTTAGGAAATTTATTGCAGTCGTGACACACCAACATATCTGGCCCAGTTAAGTTATTAACTTGGCTAAGACTTGGCCCAGATATGGTCCAAGTTTGACCCATGTTTCATGTACCGTAATGAAATATTTTATAAACAGTTATTTTCCACCTGGTGTTAAATGTTAGCGACATCTTAATATAATTAATCTGTATTTACAATGTTAGTCGCCCTGCTTCACCCATATTCTCCGACCTCATGGAGAGAGAGACAGAGAGAGAGTCAGAAAAAGCCCCTGAAGAGGAGAGAGACAGGAGAGAACTGGTATAGTGTGTGTGATTTCGAATACGTTCAGCTTTATAATCAAGTGCTTTTTGCCTACTCTTCTTCATCACGAGGGAGACAGTAGGAATCATTAATCAGTGTGTGTATTATGGAAGACTCAGACTCATAGAATTGGACTGGAGAGGTGTTATATACAAATCATATGCATTATAAGTTTGTAGAAGTTATACATTAAAAATAGCCTTAAATATATATTTTAGTACTGCTTCAGTGAACTTGAACAAGTGTATTAAAAACAATTAATTTGGTTTTATTAAATGTAAAAAACAACTAGTTTTATTCATATTTTTTTTATCAAAGTGTGCTTTAAATGCTTTTGAAATCAGGTAAATCTTTGTAGACTGTATATGTACTATGTAATTTATTTTAAAAATGTGGGCAAATTATTATAGATTAACTTTATTTAAAACATATTATATTAATCTTATTTTTTAATTCAACTATAGGGGTGTGGCCTTGTAGGGGGCCCTAAAACATTGTGCCCAGGGACCTCTGAATTCTTAATCCGGGCCTGCTTTAAGTTGATTATTTGGAAAAGTGGCAGAAGGTAGAGTTTTCTGATGAATCATCTGCTGAACTGCAACTGATCACCACAAATGGAAGACCTATGCAGAAGACCTATTGCAACCCGCATGGACCCAAGATTCTCAAAGAAATCAGTCAAGTTTGGTGAAGGAGAAAACATGGTTTGGGGTTACATTCAGTATGGGGGCGTGCGAGAGATCTGCAGAGTGGATGGCTCATCAACTGCCTGAGGTATCAAGACATTTGTGCAGCCCATAACATTACAAACCACAGGAGAGGACAAATTCTTCAGCAGGATAGCGCACCTTCTCATACTTCAGCCTCCACATCAAAGTTACTGAAAGCAAAGAAGGTTAAGGTGCTCCAGTATTGGCCAGCCCAGTCACCAGACATGAACATTATTGAGCATGTCTGGGGTAAGATGAAGGAGAAGGCACTGAAGATGAATCCAAATAATCTTGATGAACTCTGGGAGTCTAAGAACACTTTCTTTGCCATTCCAGATGACTTTATTAATAAGTTACTGTCCTAAATAAATAATTAAAATTCAAGACATGATCATATTTTATTTTGGTAAAATAAGGGTAATCTAGAGGTCTTTGCCTTTCATATAAGCCACTTCTGATACTAAATGATCATCTAGAAGTCAGGTTATTAATTGTTGTTCCTAAAACTTGCATAGGTGACAAGACTTTTGTCAGGTGGTGTATTCTTGAAATTGTTTAAATATTTTTTTCAGAAATTCATCCCATAACAAAATTTGTTTATATAATCAATCCAAAAACACTAGAAATAAAAACCAAAACTTATACTTTGGTTTCTGACAGTTAATTTGTCCAACAAAAATAGGACGACACAGACCACTTTTAGGTTCAATATGTTTACCTCAAACAAAGTGTATATCAAACACAAGTCTCTTGAGTCAAGTGGAACAGAGGCTGCAATGCAATCTTTTCTGCACTTTTTAAACCCAGGGCTTGTGTTTGTTCTTGCTGGGGATCAGAAAATAGTCTCTACACGCACACATTGATACACAGACATGCATGGTTTCAAAATCTCTTCACTTTTTCTATAGGGACCATCATTTGCAATCTCTATATCCCAGCCTAATTGAAAAGTCGCTCCATTCGGATAAGTGTGTAATTCGTAAAATCCTTTTCATTAACAAAACTCTGAACCACTGAATATCGTGCTTCTCAGTAAGGCGTCCTAAAGCCATCAAAGACTATCAAGCTGCTCCTAAGGTGATTTTGTTTTATCCCGCTCCAGTGCTGCTGACAGCCTCCTAAAGAATCTGTCCAGCATCCAGCGGGAGCTTCCTGCTCTCTTTTGCCCGCTTAGATTCTACATAAGTCTGCTTGTAATACAAACACAATGTCAGTCTGTGATTGGCAGCATATCAAAATGTTTCTCCAAGCTGTGCCACTTAATTTGACTTGAAGGTCATAATTATTATGTATACATGGACATCAGCAATCAAATTATTTATCTTATTCTAAATATGAAGGTGTTTATATGAGTTGATTTTAGAATATTCCTTTTATGTTCCTGTTTTACATGTTATGTTAATTAATGACACAAATAATTACATTCCCATGTGACAGCATCCATCATTCCTCCAAAATGTTACATATCAACATACAGTTTGCATTTGTTGTGGTGCTATTTACAATTTTGAGTGTTTAATCTTAAATTTAACGAAAGCTCCAAATGCAGTTATTTATTTGTCATGCTATAAACAATAATGGTGGATACAAATTCATGCTTGAAGCCATAATAATATTTGTTTTGCTGTCAAATTGTTTAAACAGTAATTGTGCACTTTAATATTACTCCATTTTAATTTGATCAGTTTACTTGCTGAATTAAGGTAAGTAAAAAAAATAGCTGCTTATAGTTTCTTAATTGAAGTATTATTCTTATTCATGTTAATATTATTATATCAACCATGGCTCATTAGAAATACACACTGTAATTAATTTTTTTTTGTAAATTAAACCGTAACTGTAAAATGATCTGTATTTTACTGTACACTCTCAGAAATAAAGGTACAAGAGCTGTCACTGGGGTGGTACCTTTTCAAAAGGTCCATATTGGTACCTCAAAAGTACATATTAGTACCTAAAAAATTTTAAGAGGAACACTTTTGTACTTTTTAGGTGCTAATATGTACTCCTGAGGTATTAATATGGACCTTTTAGGTACACATTTGTATCTTTCGAAAAGGTACCACCCCAGTGACAGATCGCGTACCTTTATTTCTGAGAGTGTAAGACAGATATGCAGTGTTACTGTATTTTAAAGTTGCATTGTGAAAATTACTGTATATTTTACAGTAAAGATATACATACAATTTACTGTAAATATACAGCAAGATAGATAAAGCTGTAAATGTAAATACAGTGTAATGTAATGTACAAAATGTAAAATGCATTGCTCTGGGAACTTTTGTTTGCACATTTCAGATGACAATTCCAATAAATGGTGCTGTCTACATTTTTGTGAATCAAAAATACATTTCTTAGGGTATGTTTTGTTGTGTTCCAGATACGTATCTGTCTTGTACATGTCCACGAGAAGGTGTGGCCTACAGTACCTATCTACAAACCTAAACCCTTTCCTAAACCTACAATTAGTGATTTAAAAAAGCAAATGTAATTGAAAAGAGAACTGTGACCACATTGTTTACTTTGATTTCACATTGCTATTACCTCTTATGCTTGAGAAGCTAACAATGCTCTTGTTCAACATGTAAACACATTAAATGGTTTTCCTCTATTAGAGTAAGATCATAAATGCCATGAAGGTCAGCTGGATTTTTGCCTGCAATCCTGATGTTGCTAAGCATAAATGCATTAACTTGTCGGTTTATTTAAGTGCATATTAAGCAAGGATTTAAACACATGAAACACATACCACAAATTCAGATGTTTTCTTAACCCAGAGAATATGCAAATGTGTTTTCATGTAGTGCCATGTAGAAGTTCTACACCTAAAATGCTACATCTTAAGAGGATAATAAGCACTGTTCAATTTTTAATCATGTATTTAATATGAGGATGACAACTGACATGAAATAATGAAACAAATGAAGTACTCAAAAGTTAGATATGCAGATTAAAAAAGGCCAGACAGAATCTGCCATCGTTTTTTTTTTTCTATTTGTGCAGAATTTTGTAAAATATTGATTTTGAAAGTCCTAACAAAAAAACTTAAGATGTGAAATAAAATATGAAGAACTTTAACGTTAAGGTTTACAAGTTTACAATGCAAAACCCACTTGTTTGGTAACAAAGTTTCTCATATAATATCTGATAAAAGACAGAAAATATTACATTGCAATTTGCATTGTACATAAATCATATAAACATTTGCATATTATTTAAATATATTATCGAAAGTATTATAAAAAAAACATGTAAATATATATTTACGTGCATTTGCATAAATAAATAAACAGACTCAATGAGGGCTAAAAAAATGCAGATTTTTTAGGGCACAGATTTCGTGAAGGCCCAGTTATCAGCCTATCGGTCTGCATGTAAACATGCTAATTGCGAGTACATCCAGAATGATAATCATTGCTGATCGGACCACTGAACTCAGATCAGCATCAAAATGCATTTCTATGTCACATGGTCAGGCTAAAACATGTCCAAAATGAGAGGTCACTGATGAGAAGAAACCGAGACGCCCATTGAATCCACATGCTAATAACGTATTTATTCAAAGGGTGGCAATGTGACGGGCGCTCATCACACCATCTCCAGAGACCCGTAGCCTAGTAACAGGAGGTGTTTTCCCCCTCCCCCCTCACCATCCACCTTTTCTCATATATTTTCCTCATTTATTCTGTTCTGGACATTTTGGATTTGAGTCCCCACTGTTCAAATGACAGTTTGCCGTCAAGCTCTCTCACATTTCTTCATTCAAAATAAGCAAGCCGGTGCCCTGAGCGATGACACTTCAGATCTCCACGAGAGTTTTCCCACTGTTGTGACAGATCAAGCTCGGCAGTGTGAAGTCAGCCTGGCTTACCATCCATTCAAACTGAAAGAGCCAGACAAATTTGTGTGAACACAGAGAGAGACCAAACTCAGCTGCCATGCATAGACAGTTATATTTATTAGTCATATGCTAATGATAAAAACTTGCAAATGGCTGAGATGTTTACCAGTTAAGCTTGATGTCACGGTGCCAGTATAACTCTTTGGATAATGAAATTGTAGGGAAATTGCCATTTGTTTGGTAAGTGCATTTTGTGCGATCAAAAAGCAAGCTTTAAAAGGCTTTTCCATACGGTCACATCACATTGAAGACTGCCAAAATATGGTTTATAGACCTTTATTCAAAATTCCACATTGGGAAATCAATTAAGTGGAAACTTTAAATGGTACAAAAAATAATGAATAAAAATGACAAACATAGAATACAAAAATTGAATACAAACAACATTACATAAGAGTTAGACAGATTAGGCTATAGTGTATGTCTAATTGAAATGTCATGCATCTCACAATTGTGGGAAAATATTATACAAATGTGTTTTCATCGTATTCTACATCCAAAATTCTGCA
Organism: Danio tinwini; assembly: GCA_903798205.1. Taxonomy (NCBI): domain Eukaryota; kingdom Metazoa; phylum Chordata; class Actinopteri; order Cypriniformes; family Danionidae; genus Danio; species Danio tinwini. Next base: position 12,382,446 of record CAIGQZ010001492.1, on the reverse strand, counting down.
TCTTGAGAGGATAAAAAGCATTGTTTAGTTTTTAATAATTTATTTCATATGATAATGACAACTGACATGAAATAATAAAACAAATGAAATACTCAAAGGTAGATATGCAAACAAAAAAGGGCAGACAGAATCTGCTGTCATTTTTAGATATTTATGTGAAGAATTTTGTAAAACATTTGTGGACTAAAAACTTAACTTGTGAAATAAAATAATAATAACTTTTAAACATTTATTTAAGGTTTACAAATGTTTTACAGTGCAAAATGCAATGTAAAATACTGTAAATACTGTACAAATTAAATGGACTTTAACTTGTTAACAAAGGTTCGGCAGTGGGATCACACCCACTTTGCCTCCTGAATCAATCACCTACTTCCTGAAACTTATTTAAGGCAGACCAGCCCTCATTCTCTCGAACCCACTCTCCCTTCCTCTATTTTCTTGCTTCCTATTAACAATCCTTATAACCCTCTCTTCCCTCCTAAGTTGAATCGGAGGGGGGGATCCAATCACTCTACTAAAATATTACAAAGATGGTACCCCCACTCTGAGTCTTTGGGCATCATCGTAGGACGCCCGATCAACCTGCACACCTGTTCACTATCCCTATACTTCCGTTCCCCTTCATCCCTCTGTTCCCTTACCACCCTCTTTCATTCCTACATCCCTACACTCTCAGAAATAAAAGTACATGAGTTGTCACTGGGGTGGTACCTTTTCAAAAGGTAAAAATTTGTACCTAAAAGGTCCATATTAATACCTCAAGGGTACATATTGGTACCTAAAAAGTACAAAAGTGTTCCTTTTAAAATTTGTAGGTACTATACTTTTGAGGTACCAATATGGACCCTTCAAGTTCAAATGTGTACCTTTTTAAAAGGTACCACCCCAGTGACAGCTCCTGTACTTCTATTTCTGAGAGTGTACAATAAAGTCTAGCTCAAAGTGTGGCGTGGTCCATGCTGGTGAAAGTCATATAATGATAATTATAACACAATAACATACTCATTTGGAGATTAGACACAAAGCGTATTGTGTAAGGCTAAATAAATCAACTGTTTATTGTCAAGTTCAACAAAGCTAAATGTTTCTGTCAAAATCTGTGTTCCTCCAATGACAATACTGCAGACAGTAATGAATCCATTTCACTTTCTGACTATGATTCTGCCTTCTGATTGGGTATTGTTTTGTTTCACCTGATAATCTCTGGCTGCGCATTTGTCCTATGGTTTGTCTTTAAAATAACCCCCCACCCCCACACTCACATCAGGATTACCAACACATCAATATTTTGAATATGTACATTTTGCGATCAGAGTGCCTCCAACGTTCTTTAGAGGAGATTAAGTCACTCGTAACACACTTTAAACCACAGGAAAATCTGATAGGATAATCTTTTTATCTTTTATTATAGTCGGAAGGGGAGGAATCGGCTCAAAATCAGCCCAATTATCCAACCCAATGTTTTTGGCTGGCCTACTTCAAAGTAATGCACTTGTAAAGTAAATTAGTGTTCATTTCATTATTATACATACAAGAGGGACACACATTTTTTGAGAAATTTCTTATAAAATAAACTTTTCAAAACTTTTCCTTGATGTTAGACTCAAATCAGCTTAATCACTTTGTTCAATGTAAAGCGTCAGCCAAAACTGAAAATTCTGCCCTTCACTTTTTCCAGACCTGTTTGAGATTATTTCTTCTTTAAAACACAAAGGATGATTTTGTTAAAACAGCTGGATAGCAATAAACAATTACTTATTTGTTTTTCCTATACTATGGATGTCAATGCCTACTAGTTTTCAGTATTCTTCAAAATATCTTCTTTATGATCAACAAAATAATGAAACTCATAAAGGTTTGGAACCATTTTCATTTTTGTGTGAACTATCCCTTTAAGTGCATTGAGGTCTTTCATTAAATAATTCATTGGATATATTGTGCTATCAAAAGACTCCCTTTATTTATTTGTGTTTGTATTTTCATGCACCCTTAAGGGACAGCTCAGTAGAAAACTTTCCTTTCTTTACATTATTTTGTAAACAAATACCTCTTCACATTCAATTTCGAATTCGAACTTTTGACATGGCCGCTAGATTCAAGAAAACCAAGAATAATACAAATGTGTAAGAGCGATATCTATGTTTTATCTATCAGCATTACTAGCAGATATTTTTTTCTGTAATCCCTGTACAAATACAAGTACAATTGAAGAATGCTGTTCACTGAAACACAAAATGTCTGACCATTCAATTCAATTCAATTCATCTTTATTTGTATAGCGCTTATACAATGTAGATTGTGTCAAAGCAGCTTCACATGGAAGTTTATAGTGAATTGAAAAGTGTCAGTTCAGTTTTCAGTGTTTAAGTTCAGTTTAGTTTAGTTTAGCTCAGTTCAGTGTGGTTTAATAATCACTACTGAGAGTCCAAACACTGAGGAGCACTTCCATCGATGCGCAGCTCTACAGATCCCGAACCATGCAAGCCAGTGGCGACAGGGGCGAGGAAAAAACTTCACCAATTGGCGAAAGTGAAGAATTTAAAAAACCTCGAGAGAAACCAGGCTCAGTTGGGCACGACCATTTCTCCTATGGCCAAACGTCTTGTGCAGAGCTGCAGTCTAGGCGCAGTAGCTGGACCTCCGCGAAGACACGTCTGTCCTTGGAGCATCAGAGGAATCAGTCTTATGCTCTCCATCATGACCACCACAGCAGCAGCTTAGGATACGGCCTGGTCCGGGAGCCTTGGAATCGTCTCGTCGCTGGTCTTGGATCGCATCAGTGGCACTGCATAGTCTGAGGGCCTCGAGATGAGTACCCCCATGTGGAAATACAGAATAAGGAGAATAATTAGCGTAGCTGCTGTTCATAGTGTATATAAACAAGAAGCAAAATCGTGTGTGGGGCACATCATGCGTCACACCGACCATGGCCTCTTTAAATTTCCAATCCAATCAATCTTAATGATCTAGATCTCTTTGTGTCAAACAGTAATGTGATTTTACACAGTTGTCTTGAATATGGAGGCCTGATAAACCCTTTTCGTTGTGGACATTTCTCCACAAATATACACAAACTCTCTTATACGCACTAATGAAGAACAGGAGACGTTTCATTTATTGTGTCTGGCCCAGCAAATCAATACTGACAATCTGCAAGATTATCCCATTTTAGAATAATTTGGTGTGTCATTATCTGCTCACGTGCTTTAATGATCCAAATGGAGATCTTAAGGTCAGAATACGCTGATGATTTTACTATTTGCTTGGGAAGACTGGAACCCACAAAAAAATGATATTAAATTTGGTCTCTGTTCTCATTTCGATTCCCCATCTTTCGTCTTTCAGTTTTTCACACCTCTGGGTAAGCTTGTGACTTTTTTGTATTAAGAAATGTGAATACCAAGTTGTTTCTGCTATTGCCTGGAGGCAGCAGCTTGTGCAGCTCATATAGAAACATAAACGTCTAACAGCTAATTCAACTCTTTGTTTGTTTCCCCCATTATCCCACATTACATTGTCGTATTTATATCCAATGCAAGGAATCTACAGGGGCAGCATGGTATTGACAGTATGTGATTTATTCACATTGTGTTTTTCTAAATAATTACAGGAAAAGGAAAGGATGAAATTGGATAGAGAGTCTCTGGCAGTGCTGGAAAGAAAACAACTCACAATCTCTGAATTAAAAAAAAAAACACAGGTTAGTATTCTTTGGATAGACTTAGTTGAATTTGACTTTTGGCATAAAATGGCTTAAATACTTGAATTTATTTAACAACATTTATGATGTATGTTTTAAAGTAATTTAGTCATGACTTATTTGATGTCATTTTGTGCTGCTTTCAGAAGACACTGCCTCAAACTGAATCAGTAGTTTTACTATACGTATTTGTTTTGAGTAAAAATAACAATTGTGTTTTATAAAACACTGATAGTGTTTATTCAATTTATTTCAAATATCAATATAACATATTGCATGTGTTCAGACTTTAAATATTGGACAAAAATGTGGGTAAGACATTATTTTGATGGTCCCTATTGCACATTTTGTTGACAAAGTTGCATTGCAACTACAGTACATGCTAATTACTTCTTATTTGAGTATTAGTAGACTGTCTGCTTAATATATGCTGATACTCTTCCTTCAACAGGCATTTAAATGACTATACGAAACTTTGCAAGTACATGTCAACTTACACTAACCTAACAGTTTACTTATAATCTGATGAGAATTAGTTGGCATGTGGATGCAATGTAACTTAAATTCAGCAAAATGCATTAAAGGGACCATCAAAATAAGGTGATACTAAAATGTTTAAATATCTTCACCGTAAAAAATATATATATTATTAAAATGTGATCACACATTTTTGTCACTTTAACTCTGTTACCCTATTATCTTATCTTTATTTAAAATGTTTACAAATATAAAACAAACATAATGAACACCTCAAAATATTTTATTAAAATGTAAAAATATTTGTGTATATACAGTACAACAGATCAGTGGTTCCCAAAGTAGGGGTCGAGTTTGATTTTCCAAAAAATTGAATACATTTTATTTAGCGATTATTAATACCATATTTTATTCATAACCTACTGAACAACAAAATGGTAATTAATAGTTACATTGTTAACATGTTAATAATAAACATTAAAAGACGACATGCAAATAAAAGCCATTAGCCTTAGATTTTTGCGATGCATCACATTTATTTTATGGCACCAGGTTAAACTTTCTGACACCTTTACAGCACTCACATAAATAAAAAAAAAAATACAGGCCACAACTGAACATGGAGGATGGTCTCTGAGTGGTGTTCTCCAAAATAAGCAATGAATATGCTTGGGCCTATTGGTATGTGTGGTCGTTGTGTGCAAGAATTACATATCTATAACCACCTCAGAGAATATTGGGGGTAACAAATCACTGGCATTGTTATTTTAGGGGTCGCGGGCTGAAAAGTTTGGGAACCCCTGCATAAGATTAATCAGATACCAAAGCCAAAACTAGAACAAATAAAACAAAATACCTGGAAAAAAGTACACCCCAATGAAAATGTTAGGGAAAAATATTAAATAAAAATGTCTAAAGAGGAAAAATTAAGAAAACCATAAAAAAAGATACAATTTAGTTGAAATCTTGTAGTTTGCAAATTCTTTTTGCAACTTCTCGCTTGAATTTAAATATATTACTACTATTATATATTATTTCTTAATATGTTAGGTGACCACAATCTTATTTTAATGAATATAACTGATTATTAAAACTTGTTTAAATATCACAAAATATATTGTCTATATACACTGAGAAATGGATACAAGTTAGATACTTGATGTTTTCACTCATCATGTTACTGCATTCTGGTATTGCTTTCTCCATCAATGATATTTCCCAACACCTTCTACATCTTTCAGATTCAGAATCAAGTGTTATGTCAAAATGTCTGCATGATGATATTCAAAAAAAGAAAACAGAAAACTTAAAAAAACAGAAAAGGATAAACAGAAGCAGATGTTCCGTTTGGCCTGAAGACCTCTCAGAGGAGTTTGATCATGACAGGTGGTGAACATTTTGCAATATGTTACTGAGGAATTATGTAAAATTTGCTTTATGGCTCCACTTATTTGATTTGTATGTCCTTCAGATCCTCAAGATGATATCAAATACTCACAGGGAAGCGTCTTTGGCTGCTGCTACAGTTTGATTTGTCTTCCTCTGTGATGCCTGAACCTGTTAATCTGACAAATTGCAGGAAGGTTGTGAAGTTTTAGAGTTGGCTTCTTCACACCTAATGCTTCAAACTCATATCTATGACTCAGTTTCACAGGTTTGATCATTGGCTTGAAATAGAGACAAAATCAACTCAGAGTCTGGGTATATATCATTTGTACTTCTTTCATGGTGAAGTGTGCATGTAGATAGATGGCACAAATGCTCACCTGTCCAAAACCTTCATCTGTTCAAACAGACAACTTGAAATATGATTAATCTCTCTGCATGCTGTTGAGCTGGAACAAATGGCATACAGAAAGACAGTCTCGATTTCCTAATAAACGTTTTTATCTCAATGGAAAATGACTTTTTTTCATTGCTAGCCTGAGATTACGGAGAAATAATAATAAATAAAATATTTTGATGGTCCATTTGAGTATTAGTAGACTGTCTGACTGTCAGAAACACTCACTTTTACCAGCGGAAGGCCTTATAGCCACAACCCAGCACTAAGAGTACAACCCTCAGTGTCAGGAAACACCCACACACCCATTCACATACTATGGCCAATTTTAGTTTATCCAGTTCAGCTGTAGATTAGTAGACTGTCTGATTAATATCTGTTGATATTTGGGGTTTGGGTTGCAGTTGGAAGGGCATCTGCTGCGTAAAACATAATTATTGATTAAGCTGAAAATAAAATAAATGAATGAACGAATATTGTCAGTTAACAAAATACTTAAAGAGACAGAATACGGAAAGAGACTGTATTTTGCACTGTAAAATTATATGTAAAACAATGCTCTGAATCATTGGTGCTTTACGTTTACTTACAAAATGCTCTCAAATAGCAATATGGGACTTTCACCTCAGCGCCGACAACTTTTGATGGTAGAAAGTTTAATAGTAACTTTTGTTGACATTTTTGTTGTTTGAAACAATTACTATGAAAAAGCAAAGCAAATTAAAGTACAAAACCTGGTAATTAACTTAATTATTCTGTTATGTATGTCTATGTGTATTATTTCTTATATTGTTTCAAACAACTAAAATGTCAATAAAATTAATTTTGCTAAACTGCAGTTACATTTTTCAACATCAAAAGTGGTTGGAACAGATATCGAAGCCTCATAATCTGATTAAAAAGAATAAAGCAAACACGCACACACAAAACTATTATTAACCAGAAACTGTTCATTAACAAATATATATGTTTAAATAGCTGCACAAAACTGGCCAATCACCATTTACTGCACTGCAATTTGAATCCTTTAATTACATCATATTTGCACTTTATTGTATATGATAAGACATTTTAACAAGAACACAGGATTCAGTGAGTGAACTGATCCAAATGCCTTTTGGCCATTATTTTATAAGCTCAACATCATAATGAATTAGTGCATAACACTTTTTTTTAAGAACCATTTTAAATTATTAGCCCCCCCCCCCCCCCCCCCCTTTTGCAATTGTCTACAGAACAAACATAACTTGCCTAATTACCCTAACCTGCCTAGTTAACCTAATTAACCTAGTTAAGCCTTTAAATGTCACTTTGAGCTGTATACAAGTGTCTTGAAAAATATCTTGTAAAATATTATTATATCTATATCTATATTATTATATCTATATCTATATAATCTAAATATTATATCACTGTCATCATGACAAAGATAAAATAAATCAGTTATTAGCAATGTGTTATTATTGAATGTATGTAATTGATGTATTGAAACAATCTTCTCTCCATTAAACAGAAATTGGGGAAAAATAAACAGGGGGGCTAAAAATTCAGGGGAGGCTAATAATTCTGACTTCAACTGTATCAGTAGGCTAATATTATTGTTATTAATCGTCATTACAAGCAAGAGAGCATCCTGCTGACTAAAATCTTTATTTTTTATTATATTGTTTAAAAATATAGCTTTTGTGAAATTTATTGTGTAAACTTTTTTAAGAATTAAAAATGACTGCATGCATCTTAAATCATGTGAACCATAACACATGTAAGTACTCGATCAGGTGAGAGAGAGAGAGAGAGAGAGAGAGAGAGAGAGAGAGAGAGA
>CAIGQZ010001492.1:12345778-12367920 GCA_903798205.1 Danio tinwini | reverse complement strand
GGGGGGGCGGCGACCGAAAATGAGAACCACTGCTCTAGTCAAATGGGCATTACATAAGTAAATATCGCTCTACAATAATGTTTAAAAATATATTGTGTTGGGTGGCGCAGTGGTAGCACTGTCACCTCACAGAAAGAAAGGTCGCTTGTTCAAGCCTCGGCTGGGTCAGTTGGCATTTCTCTGTGGAGAGATGCATATTCCCCCCCGTGTTCACGTGGGTTTCCTCTAGGTGCTCAGGTTTCTCAAAGACATGTGGTACAGGTGTATTGGGTAAGCTAAATTGTCCATAGTGTATGGGTGTGAATAAGAGTGCATGGGTGTTTCCCAGTGATGGGTTGCAGCTGGTTTGGCATCCGCTGCGTAGAACATGTGCTGGATAAGTTGGTGGTTCATTCTGCTGTGGCGACCCCTGATTAATAAAGGGACTAAGCCGAAAAGAAAATGAATGAATGAATGAATATATTGTGTTGATGTGTGTTAAAAACTCACACTATAATCTTTTTTTTTATTGAAAAACATTAAAAAACCCTCTAAATAGAAGCAAAATCACATTTCCAGCACTCTATTTTTATCACATTTGTCCAATTAATGGCTAACAAAATTTCATTTGTGTGGTGAAGGAAATCAAAACCAAACCCAGTTTTTCCAATAAGACTCTTTATAAACAACTGCAGACGTTTTATTGATAACAATGACTACATTTACATGGACATCACTAATCGAATTATTTGCCTTAATCTGAATAAGACAATACCATGATTAAGTTGTTTACATGAGTTGCTTTTTGAAAGTTCCTTTCATGATCTCATTTTACATTTTTAACACATAAGTCGAATAATGCCATTGGTTCACCGCAATATCCACATTTCTTCTGGAGAACCTAGCGAAAAGTCTTACATGGCTGTAAATAGTTTGATTAAGGTGTTTACATGTCTGTACTGAACGTCAATAATGCGACTAAAATCAGCATACTTCACAAGTCTTAATTCAATTTCGGTTTAGTTTGATTATGACCTTAATTGGATTAAATTTATCTGTACTTACTTATAATCTAATGATTATTAGTTGCCATGTAGTAGCAACGTAACTTAAATTAAACAAGCTGAACATCAAAATAAAGTGTGACCAATTAATCAAAAATCGCTTTTTACATGGGTGACTCTTAATCAGGGTATTGTCTTAATCGTATTAAAATTGGATTATTGGTGTCCTTGTAAATGTACTCAATGTTGCGTTAAAGGTACTGAGAAGCTAACAAAACCCTGGTTATTGCATATATTTAGGCCATAATCTATACCACATGCTCTCTTGACTCCATTAACATGTGCCATTAGAAAAATCTGAGGTTTTCGCTGAGGCATTCAACAAAACATCACAATCTAATAAGACAGAAAACCAAGCAAATGAGGTCTGAGTGTCATACTAATGGGATATTGGGTGTGGAGATTTTTACGGTTTTCAATGCTTAAAGCCATTTCCTCCGTAATGCACAAATCCTGCCCTCATTTACCAGCATCTCTGTTTCCATCTCTTTCCAAGCCCCAGTCGTCTCACATGAAGGCATAGGAGCAATGTCACAGCAATACTTTCGCAGAACGGAAAACTTCTTGTACAGGGACCGGATCCCACTACGGATAGTTCGATCCGAGTCCGAGCTGTCACCGCTGGAAAAGGCCTACCTGTGGGCTGTGGAGAAAGGCGACTATGGCAGCGTCAAACAGGCACTCATAGAAGCTGAGATCTACTTCAAAATCAACATCAACTGCATCGATCCTCTGGGGCGGACGGCTCTGTTGATTGCTATCGAGAACGAGAATCTGGAAATCATCGAGTTGCTGCTCAGCTTTAACGTGTATGTGGGGGATGCGCTTTTACACGCCATACGAAAGGAGGTGGTGGGGGCCGTGGAGCTGCTTTTGAACCATAAGAAGCCTAGCAGGGGCATGCAGGTAAGACAGCAATCACTGACAAATGTACTTCACAACCGAAACCATTTGATGTCTCACCTGCTGTAGCATCTCTTGGGTCATGTGTAAGCAAACTTACACATGCAGGAATCCCCAGTTGCCTTGGTAATCTTTTCTTTTGTGGAGAGACTGTAAATGTGCAGATTATGTCCAAACTGTGTCGCAGACCATGTCACAGTGGTATATGGCGCTCTAATCATTTACCCTGTAGACCGGGCTGCTTAATTAAAAGTTTTAAAAGTTGAATTCTTCTTAATAGTGCTTCGAGGTGCTTTTGCATACAGAGGAAAATGGCTTGCATTGTATGCTTCTCACCATCTTGCGGTTGAAGATTAAGTAATTTTCCACTTAGTTTGAAGCGCTATGACCCCTGCTGCAGATAAAGTGCTAATGACTTTAGCGCCACACAGTGTAGCGAATTGATCATTGTGTCGCTGCTGCGTCTTGCGGAAAAATAAAGAGGAATTTGTCATATACTGTACGCTTGTTGAGTGAAATTGCATATTTAGATTTTGTGATAGCAAAAAATAATTGAATCATGCACTGAGCATGCACTTTTTGATTTTGAAAACAATAAAAATACAGTAGAAGCCTTTTAAAATTGTCAATATAGGAAGAATATTATCCTTACTATATGGATCCATATATATGTGATCCATAAAATTCTTAATACTTATAGATTATATTAATGCATCCTAATACTATATATATAAGCTGATTTTGAATTTGTCATAATATTTCAAATTTTTACAGTTTTTTAACTTTATTAATAATAAAAATTAGAGATCCCAAATATTTGAACAGTAGGTTACCACATAAACATTTTGCAGGAACATTTATTCAAAGTTTATTTTATTCAAAAATTCTTAATACTTATATTACAGACTATATTAATACATCCTAATAATTATACTGTATATAGAGGATGATTTTTAATTGTCATAATTTTTCATATTATTAGTTTTTAATCTATTAATATTAAACATTACAGATCCCAAATATCAGAACAATAGTTTACAGCTAGACATGGGACGATAACCATTTTCATGGTATACCGTGGTTTAGAGTCAAGGTTTTTAAAACCGCCGACACGTTTACGTTTTTTGTTTTTTAGGACAACAGTATCTCCAACTGAAAATAAATCAAAAGATGCCTATTTAAATCGTAAAGAAATCTGTGTTTTTGAAACGAATGAAAACACCAGAAGTTAATGATTCATTTGAATTATTCAGTCTGACATGTTTACTGCTCCAAAATATTTTAAATGCCTATCAACACAAAATATATTGTGTTCAAAAGGGGAAAAGAACATTTAAAGACATTTTGAAAGAATATATTTTAGAGCAGTAATCACAATACTGTAAAACCGTGATATTTTTATCCAATGTTATCATACTGTCAGAATCTTATACCGGACCATGCCTATTTACAACATAAACATTTTGCAGGAGCATTCATTCAAAGTCAGTTTAATATAGAGGAGGACCCATAACAAAGAGAAACGAATGAGAGAAATGACAACAATCAATATAGTGGCAAGAGGAATGAAAGATTTGACTTCCAGTTAAAAAGCCACAGTAAAAACTTCACACAAGTAGTTTTTCATCTATACAGTACATGTGTATCTCTTGCTTGCATACAAAAATGCAGCCTGGGGTGGAGTTTGGCCACTGATTGATTTGACATGCCATCCATTTATTATAGAGGCAGACACATTGAAGCCTCCTTGGTTTAAGTGTTGAGGTCACAATAATAGCTTGTGGCACAGTAAAAAAAAAACTAACAAAAATATATACAGTATGTTTATCTTAGTTTTGTTGTTTTGCAATAAATATTGTAAAATCATTAAATATTACATTTGGGAAATTAAGTAATTTAAGTCTTGTTTAGTGAGAAATTCTTGTAACAAATATATCTGAACATCCTTAAAGTAAGACACAGCTGGGAAATTAAGTCTATTAAAATTATACTGTATTCGCAAACAGGATTAAAAAAACACTCTACTTTTTGGTAGTTTTTGCTCATTTTAACAACAAAAGGTCCTGTCTTCATTTACTCACCCACAGGTTTACTCACCCAAATCCAAAATACATTTGTTACTCTTCAGAACACAAATAATGAAATCAGAGAGATTTCTGTCTGTCTGCTGAAGGTTTGTTAACTTTGAAACATTCATAAATCTATATGAACTAATCTGTTTAATACAATTCTTCTGAAGAGACATTATCATATTATATGGTATGCTTTTATTCTAATAAAAAAACTGACCAGTGACCAACTCAAGCAAGCGTGATTAATGTGACTACCACTGAGGTTCATATTTGCATGTCACATGACACATTCAAGCTTTCACAGGAACCAATGAGGTTTGTTCTTGCACATCAAGAGCTTCTATTTATATCAGTGTTTATATGTATGTAGATAAAAACCAAACTTAAAATTGTTCATCATACAAACTGTTCATGTCTCTTCAGAAGATTTGGACAACTTTACAAATGTTTTGAAGTGTCAGTTTTGAGTGAATATGGAAAGACAGAAATATTAGATTTCAATAAAAATGTATTTGTGTTTCAAAGATGCATACAACTCTTAAGAGTTTATAATAATAATAATAATAATAATAATTACTTACATTTTATATAGCGCTTTTCTGGACACTCAAAGCGTTGTTGTTGGCTAAACATCAGCCTGGTTGGTCCTTTAGGTCATCTAACCAGAGACTGTTATGCATCCCAAAGTCAAGGCTGAAATGCAGGGGTGACCATGCATTTGCTGTAGCTTGTGGAATGCTCTGCCCCTCTGTATTAGGTCTATATCATCCATGAGAATTGTTTGTTTTAGCTATAATTTTACACCTTTATCTTTGTGATTTGTATTGTTCAGCACATTGGTCAACCTTTGGTTGTGTTTAATAGTGTTATATAAATAAAATTGACATTAACATTGACATAGACTTGTTCCCTATTACTGGGACCGTCCAAAAATATATCCGTTTATGCCGATGTGGATAACAAATCATTAGAATGAATTTTATGTAGATTTTTTGCAATAATTTTTATTTATTTTCATTTGCTTTAATGTTGAAATGTTTTGTGACATCTTGCACTTCTAATAACTTTAAAAATCATGATCTTAAGTTTTATATACATCCAAATAAACATACAAAACCCGGTAGGATTACCACTCATTCCACCTTGCGTTATAAAGCACAGCATTTTAACCCTTTTGTCCCACATTCTGCATATTCTGAAAATGCACTTTTGGTTTAATTGTTGTGTTAAGAAAAATGCATCTCTGCCTCATCCGCCAGTAGACAGGTAGGGTCAGAATTAGATGTTACGGCTAGGGCTATTGTTAAAAAAGATTTGGATTATGAAGGGATGCTTAATCTAAATTATAAAACTACTTAAATAATAATTTTCAGCACAACTCCAGGTTATCTATATTCATTTTCAAACAAGGGGGAACTATTCTTTCCTCCCATGCCAACTCCACCCCCATGCCACGCCCCCAGCTATGACAGGACACCAACAAATACAATAGTTGTAAACATTTTAGAGTGGCTATTCATTTTCACCAGCCCTTATTTCTATTTTTTCTAGGTACCTCCTATCCTGCTGGATAAACAGTTTTCTGATTTTACCCCTGACATCACACCCATAATCTTGGCCGCACACACCAACAACTATGAGATCATTAAGATGCTGGTACAGAAAGGTGTCTCCATGCCACAGCCTCACCAGGTGCGCTGTAACTGCATGGAGTGCGTGTCCAGCTCAGACGTGGACAGCCTGAGACACTCCCGATCCCGTCTTAACATCTACCGGGCCCTAGCCAGTCCATCACTTGTCGCTCTCTCCAGCGAGGACCCCTTCCTGACGGCCTTCCAGCTCAGCTGGGAACTCCAGGAGCTCAGCAAAGTAGAAAACGAATTCAAGTCCGAGTACGAAGAGCTTTCCCAGCAGTGCAAACAGTTCGCCAAAGACCTGCTCGACCAAACACGCAGCTCCAGAGAGCTTGAGCTGATTCTGAACTACAAAGATGATATAAATCTTCTGGAGGATGAAGGGATTAATGATCTGGCCAGGCTGAAACTGGCCATTAAGTACCATCAGAAAGAGGTGAGTTTTGAGCTCTCCAGAATTCATGACAACAAAAGTCTTTGAAAACAATCCAAAAGTGCTTCTGTATAATTAGCAGTGGCACAAAAGTATCACTTCAGACTGGAACGGCACTCCAGCATACCACAAAGGGTCATTATTGCAAACACAGGTGTTTGGCTGTTTGTTTCAGTTGTCGGGGACTGGATTTGGATGACTGCCTTGTTGATTTAGCAATGCGGTGTATTTTGTGCAGTGTGGATAATATATTTCATGTGGTGTTGTGTTTTAAATCTATTTAGTGGTAGTCGACTGGAATATTTTCACTTCTAGAAGGCAGCTTGTGTTATTTCTACTGGAATCGCTGTAGCATTATATGGATCAATGTTGCCCCCAGCTGTTGACACTGAGCAGTGCAAGCTATTTCTGTTTGTAAAGTTAAGGGAAATAAGCTTTTTTGGCACTTTGAATATGTTTAGGCATGGGACAATAACTGTTTTCAAGGTATACTGCGGTTTGGAAAGTAAAAACTGACAAAATTTTCTGCTATACCATTCTTATGGTATATGTACGATTTTTTTACTTTCTTTTTTCAGTTTTTTAGGACAGCAGAAAAGATATCCAAAGTTGCTGTTTTAAATTGTAAAGAACTTTGTGTTTTTGAAACTAATGAAAACAACAGAAGTCAATGATTCATTTTAATTAACATATTTAGCCTGACATGTTTACTGTTCCAAAATGTTTTAAATGTTTCTCAAAATAAAATATATCGTGTTCAAAAAGGTTTTTGTTTTTTACCCAGATTTTTTAAAAGAATATATTTTAGAAAAGAAATCACAATACTGTGAAACTGTAATATTTTTATCCAAGGTTATCATACCGTTGGAATCATAAACCGGCCCATGCCTATATGCGTTTATGCATTGGTACAGAATATTACTGTATGTTGTTGTTTAAACATGTATGAAAATAGAGAAGTAATACTTCAGAATAGTGGATTCTGTCATTTAATAGGAGCATATTGTATTGCTGTGTCATGGAAAAATGACTGGTAGATCACAAGATCACAAATACATACTGTCTGACAGCAAGGTTGAAAACCTTAATTTCTTGTTTTGTCTTAAATTATTAAAAAAAGTGACAAATTGTAAAATGCAATTAAGATGGTGAGTGCATTAACAGTTCAATGTGTTAAGTTATATGTAAGTTAAGATATTTGTATAAATAAAATGCATATTAATAATTAAATGTAAAAATAATTTTTTACATTTTTACCTTATAATTTTTTTTTTATGTCTAAATTTAAATGCCGTTTTTTTTAGCTTATATTTATTCAAGAATAGAAAAAATATACATAAATTGGTTACTTTATAATTGCACACTATAAACCATTTTTTAAACATCATTCATTCATTAATTTTCTTTTCGGCTTAATCCCTTTATTAATCTAGGGTCAACAGCAGAATGAACCACCAACTTATCCAGCATATGTTTTAAGCAGCGGATGCCCTTCCAGCTGCAACCCATCACTGGGAAACACCCATACACTCATTCACACACACACACACACACACACACACACACACACACACACACACACAAACACACACACTACGGACAACTTAGCTTACCCAATTCACCTATACCACATGTCTTTGGACTTGTGGGGGCACCCAGAGGAAACACACGCAAACACAGGGAGAACATGCAAACTCCACACAGAAATGCCAACTGACCTTACCAACTGAGAGCGCTAAACATTATTAAACATTATCAAATAGTGAATTCATTATCTGTTAAGCATTAACTCTAGGTTAATAAACATTATTAAGCAGTAATCTTCAATCTACAAATGCTGTAATCTTGACCTAAAAGCACATGTATAATGTGCTTAATAATAGTATTTTCATATTTTGTTAAGGATTAATTTTCTATTCTAAATTAGGTATTGCATTATTTACAAACCAGTTATTTAAGAATAGTTAGTAAATGATTAATAAATTGTTCAAATTAACATTTTTTAATTCTTATTATTCAGGCATATATTAATCAGAATCAGAATCAGAATCAGTTTTATTGCCAAGTGTGCTTCACACACACAAGGAATTTGTTTTGGCAACAGAAGCTTTCAGTGTACATAAAGTGACGAGTGACAACACAAAATTAAATACAAGAAAAGAAAAGGCAATAAACATTAAACAGAGATGCAGTTAGTCAAAAAGATCTGGATGTTGAATGTATGTACAGATATGTTGTAAATATACAGGTTATAAGGTGCTGTGTACAAGTGCGTATGAGAAAGTATTGCACGTTTATTGCACAGTAGGGGAATATTTAACTGTTCATGAGGTAGATGGCCTGAGGAAAGAAACTTTTCCTGTGTCTATCTGTTTTTGTGCTTGGTGCTCTGTAGCGCCGACCAGACGGTAACAGTTCGAACAGGTAGTGTGCTGGGTGTGAGGCGTCCAGAGTGATTTTACGAGCCCTTTTACTCACTCTGGAAGAGTACAGTTCTTGAAGTGTAGGAAGGGTAGTGCCAGTGATTCGTTCAGCAGTCCGGACTATTCGCTGTAGTCTACGGAGGTCGGTTTTGGCAGCTGAGCTGAACCAGACGGTGATTGAAGTGCAGAGGATGGATTGGATGACAGCTGAGTAGAACTGTACGAGCAGCTCCTGTGGCAGGTTGAACTTTCTCAGCTGACGAAGGAAGTACAGTCTCTGCTGGGCTTTCTTTACAATGGAGTCTATGTGAATGTCCCACTTCAGATCCTGAGAGATGGTGGTGCCCAGGAACCTGAATGACTCTACTGTATTAATATACAGTTAATATAGTTAATACTGTATTAACTATATTAATAGTTAATTTGTATGTAAATAAATGCTTTATTAACTTAACCCAGTTTTGTGACAACGTGAGGACTATTTATGCTTTATAAATCCCTGATAAAGACAATTAAAGGCTCAGTTGCTGTAAATTCTAAACAGAAAAAAGACCAGTACAAACGACTTTATTCATATGTATTAATTTAAAGATACACAATTGAACCTGTATCAAATAAAAAAACATTGCAGCCTTATCTAAAATAAAATTACTGTACAGTTTAAACATTGCTAAATAACATTGAAATGTTGCATCATATTATATTGTTAAATTACTACGAGACACTAATTATACAGCAATGCTAAAATTTTATAGTAATTTTATTTTAGATAGGATTGCAAAGATGTATTGTTCATTTGATACTAAGCGTTTAATTGTCATTTATTTGGGATTTCAAAGCATAAATATTCCTCACTTTCGATTAGGTCACAAAACTGCACGAAGTATTTTTCAGCATTTATTAGTATACATTGTAACCACCATATGCCTGAATAATAAGATATATAAATGTTGATTTGAATAGTTTAATTATAATTTACTAACTCATTCTGAATAATATTAAAAACCACCAGCTACTCTTAAATACAAATGATTTGTAAATAATGCAATAATGAATTTAGGCAAGACAAATCAACCAATCACAAAGTATGAAAACACAACTATTAAGCATTTGTAGCTGCAGTTATAAAATGCTTACTAACGTTTATTAATGGAGAGTTAATGCTTAACAAATAATGAATGAACTATTTGCTAAAGCTTAATAGATGATTTAATAGATGAGTTATTAGTGTTACCCATAACTTTTTTTCAACAATGATTTTAAATGTTTCATATTTAGGGATCGTGTGACACTGAAGGCTGAGAGTTATTATGCTGAAAATCAATTTTGCCATTAGAAAATGAATTGCATTTTAAAACTATTCATATTTAAAAACCATTTTAATTATAAATATTTCATAATATTGCTGTAAATGCTGCAATATTATTATTACTATATTGTACAGTACCTACTTTGTTAAAACAACTATATAAAATAATACTGTATTATATTAGTTATATTTTTATTTACAAAATATGTACCAATAAAATAATTTATAAATAAATACATAAATAAATATTTCATTTAATTAAGTGTGTGTGTGTGTGTGTGTGTGTGTGTATAAGCATTTATTTTTACATCAACATATTCTAGAATACTCCAGTTGACATCACAAAATGACAATCACATGTATTCATACTTAATTCACACATGACTCAGTGTTTGGCTTGCTGTGGACCATGTGCGATCCAGATGGTTTGTCAAAAGGTGCAGAAAAACTCCATACAGGGATTTAAACCAGATATGATGAGAACCAGATATAGCAGCCAGAGGGAAAAGAACAGTGTGTCACTGTAAGCCTTTTTGTGTTTGCTCTTTTTCAAAAGGCACTTGTTTCTCATTAAGACACGGCTCTGTTATTTGCCTTCTCCCACAGAGTGTTTTTTATGCAACTGCAGAAAATGATGACAGTTTCTGTACATGATAGAAAATGATTTTGCTTTGCTGCACATTCCAGTGGGAAAATGCAAGCAGATCATTCAATTAAAGTTCAGGCGAAATCTCTCTGCATAACATGTACTGTACAGTTGAAGTCAGAATACTTTGCCCTCCTGAATAATTAGCCCCGTTTATATTTTTTTCCCCCAATTTGTGTTTAACGGAGAGATTTTTTTTAACAAATTTCTAAACATAATACTTTTAATAACTCATTTCTAATAACCAATTCCTTTTATCTTTGCCATGATGACAGTACAGAGTATTTTACCAGATATTTTTCAAGACACTAGTAGTGCAATTTAACTAGGTTTATTAGTTTAACTAAACAAATTAGGATAACTGGGCAAATCATTGTATAATGATGGTATGTTCTGTAGACAATCAAAAATAATATTACTTAATGGGGGCTAATAATTTGAACCTTTAAATGGTTTAAAAGAATTAAAAACTGATTTAATTCTTCCCAAAATAAAACAAATAGAAAATACTGTGAAAAATTCCTTGCTCTGTTAAACATAATTTGGGAAATATTTTTAAAAGAAAAAACAAATCAGAGGAGAGCTAATAATATTGACTTTTAACTATCTTTTAACTGTCTATTAACTATTAACTGTCTTTGTATATTTAACATTAATTATTATAATAATAATTAATAATAATAATTTATAATTATTCATTATTTTCTTTTATATTCTTCTGTGGTTAGTTTGTAGCACAGCCAAACTGTCAGCAGCTGCTCGCATCTCGCTGGTATGATGAATTTCCAGGCTGGAGACGCCGCCATTGGGCCAGCAAGTTCATCACCTGCATCTTCATCGGACTCCTCTTCCCTTTCTTCTCGCTCTTCTATCTGATCGCCCCCAAGAGCCACTACGGCTTGTTCATCCGAAAACCCTTCATCAAGTTTATATGCCACACTGCATCCTATCTGACCTTCCTCTTCCTCCTGCTTTTGGCATCTCAACATGTAAACCGCAACCCCGTCAACCAAGACATGAACTCAGACTGCAAAAATGAGAACTTAAGGCAGAACCTAGCACCCACCACTGTTGAATGGATGATTCTGCCCTGGGTTTTAGGTAATCTGTGTGTTTGGTGGAAAAAGTCATGTTTGAACTGTTGGGTTTTGATTAGTTTTCAATTCATTTTCTTGACTCTCTTTGCGCTGCAGGATTTGTATGGGCAGAAATCAAACAAATGTGGGACGGCGGCTTTCAGGATTACATTCACGACTGGTGGAACCTTATGGACTTTGTCATGAATTCTCTATATCTGGCCACCATCTCTTTGAAGATCGTCGCTCTCAGCAAGGTAATGGGTTAAAATTGAATCAAAGATTGTTTAGCCATATTGCCTTATATTTTTACATTAAACATGAAAATGGATTTTATGATTTTTACAAACTTAAGGATATGTTTTTGTATGGTCAGAGTAAACGTATCAGTATTATTGTGAAGAAATCAAATCAAAACAAATCGTACACTGCTGTTCAAAGGTCTTTTTTTTATTTTTAAGTCTGTGTTGTTCACCAAGGGTGCATAACTTGATTAAAAATACAACTTTCACATGCAAGACCTTCGCCCATCTTTGGAATACAATCAAACTAATCTAAGAGATTTATTTGCCCTCAAGTTAAAGTGTATTCACTCAACTCTGATGCTATGTAATGAAAAATCAAAAAATAAACGCATAGTAATCAAATGGTTTAATCCAAGTCTTCTGAAGAGACATATTCACAGATTCAGATAAACAGGTTTAATTGAGTCTTATATTCACACATTGATCCGCAAACATTAACATAAAAGCTCATATGTGACGCTGAACCACAAAACCAGTCAATTTTTGGAATTTGAGATCTATACATCATCTAAACTCTTAATAAATACATTTTTCATTGATATAGACTTTTTAACAGAAGAATTTTTGGTTGAGCTACAAATAATTGAAAATCTACAATCTGAGGGTTAAAAAAAAACCTAAATATTGAGAAAATTATCTTTAAAGTTGTCTAAATAAAATGCTTAGCAATGCACATTACTAACCAAAGATTAGTTTTAATATATTTACAGTAGAAAATTTACACATTTTTTACTAAATATTTCAATTGGCATAAAAGAAAAATCTATATGTTTGACCATATGGCTATTGCCAAAAACATACCCAGACTGGTTGTGGTCCAGGGTCACATATATGTACATTGTGGGATTCAAACTGACATTTCTAGCATGGGAGGTTGGCGTGGAAGAACACTAAAACCACAGTTTCTAGTTACTAATAGGCATAGGATGATAACCAGATTCAAGGTTTACCGCGTTTTGGAAAAATCTAAAAAGTTTTCTGTTATACCGTTCGTAAAGGTATACTGTATGTATTTTTTAAACAATAATTTAATACAGTTTTTAGGGCACCAATATCTCCAGCAGATAAACCACATCAAAAGCTACTGTGCACACAAACCATGAAACACTTGAAAAGCAAATATCTTATAAATCAACATCCAAACATGCTATAGAGCTGAACAGTTAAGAGGCTTACTGTATATCCAGAAAAATTAACGATCTCCAAAGATGCCTTTTCAACAATAAAGAAATCTGTGTTTTTGAAACTAATGAGGATATTTTAATTGTTTAGCCTAGCATGTTTACTGCTCCAAAATATTTTAAATGTTTTTTTAAATAAAATATATTGTATTCAATGGGGGGAAAAGCTGTTGGTTTTACACAGACATTTAAAAAGAGCATATTTTAGAGCAGTAAATCACAATACTGTGAAACTGTGATATTTTTATGCACGGTTATTGTACTATCAGAATCTCACATTGGCCCATGCTTAGTTACTAATGCTACTTACAGTACACGGCTTTTCCTAACTGGCCTCCATTACACTTGTCACTGTGTTGTTCTTAAAAGGAAGCAAAGACAATAATATCTGTGGTTTTCTACAATTACATACTTTAATTCTTAACACTTCTTTTCCGCAGTATAACAACCAATGCCGGGACGAATGGGACATGTGGCATCCCGCCTTGGTGGGCGAGGCCTTATTCGCCATTGCTAACATATTTAGCTCTCTACGACTGATTTCACTCTTCACCGCCAACTCTCACCTGGGTCCTCTTCAGATCTCCCTG
Organism: Danio tinwini; assembly: GCA_903798205.1. NCBI lineage: Eukaryota > Metazoa > Chordata > Actinopteri > Cypriniformes > Danionidae > Danio > Danio tinwini. The sequence continues at coordinate 12,354,305 of CAIGQZ010001492.1, read as the reverse complement.
GGCAGAATGCTGCTGGACATCCTCAAATTCCTCTTCATTTACTGCCTGGTGCTGCTCGCCTTTGCAAACGGACTCAATCAGCTCTATTTCTATTATGAATCCGATGGCAAAATGACTAGCAACAACGTCACATGCAAGGGTATCCGCTGCTCAGAGCAGAACAATGCATTTACCACGTAAGGGTCTTTCTCAAATCCACAGATTTAACATTTTACCTGCTTGCTTTCAATTAAAGAGTGATGCCATGTTTTTATTGTTTTTACAGTATGTTTGAGACACTTCAATCATTATTCTGGTCCATATTTGGTCTTGTTGCTCTGTATGTGACCAATGTTGATGCCAAACACGACTTTACCGAGTTTGTTGGAGCCACGATGTTTGGAACCTACAGCATAATTTCTTTGGTGGTGCTTCTTAATATGCTTATTGCCATGATGAATAATTCCTATCAACATATTGCTGTAAGTGCTATACATTATCAACTGTTTTCAGGAGCATTTACTTTTTTTTTTTTTTTTTTTACATCAAAATGCATACATTTCAAGTTTTAAAGACTGGCAGAATGCCTATGGTATTAATTTATTATTGACTTTTTTCCTATCACATATTTTAGTAATCATCCTAAACTGTACACTGTAAAAAAATCTGTTAATTAACAGTTTCTGTATTTTGTCATTCACAAATGTTTTACGTTTATTTAAAGGGTAAAGTCTAGATCAGATACGCGGCCGGCCGGAAGTGCGATTTGCACATCAATATAGCAGCATTTTTTATGACACTGTATAACAATAATTAATATTTGTACAGTACTGTGATGGTTGGGTTTAGGGTTAGGGTGGGGGTAGGCATTAAAATACAATTTATTGGGTAATTTAAAAGATAGCATAAATAACACTTGGTAATAATAATAATAATTCCTTACATTTATATAGCGCTTTTCTGGGTACTCAAAGCGCTTTACACAATGGGGGGGGGGGTCTCCTCATCCACCACCAGTGTGCAGCATCCACCTGGATGACGCTACGGCAGCCATTTTGCGCCAGACCACACACCACACACCAGCTGATTGGTGGAGAGGAGACAGAGTGATGAAGCCAATTATGATATGAGGAGGGTTAGGAGGCCATGATGGACAGAGGCCAGTGGGCAGATTTGGCCAGGATGCCGGGGTAAACCCCTACTCTTTTTCGAAAGACATTCTGGGATTTTTAATGATCACAGAGAGTCAGGACCTTGGTTTAACGTCTCATCCGAAAGACCCCAGCACTATACTGGGGCATTAGGACCTACACAGACTGCAGGGCATTAGGACCTACGCCCCCTGCTGGCCTCACTAACACCACTTCCGGCAGCAACCTAGCTTTCCCATGTGGTCTCTCATCCAGGTACTGACCAGGTGCAGCCCTGCTTAGCTTCAGTGGGTGACCATGTGAGAGTTGCAGAGAGCTAGCTGCCGGATGGTACAACTACTGTTTTTACGTTACTGTGACGGTTGGGTTTAGGGTTGGGGTGGGGGTAGACGTTAATAAAATATAATAAATGAGAAATTTAATAAATAACATAAATAAATCTCATTAACTTCCGACCACAACAAACGATCTAGCAACAAACTATGTCTACGGTTGTGAATTGCATTATGGGACCTTGATCTTTGGTCTGTTGACTTTTGATGTTGAAAATTTAACTCTAACAAAGTTCAACAATAGAACTTATTGACTTTTTAGTAGTTTGTATCATGTATAAGAAATAATATATAGAGCAGTGTTTCTCAACCATGATCCTGGAGCTCCTCAACCACCAGCTCTGCACATTTTCCATGTCTCCTTAACCAAACACACCTGATTCAGATCATCAGCTTATTAGCTGAGACTAAAAAAACCTGTAATGGGTATGACAGACAAAGGAGACACCCAAAACTTGTTGGTGGTCCTCCAGGAACACGGTTGAGAAACACTTATACAGAGAAATAAGTCTGTAAAATAACATACAATTTACTGGCATTTTATTACAGGGTTTTTGTACAGCTATATACAACATAAACCCAGACAATTAATCACTTTAAACTAATAAAATGTTAAAAAAAAATTTTTTTTTTACTTTTTAAGGGTAAAAGTAAGATCAAGGTCTCATAATGCAATTTAAAAGCATAAATAAACTTGAAAAAAAATACAAAATAAAAACATGATTCACAAAATATGGAAATCTGATTTTAATGTAATGGTGAATTACAAACATTTCAATTTGGATTGATAGACATTTGATTTGCAAAATCAATGTTTGATGTTCAAATATACTTCAGTAATTTCAGTTAAGAGGTTTGATTGGTATGTTCAACTTTTCTCTTGGTTTGTTCGCAGGATCATGCTGATATTGAGTGGAAATTTGCTAGAACTAAGCTTTGGATGAGCTATTTTGAGGAGGGCGGCACTTTACCTCCTCCCTTCAATATCGTCCCAAGTCCAAAATCAGCATGGTACCTCATTAGATGGATAAAGACCCACTGCTTCAAAATTAAACAACGAAAAAGAACAGAGACACTTGGATCACTCGGGGTAAGATGCCACTTTCTTCTTATGTTGTATTAATTCATATTTCATCTTATGTAACTAGTTTTCTTCCACAGATTACAAAAGAGTTTTTTTTTTTTTTAAATCTTCATGCTGCTCTTTTCCAGACAAATAGTTGTCCATTAACCTGTATTTAGCTGTCAATATTAAAAATCTAATACGGAATAACCTAAATAATGCCATTGGTTTTTACTACCCTGTAATATAGCAATCTGTTTTGAAAAAATCAATACAGCTATTCTCTTTTTTCAGATACGAGCTGCTGAAAACGTCCGCACAAACCGCCAGTATCAGGTAATGGTGTGTCTTTCAAAGCAACTGATCAATAAATCTGTCTACAAAGCGCACTTTGCATGGCATCTTTGTATTTAATACTGTATAAATAAAGTCTTTCTTAATTTAGATATTAATCTTCTCTCAAATGCGCTTTGATACTTCTAAAACACGTTATGGGTTGCCTTTTTACTGCTTGATAATCCAATTGATCTCAAATCTAATTTTTAGGAGGTTCTAAGAAACCTGGTTAAGCGGTATGTGGCAGCAAGAATCAGGGATGCCAAAAAAGAAGAGGGATTAACGGAGGATAACTTTAAGGTAAATCATGCATGGTTTATTTGAATGTGGTACAATGTAGAGTCAACTAAGCACTATCATAATCAACCAATAAATGGTGGCTTTTTATTTATTAATAAAGTAGTTTTTACATGCTTCTGGGATCTTTTAATTTTTGTCGTTTAAGTATTTCTACAAGGGTTAATTATTTTTTCAACTTTAGCAAGTTTCATTCTGAAACATTTTATTTCTAATAAAATAAAAAGTTTATTTCTTATACCTTTAAATCTTAAATTTTTTCATCTTACATATATAATGTTTAGTACATTTTTTGCTCCATTTCAATTTATAAACTTTCTTGTCATTTTAGTACAACACTGTAACTGTTTTTACATAGATGCTAAGTAAATGCATAAATAAAACAATGTTTATATTACATTATAAATATTTATTCTTAAACTGAAATGTATATTTAATAACTTAAGACATATTTTTTTTCATTTAATTAATTCAATACATTATAATTTATAATCATTACAATTTAAATATTTTGAATAAGATGGGATGCTTTAAAGGGATTGTTGTGAAAAAAAAGATATTTTGAAGAATGTTAGAAACTGGTAACCATTGGCTTTCATAGTATTCATTAATTTTCTTCCACTTTTCCGGGGCTGGGTCACTGATGCCAGACTTTCATAATAGTATAAACACATATCATGGAAGTCAATGGTTACCAGTTTCCAACATTTTTCAAAATGACGTCTTTAGGCTATTTGACTGTGTGGTGTGATATAACTATGTTTTGATTGTGCAATGTGTGAATGTTGTTAAAGGAACTTAAGCAGGACATCTCCAGTTTCCGGTTTGAAGTGATGGGAATGATGAAGGGGACTAAAACTGGCATGTCGACTTCAAAAGGAAATACAGCAGACTCAAGCCTTGTGTATCCCGAGAATTCTCTGAAGTGCAATTCTACTTCAACTGGAAGTACCCTGAAGGGCAAAATGAGACTGCAGAGCATCACCAACACTATGATCCAGGAAGGGGGACCCAAAGCCTGGAAACCCACCGGCTGTAGCAACCTAACGGACGGTTCTGTCCCAAACAAGACCATTAGCCATCAACTGAACTGCAAAGGGCCAAACAAACCAGGGGAGATATACTCCGTATCAGAGGAAGCTGGCGAATCTGAGAGTGAGGAACAGGGCGATGGAAAACAAGCAGAAAACCTTGATTGCAAGAAAGAAAAGAACCAAAACAAAGAAACAGAGAAGGATGGAGTGAATAAGGATGTGGAAGAGGATGAGGAATTGACATACATGCGTTATATGTGCGAGGAAGAAATGAATGAGGCAAATGAAGGTGAAACAAGTAGATTATAACAGTATTAAAAGTGAAGAGGAAGAAAAAGTTTGTCCTCTTGACCTCAGAGTTCAACTGTGGTGAAGGTAAAGTGCACAGTGATGATACAAATATCAAGTTTTGTTGTTTGGGAGTCTCAGGGATGATTGTCTCTTTTAGGAGAATACGGGGTTCAGCGTTGTCATTCACAGTGATTTACACTCAGTCAAGTGTGACGCTCCTCTAGTTTTTCGCTGCTCTGCTCCTCTTTCATATATGGAGGAGCATTAGCCCTTTTTCTGCGATTCTAGACCTTTCATTCTGCCTTACTCCGTTAGATTTACCTGTAGTTCCAGCCCAATCTCACGAGGAAACGTAACTATTTTACGCATTGTCACAAAAATGTCTACTTTGTACAATTTCATTCGTATGAAAAAGTACCATTTTATAAAGAGGTATGTCCCCACTCCCCACCCCTAACTCTCATTGTGGGATGAGCAAATACTGCTAAAAAGTATGAATGAGATCGAACAAATGATTACGAATTTGCTACCAAATCAAAAAGTTAAGAATTGCCACGAGATTGCGTTGGTAGGTCTAACATAAAAAGATGTCATTTCCGTCATGCAACCTAATATCTTTAATAAAGGTTACTATGCAATTATTTACAACTTTTTAAACTTTTTAGTCGCATTTTACATTGCCCATGAGGCAACTGTGTGAGAAAAGAAGCAGGTTAAGGGGGGTCTTTTTTATAAACGTGGATAAAGTCTAAAGTAAACACTACATATCATAAAGTCAACACACTGTAAAATCATGTTACAATAATCATGTATGTTTCATCCTCTCATTTGTATTCATAAGAATTTGGAGAACACGGTATTGTTGCAACAATGGGACATTCTTTAATGCATCTGAACGTCATATTCCATCTATCCTCGTTGTTTACATGATAGGTTACTGCCTTGTGTTACCGATCTTGCATTAATGCACAAATATAAATAAATATATGCTGTACTATGACTCAGTATTATTGTGATTTTGAATCTCATCCAGGATTCTTTTAATAATCAGAGAGGATTGAATACATAACTTGACCATGAGTCATAGTTAACACTGACTATAACTGCAAGTGTTTATAAATCTTGGCCTGGTTTCTCATTTAAAAGAACAAATAATAAGTCCTAAAAAAAACATCACAATAGTAAACACAATTTATTAGTCTGTACTGTATGATTAAAATTTCACTTAACATTAGTGATAAAGACACCTTTATTGAATGCAATACATTTCATATTCAATAAATTGTTACTTATTAGTTGCTGCTTGATTATTATTATTTTTTTAATCAGAGTAACTTCATTTAAGTCATTTAAACTTTAACTGGCTTAAATCATCAAGTTGAATGCTATATAACTTAAATGTTAAAACATGACTAAGTTTAACCCTTAGCATGACTAATCACCTCTAGCTGATGATTGATTATAGAGCGTTGGCATGCTGTCCCGGGAGAGAGCCCTGAAAAGTTCATGAAATCCTCAAGTACAGGGCTCCTTCCCGTTGCAGGGCAAGAGGAGAGTTTGACCTCAGGTAGGTCTTGAGAACTCCCCTGCTTGTTATATGTATACTATATACTACTGATTAAGTGCTCTTTTATGGTGTTGATTTGGTTTGGTTAATTTACTTATGTCACATGTCTTGCCTGTGGGAGGAAACCGGGAAGCCCGGGGCAAACCCACGCGAGCACGAGGAGAAAATGTAAACTCTGCACAGAAATGTCAACTTGGCCTGGTAGAGACTTAACCCAGTGCCATTCTTGCTGTAAGGCAACAGTGCTAATCACTGGGCCGCTGTGTCGCCCTGTCAAAGGAAAAAGGAGAGGAGTAGGGGTGGAAGGGGGGATTCTTCAACACGAAGTCTAAGTTAAGATGCTCTGGTTATTTATAGTGAGTTAGGCTTCGTCTGATGGGTGGATTATACATTAGCTAATGCGGGACCGGCTGCACTCAATCATAAGCATGAGCTCCTCTCGAAATTAGTTTATAAATAAACTTCATTAAATTACCAGAAATGCTTTTCATTATATAGTTTTTTATATTTTTTACAACATTCAGAAATAAACATTAAGATGAATGAATGCTGCATAAATATTGTTCATTCATTAATAAACCTTATTGTAAAATGTTTCCAATTTATAATTGAAATAAAGACAGTCTGCCTTATGTGTTATTTAAACATGTAGTTTCAGTTGTTAATTTGAATCTTTTATGCAGTCATATTTGATCTTTGATTTGATCCCTTGATCTTTGAGCATACATTTCAAAGAGTATTTCAAAAATATGCATCTAGACTACTGTTTATATATATATATATATATATATATATATCCTCAGAGATTTTGGTCCATATTGACATGATAGCATCATGCAGTTGCTGCAGATTTGTCAGCTGCACATCCATAATGCGAATCTCCCGTTCTACGGCATCCCAAAGATGCTCTATTGGATTTGGGTCTGGTGACTGTGGAGGCCATTTGAGTACAGTGAACTCATTGTCATGTTCAAGAAACCAGTCTGAGATGATTCGTTTTTTTTCTGCTGGCCAACAAAAGATGGGTACACTGTGGTCATAAAGGAATGGACATGGTGAGCAATAATACTTAGGTTGGCTGGGGCCATATATTTAGAATAAGATGGGATGCTTTAAAGGGATTGTTGTGAAAAAAAAAAAAAGATATTTTGAAGAATGTTAGAAACTGGTAACCATTGGCTTTCATAGTATTCATTAATTTTCTTCCACTTTTCCGGGGCTGGGTCACTGATGCCAGACTTTCATAATAGTATAAACAAATATCATGGAAGTCAATGGTTACCGGTTTCCAACATTTTTCAAAACGACGTCTTTAGGCTATTTGACTGTGTGGCATTGAAATGATGCTAAATTGGTACTAATGGGCCCGAAGTGTGCCAATACAATATCCCCCACACACTTACACCACCACCACTGGCCTGAACCTTTAATGCAAGGCAGAATGGATCCATGCTTTCATGTGTCGATGCCAAATTCTGACCCTAACATCCAAATTTCGCAGCAGAAATTGAGACGCATCAGACCAAGCAACATTTTTCCAATCTTCTATTGTCCAATTTCGGCGAGCCTGTGCGAATTGTAGCCTCAGTTTCCAGTTCTTAGCTGAAAGGAGTGTCACCTGGTTTGGTCTTCTGCTGCTGTAGCCAATCTGCCTCAAGGTTCGACATGTTTCGTGTTCAGAAAAGCTCTTTATACCTCGGTTGTAAAAAGTGGTTATTTGAGTTACTGTTGCCTTTCTATCAGCTGGAACCAGTCTGGCCATTCTCCTCTGACCACTGGCATCAACAAGGCACTTGTGCCCACAGAACTGCCGCTCACAGGATATTTTCTCTTTTTCTGACTATTCTCTGTAAACCCTAGAAATAGTTGTGTGTGAAAATCCCAGTAGATCAGCAGTTTCTGAAATACTCAGACCAGCCTGCCTGGCACCAACAACCATGCCACGTTCAAAGTCACTTAAATCACCTTACTTCCTCATTCTGATGCTCGGTTTGAACTGTAGCAGATCGTCTTGACCATGTATACCTAAATGCATTAAGTTGCTGCCATGTGATTGGCTGATTAGAAATTTGCGTTAACAAACTGTTGGGTAGGTGTACCTAATAAAGTGGCTGGTGAGTGTGTGTGTATATCATATATATATATATATTCATATATATATATATATATATATATTCATTCATTCATTTTCTTTTCGGCTTAGTTCCTTTATTAATCTAATCACAGCAGAATAAACCGCCAACTTATCCAGCACATGTTGTACGCAGCAGATGCCCTTCTGGCTGCAACCCAACACTTGGAAACACCCACACATTCTTGCACACATACTTACATACACTACGGCCAATTTAGGTTATTTAATTCACCTACAGCACGTCTTTGGACTGTGGGAAACCATGACCTTCTTGCTGTGAGTCGATTATGCTACCCACTGCGTGCTGCCTGTGTCTATATGTCTATATATATATATATATATA
>CAIGQZ010001492.1:12288950-12330291 GCA_903798205.1 Danio tinwini | reverse complement strand
ATATATATATTGTATAGCCTAAATAACGTTGTAAAAAGTCGTGTGAATAACAAAATAAGTATTTTTTTTTTTTAGAAAATCCTTTGCTGTGAGTTTTACCTCAGAAAATGGTGGGAAGTGACAGTACCTCAAGACAAGCAGATGGTCCTTATGACAGTCAAGAGATGCGTTCCATTCAACAATGAGTGTAGCTACTTTCAAGTGGACTTGACTTTTGTCATCATAAGTGAGATTCCAATCTGAAGAGAGATTTTTACTTCGACAGGGATTAATCGATCTAGTGGCACTGTATATTCATTAACAAATGCTTTTTTATTTTAAGAGATGAACAATGTATTTTGAACAACTTACTTTACGTGTAACGTTAATCCATTGATGTGCTTTACGAATAGTTCTCAGAAATGCACCTGCTGGTTTGTACGTTATTAATGATGATTTGAGAAACGTACCAAACCAACGGAACAAACTAAAACAAAATGTAAACATAAAGACATCAAACCTCAAAGTCCTTTAGCTAGCATGTGTTACTCAACGAGATTCGTCTGCGTATGATGACGTTTGCAAGTCGCTCGCGCCGCAGGAGCGAACGCACACTGAACCGATTCTTGAAGCATTGATTCAATAATTAGCTATCCACCACAATGTGTATATTTCTTTATATGTGAGATATTCCTAACAAATGTATCCTACATTGGCATCGTCTGGAATTAATGGCAAACGGTAACACATTAAACTATTATATTTATTGTACGTTAAACTGTTTTGGTGTTGGCTTTATGAATCACATTAAACTGCGAACTGAGTAAGTACTTTCGTTTTAATAGTCTGTATCGTGTAACGTTACAATTTACTTCATAACACGCAGTTATTTTAGGTTTAAGTTACAAATTGACACAGTAAGTAAGCATATTTTTTATCATAAAAGAGCAAAACCTTTTCCAAGCCTCACATTATATCATTAAGACGCAAATTTGCAGCAAAAGCAGTTAATGGTTGTAATTTGTGTACCGCTAAAACTCCACCACTAGAGGTAGATGCACACACAGGGTTAAAACCAGACATAAATAATGACCATGACTCCTAAATCTTGTTTTCTGACATTAGTTTAAATCCCTCCCCCCTCTTATTCCCATTCTCTGTTAACTTTATCCTCCATTCACCTTTCCATGCCAGACAGCTTAAGATAAATGCAGATTCTTGGGAGCTTTTAAAACGTTCCCATCTGGCTTTGACTTGTCCAAAGGAGCACCTGAGGCCTAAACCATGAGCTCCAGCTTAAAACCATCAAGATCCAGACATGGACAGCAGCCCGAGCCTGAGGATGAAGAAGAAACAGACAGAAGATTGAACAGTCACAGTATGATTATCTCCTAGATATGAACATTCAGTTTTCAGAAAACAAACTATTAGAACACCTGAGTAGGTTAAGTTATTAATTAATAATTGTGGTTTGTTTTTGTAACATTTATGCATTTATTTATTTTATAAAACTGCGGTTATATCAATAGTAATCAGTACCAAAAAAGCATCCTTACTTGACTTTTTATATTATTTTTGTAATGGATACAAATACTGTATATATGTATACATGTACAGTATGTTTGTGCTAGAGTAATATCTTTAGAAAGAATATTTACTGTATTAAGTGCACATGACTACTGTAATACAAGGCATTATAGTAAATATACAGTATTATGATTCAGTGTACCTTTTTGTTTTCTGTGTATGAAACATTTACATTAATGAGAACACAGCTCATCCAAGCCAAAAAAAGCAATGCTTGCATCAATTTTAGTATAATAAAATCATGGTTAATTAGCAGTAGGGAATCACATATATTATTTGTGAGTGTGCGTGCTACAATATGTATCTATATAAACATGACTACTGTAAAATGTAATGTAAAGCATTACAGTAAATGTAGAGTATGATTCTGTACACTTTTTTGTTTTCTGACTTCGAAACATTTGCATAATTGAAAACACAAGCCTTATATTCCGCTCTAGTGTTAGAAAAAAAGCTTAAATTTTTACAGAGTATTTCTTTTTAAAGCAACAAAGTGCATTTAAACATCCGGCATGAAATTTATGTTTTATGCACCTAAACATTTGCAAATGTATCCTTTTTCACACCAGTTGGCTTTTTTCTTTCTGTCTTTATATATAAATGTAGATGGTCCTTCTTAGGCTCTCCTGGTTCTCACGGAGGGGGCGGATCCATAGGAAGCAGGTTGATTCTGTCTCTATTAATCTTTGTCATTGTGTGCGTTTGAGATAGAAGGGGAGGGCTGCTATAAAGGCTTTTTCTCTTCTGCTTTCTCCCATTCTTTCTGTTTTTTGACGGGGTTTGATTTGCAGGGGATTCTCCAGGATGATCCTGCTGTTTACGGCCACCTTCACCATCCTGGTGCTCTCCTCCCTGGACCAGGTGGATTCTTCAGCTTATGACAAGATAGTGTCACACAGTCGTATTAGGGCGAAGAATGAAGGGTAAGGTGTGATTGTTTTAATAGTTTATGTTTGCTGTCTGGGAACAAGGAGGTAAATTTTGACAATAAATGTAATTTTGAGAATCTGGGATTCAAAGTGATATGCTACATAAATGTAAATTCTTTTGCAGGTTTTTTTAGTATCAAATACATTGTCAAAACATTTAGAAGGTATACCGTGAATCCCAGATGCTAGTCTTTTTATGGTGTTATTTTTTTATCTGTAATGCAGAAAAAATATTCATGTACAAACTTTTGATAACATTGCATACATTAAGCATTTTGACTAAGAGACTCAGTATTTTATATATTTTATTTATAAAATACAGTATAAATCTATCATATCTTTATTAAAATTAATGTATTTTATTGTTAATTAAAACTAGTCATATTTTTTATAAAATTAGAAAAATGCACAATAATATTACTAACAATTTAAAATTAAAGTAAAAGTTAACTATAAAAATCGAATCAAAACTTTTAACAAAATGCTCAAATACAAAATTAATTAATTATTAATTTTGCTAAATTGTGTTTAAAGCATTTTCATTAAGTGTCTTAGACTGCGAGTGCATATTGTTTTAGTTATTTTTAATCGATCCTTTACTTTGTAAAAAGAAAAGTTAAAAATAAAAATAATACATTTATTTATTTATTTATATCTTAGCTAGTTCAATTCAGTGGAATGTTTTGCATGTTTGTCATGAGTTTTCCCATTTTCATTTAGTTTAAAAATATAACTAAACTTAATTTCAAATTAAAGTATATAAAAACTAATTCAAACTGCTAATATAAATAGTAAATTATAAATAATAAAAAATAATAACACTGCCTTTTCATGTGCATAATTGAAAGCTGATACTGTATTCATCTATTTTTTGAATATTCTAAATATCTGATTTTAAAATAATATATTCTATATAGGGTAAAATTTGTGTCATTTTTTTACATTTTCTTTCATCAAGTCATTTATTTCTAAAACACAATCAGTTTAAAAAGCAATTTTCACTTTGTTCAGTCAGCTCTTTAAAGCAATTTGTCAGGTCTTCAAAATAATCACCTGCCTAATTGAACAGCACATGACCTCTAACCCTGTCATGTATGCAGTTATCAACCATCGCTAGAGGTTTTTTTAAATGCACATGTTCCCTGTTTTCAGGCCCAATGTGTGCGCTTTACAACAGGTCATGGGGACCAAGAAGAAGTACTTCAGCACATGTAGGAACTGGTACAAGAAATCCATCTGCGGCAAAAAAGCGTGAGTCCTTCATTGCTTTCACTCTCACCCTCTCTGATTTAGTCTTATTTTTGCCTGATCTGGTTAGAGGTCAGGGGTCGCTGTCCGGGTCATACATAACAGGTCACTGTGATGACGGAGTAGCTTGATTAGGCTTGTTTGATGCCTTGGGATGTGTATAGAAAGTGAATAAAGCAGAATTACTAGAAATCTACACTAGTCACTTCAGGCAAAGAATATATTTTATTCATGCACCCTTCAATTTTAAGAATTTGAGCTTTTTAGCTTTTCTAGAGCCAAGTTTCAAATAGTTTTTGTTTTTTTCAGTCTGATGTAAAGAAAACATCCAAAATCTTTTGTCACATCTTGTCAATGTGTCTGTAGATTCAACTACAATACATATTTTTAAAGTCTGTTTTCTAAAAATGAGTGTTTCCTCCTGCACTAAACCAAACATATTCACTTGTAGTACTTACATTTTTGTATTCATATAATATATAAACATAATAGATAAAAATGCATATTGAAGGCTTTCAATGAGGGGTGCTCACCTGATTATATACAACAACTTTGTATATACAACAAATATATATATAATACAAGATGTAACACACTGTACAACCCTACACAATACTACCACACAAAATACACAACTATTACACTAGAACTTTTGCATAAATACATTGCAAAACTATTACACCTTATTACAGAAATGGAGAAAAAATAAATATGTTGAATTGCTAAAATTAAATAAAAATACTGGATTAATAAATAACACTTTATTTTGATGGTCCCTATTGCACATTTAGTTGACTAAAAGTTGCATTGCAACTACATGCTAATTAATTCTCATTTGATTATTAGTAGACTGTCTACTTAATATCTGCTGGTACTGCTCCTTCAACTTACGTTTAACTGACTATAAGAAACTTTGCAAGTACATGCCAATTTACACTAACCCTAATCCCAATCTAACAATCTACTTATAATCTAATGTGAATTAGTTGACATGTACTGTAGATACAATGTAACTTAAATTCAACAAAATTGGACCATCAAAATAAAGTGATACCAAAAACAGGTTTATCTGGTTTATTTACATAAAATTGTATGCAAATTATTGCATATTTAAGAAAACAATGCCTAATTTGCATACTTAAGCATAACATCGTACAAAACTTGTAATACAAAACAAATTAGCAATTTTTAATGTAATCAATCAACTGTGGAAGTACAGTGATGACAAGTGGGTCATTTTTTGCCCTATTCGCTTACAGTGTCTTGCCTTAGCACATATTAGGTTTGTTGTACATTGTGTATTAGTAGTAATTCAAAACAGGCCAAAGGAAGCATACAAACTCCCTAGAGCAAGATGATTTATGACATAAAAACATATTAAACTTTGGAGTCTTTCCTTGAACTCGCAGCAGTTGTCATCTGAGTGCATCTAACTGTACTGTACTTGTTTATGGCAGTTCATGTGCTCTATGACTTGACATGTTTATTGTTGCTCCGGTGGCTTCCCTCTCTTTCTGTTTTCTCCCCCAATGGCACACTAATTTACTGTGAGGATGATGTAAGCGTGTTTCTGGGCTCTGTGAGGCTGTGATGGAGGGCTTTAGGGACCGGTGACCAATAGTTGGCAGGCTCAACTCAGCCTTTCCATTGGCAGAGAACTGCAGCGTGTGAAAGAACAGAGAACAAGCTTTGGCTTTAGGAAGTATCTGTGTCTGTGTAGTGTTTTTTTGTCATTATAACCTTTTTCATTTTTTATATATCCATGTATCATTGTTGATATAAAATGGGCATCATTGTTCTTATTTGTTAAAGAAAACAATATTTTATTCATAATAATCTTATATTCATCAGGGATGCATTTATTTGACATTTAGATTTATTTTTATATTAGATTTATTTTGTCATTTTCATATAGGTGTTTGAACAGGGATGGTATTGGCTGTTATTGTCGCTTCGCTAAACATTCCCTAAAATAACTTATATTTTGATGTATTTTAAAACTTTGTCTTATTATTTAATGGCAAAGCTGAAAGTTTAGTAAAAAAAATCTGTGAATTCTGTGTTCATTTCAATATGCTGATTTTGTGCTCAGTTCTTATTATTATATTATAGTATTCAATTTGTATTATTGTTATAATGGTACGCATTATTAATGTTGGAAAAAGCTTAGTCTACTAACATTTAATATGCAAACCAGGATTTAATTCCTTTGATTTACCAGGGTTTATGTATAATTTATTTATTTTATTATTTAGTAAGATCTAACTCAGCCCCAGCCTTTAAATGATAGTTTTTACATTCAAATTAATAAAACTGTCTTTTAATTTGTACAAAGTATATGCAATATTACTGTTTTTACCTTCTTTTTAAAAAATGAATACAGCTTTAGTAAACATAAGTGACTTCTTTTAAAAACATAACAAAAGTTCCATAGATGATTAATTGTATTCTGCATAATTCATTCATATTTACATCGTAAATAGTATAAAATAATTTGTAGAATATAAACCTTTCTATTTCTAAGGAATATTTTTTGGGACCACTGTACTGTGGGACAGTTGTATGGGTGTGGTCTTGTCTATCTTTGTTCTTATTGGTTTCGCTGTTTATTTACGTTTTAATTATGTGTTTAATTATGTCCTTCTTCTTTTCAAATGTATTTTGATATGTATTTCTCCACATATATTTCAAGCTTTGGTAATACAGTTGAAGTCAAAATTATTATCCCTTTTTTCTTTTTCAGATATTTCTCAAATGATGTTTAACAGAGCAGGGACTTTTTTCACAGTATTTCTTATAATATTTTTTTCTTCTGGAGAAAGTCTTATTTGTTTTATTTCGGCTAGAATAAAAGCAGTTTTAAATTTTTTTAAAACAATTTTAGGGTCAATCTTATTAGCCTGCTTAAGCAATATTGTCTACAGAACAAACCGCTTCAATGACTTGCCTAAAAATTCTAACTTGCCTAGTTAACCTAATTAACCTAGTTAAGCCTTTAAATTTAATTTTAAACTGAATACTAGTGTCTTAAAAAATATGTAGATAAATATTATGTACTGCCAACATGGTAAAGATAGTTGTACTCTAAGCTGCTTCACGAGACCATGCCTTGTGTCCTCATAATTCAAAATGCTAAAAAATCATTCATGATATCTATTGACATTCAAAATTTGCCACAGGTTTCCTGTAAGGGTTGGGTTCAGGGATAGGATTAGGGTACTGTAAGGCCATATAATTAGAGTTTTTTTAAGCCTATGGAGGGTCCTTGTAATCCATATATAAAAGTATGTGTGTATGTATGTATGTAATTACGGCCAGCCATGTTTTTCATGCTTGTCAAGGGATCTACAGAACAAATACTTTCATGCCAGTACAGTCTTCAGACATTCATTAATTTTCGGAGGCGTAACAATAAAACAAATAAAACCTTAGCTCCTTTCTTAAGCTTTGACTTATTTCATAACTGTCGCCCTCAGTTCAACCCTCTCACAAGAAAATTATAAAGAGTCTCATGTGTTCTTTAATTAATGTCCTCTGAGATTTTACAGCTCAATTGTCCTCCTCTTTCTCACCTGCAGTGTTGTTTTTCTCCTGGATTTTTTCCAGTGACTGCAGCCTCACTGGTCACTGGAGGAAAACATCTGAAAGCAGTTTGAAAGTGTCTACTGGGAGGTCAATAATAAAAGCATTTAAAAAAAATGGCTTCTGCCTGGCGTTTTCCCCCCAGTTTCCCCTGAATTAACTCTGGGCAGCAGTGGGTCCAGATCTGCCCAGTTTGCTGTCTCTGCTGTGGCCGCTTTGGGGAAAGTTTGAGTCAGGCTGCTCTCTGGGGTCCCGCTGGCTTCCTCTTTCCTTCCTTCACTGACACTGGGAACATTGTTTAGTGTCAGGGGATAAACCTCATCACAGCTGTGATGTCTGTACATAAAGACACTATCATGATGATAAAAAAGAGAAGCAGAGCAGTTAATTCTGTGCAGTGTAAGGTGCGTTTGTCCAACCTTATTGTTATCTGACAAACAGCAGTGCTGCATGGCATGATAATTCTTAAAACCACAGATCTCTCGCTAAAACCAGTGAGGAACGACATTAGTCGTGGGAGAATTACATGCACGGCATCTGCAGACAGCTGTTGGAAAGCCAAATTTTCCCTTAAAACAAGGCAGCTTTTAGGCTAGTATCCAACATTCCGATTGCTGTGTTTGCTCTTTATAAATATCTAATCCGATTTTGAGCTCATTTAAATATAAATAAAATAAATAACCTTTAAAGGGCACCTATGGTGAAAAATCTACTATAGACCATCATATTGGGGTAAAATAAACACACCCAGTCCTTTTTTTTTCAATTTAACAACATAAAAACGGTGGACCAATTCGAGCGGTTTTTAGACCGACCACAACTTGACGTAGGAGTGCATTCCCAGCGCCCACCGAATTGATTGACAGCTGTGTATTAACATGTCTCCGTAGTAATACGTATAATCATATCAACAAGACAGAATGTGTGCAAAGCAACCAGGAATAAAAGGTCTGTTCAGTTTGCTAGGATCATCAATCATCATCAAATGTAATCAAGAGTGAATTTTACAAGTTTAAAATGTTTTTAAAACAGTGCATGTTTGTAATGAATTACAACAATTTACTTCAGCTTTACTTCATCAACACATCCGGTGGTCAGTACAATTCTAAAAGAAGACGCTTCAATCCTGGTTTGTATACATTAAATCAGGTTTATTCTGTACATAACATAACAGATATCCATACAGGAGTGGATATTAACCTGTATCCTGTCACATTTGCTTGCAAAAAGAGTGCAAAGCTAAAAGCTGTCTGTCTGTCTGCCTGTCTGTCTGTCTGCTCTGTGTGTGTGTGTGTGTGTGTGTGTGTGTGTGTGTGTGTGTGTGTGTCAGGTCTGTGTGTGCGTGAACTTTGTAATGACATTGTGTGTGACTTATCGTTGCAACTCCACAACAAATTCATCACATACTTATTGATAAAGGTCTTACTGTAGTATTTCTCAGTAAGAGAAATACTTTAGAGTAAGAGTAAGAGATATATTTCTCTGAGATCTTCTTCCATCATGTCTGTCTGTTGTCTGACCCAGCTGAGGGCAGCACACTGACAGGCACGTTGAAACGGTGGGCAGGGAGGCTAGCCTTAAAGGCACAGTACACAGAAACCGCTACCTGCTGATCAAAGCTATAAAATAGAAACTTATAAAAGGTATTAAAAAAATATGAAGGGTGTTTTGAGCTGAAACTTTACAGACACATTCTGGAGACACAACAGATTTATATTAAATCTGGAAAAAGGGGTAACCTAGGTGTCCTTTAAACAAATTTAGGATTTTTAGCCTAGGAAAGTGGTCTGTTTTATTTACCAGCTTTTTCCCAAATGGATATTTTTAAGTATTATGTTGTATGTTTTAATGTCCTAATTGTTTCTCCTAAAGAGAAAGTTTATCCAAAAATGTAAAATTTTCTCCTAACTTACCCATGCAGGCCATCTAAGATGTTACTTTTTCTTGAGTAGGACGATAAGGAGATTTTTCGCTGAAATTGTGGCCTTCAGTGATAAATGCAACTCAACAGCTACAGAACATATACAGCATATACAAGCAAACAAAATTAATATCCGTGACTTCTCATGATATACTGATGTCATATGAAGTGAATGTATGAGTCCAAAACTGAACTTTATTTACAGCGTTATTTATGCCACAGCCTCAGCAAATGGTCAGCTCATCCATGACAAACTGATTCTTAAAAGGTCCATTGTTTATTGTCAGTAAGGCAAATTCACATGAACAACTTAAATGTGAGCAAAATCTAAACACGACAAGCTCCAGATTGCATTAAAACCTATTGGAATGGATTTTCACTTTCCAAATTTTGCCAAACACCTTTAGATTGAGATTAAATAAAGATCTTTTATTTTGAATCTAACTGATTCATTTATATGAGGAAAATGCTTCAAACACTTAATAAGAGATATCTTGATTTCATACTGGCAAAGGTTTAGCAACAGAAGAAAAAATCTTGCAGGACTTGCAAAACGTAAAATTCTTTGCTTCAGGAATGATTTTGTTGCACTTTTCAAATGACAAATTCACTGGAGGGCACTCTACATTTTTGTGAATCTGAAATATGTTATTTAGGGTTTTTTTGTTATATGTTTCAGAAACACATCCTTTTTGTACAAGTCCACTAGAAGGCAGCGCTTGTTGAAAAGATCAGAGTCATTTGATTTTGAGTATCTCCCAATCCAGAAACCCGATTCGATACTTCTATACATAAAAAAAGAATAAAGAATATTATTTTACTTATTTTAACATTCAACAACTCTGTTAAATATATATAAAAAATCTAATATATAAACAAATAGCACCTCATATATATATTACGTATATATGGGTAACATCCGATTCCAATCGAGTTTAAAACCGCGTGATCGGCGTTATTGGATCTGGACATCACAAACAGAAATTGCAGTCAAAAGTGTTTAAGTACATTTTGAATGTTTGTTTATGTATATTTAAGAACTCAATTTGTATTTGAAAAAACAATTTCATTATGTAGTCTATCACATATACACCTGCCTGAACTAGAAAAATAATGCTATGTTGATGTAGATTTGAAAACATATTGCATAGTGCTTGGAAAGTGTAAAATGTTTGTACAGTACAGTATGTGCTCCATGCTTCATTCTATGAGAAACATTTAATATCTGGTTCATACTTGCATGACACAAAACTGAGACCACCTGAGCAATAAAAGTTTCCTTTGAGAGCACATATTACCCTGTACTCTCATCATGTGTTCAATAAACTTCTGGAATGCTTCACTTTTTTTCCCCCCAATGCATGCCAGATAAACTGTAGAGATACCAGTTTGAAGTTAGTGTTGAAAAATAAGCATCAATCTTCATGCTGTCAAAACAGAGCCCAGAGGCAAGTGACCTCCCATGCCTCAGACGGTGCGTTTTCTCTGTCAGGGCTGGCTCACACTTGGGTCGTTGCCCTCTTATGTTGTTAAATATTTCAGGATTTTGCACATGAGGTAATGCTGTGTAACCTGAGGGATTGTTTTACTGTCAGGAAACATCTTATTCTGAGGAGATAATATGCAGGAAATTGCTGAAATATGATTTCTTTTGTTGGTGATTGTGAGCTGAAAGGGTATTTTTGTCCTAAATCTGAAATTAAGGCGTATAAATGATGCTGAACAGATGTTCTGAAATGTGTTGAGGTAGTCCGAAACACATTTATTGGATTGCTTTCATTGTGTAAAATAGCCAGAATATTTTTTTTAACAGTTGTTTTGTGTTTGTGAATAAAAACACAAACCAACAGCCTTTGGTGTAGTTTTTCCTGCTAAAAGAGCATAAACGAAAAACGGCTTTATTCTGATATATTTACTGTTATCTCTTTTCAAAGTCATTTGTAAATTGCATTAGCTTATATTGCTATATTATTGAACAATCATAAAATGGTCATACAAACACTGTTTTGTATATAACACAGTATTTAACTGTAATATGAACTGTAGTTTACCGTAGAACAGTTATGCAGTATCGTACTGTATTTTGAAGTTGCATTTTGAAAATTATTGTTTATTGTTTTTGTTAAATTTACAGTAAAGATATACATACAATTATGTAAAATGGTGCTGTAAATGTAAATACATTATTCTTGCTGTAATTGATTTACAGTAAGTTACTGACAAACATTAAGTTACTGTAGATTTTACAGGAAATTGTTAACAGTGTACAATAGGCCATAAACCCTCCTCTCATAAAAGGGGACAAAAGATATGAGAAAGTGTCTTCTTCCTCTACTTCTGAACCAATTAGCCAAAATACAATTGTATACTTGGTAAATTATGGGCCTTTGCATCTTTTTTATTTATTTATTTATTATTTATTTTTATAATTGTTCCCTTACAGAAAATCAACTGAATTTTACATGTGAAAAAAACATCCATTTGAAATATGTGGAACCTGTATAAACAATGTACTTTGCATACACTATGTGTTTTTGAATGTTTCAATCTGTAAATGTGAAAAACATTTGAAATTCATTCATGTGTTTTTTCTGTAATAGACACCAAAGCTGGATTATATAAATGTGCGTCCTATTTTTTAGGCATGCATATTGAGTCTATCAGTTTCTGATACATGCTTCTTTAAAATAAAATGTGGAAAAGTTCAAAACAAACCAAGATAAAAGTCCAGATGGTAGAACTAATGTTTTATATGCAGAAGACACATCTGTACACATTTAAATATCAACACAGCATCCTAAAATAATTTGACACATAAGTTTTCAGAACTGAAAATGTCAGTTACTTCCATTCTATAACAAAGAAATTTAATATTTTAAATGAAACACCAATTGGCAATTTTAATTTAAAGTACTATAAGCTACTACTTTAATATAAATTCTGTCTTTATTCTCTACAGCATTGTCTTATATGAGTGCTGCCCAGGTTATATGAAGTTAGAAGGGCAACGTGGGTGCCCTGCAGGTCTGTATTCATTCATATCATCAATGCAGTCATTACATTTTAGTATTTTATATCATGAAATTGGCATAGTATTTGTCAGTACATTTCTATATGATTGCTCTGTAACCATAGATTTTGTATATTTTGCTTAGCTTATCTACCACCACTCAATAACTGCATATCTTAAGATGTCTGTTGCACAATACTTTAATGCTGAATATTAATATATATATATGGTTATTTATATTGGTATATGCCAACAATTATTGCACATTTGACTTCCTTTTAAGGTTATGCTTAAATTAAATGTCAGGTTATTTATTGACTTGGAGTTCAGCAGAGGAGAACCTTAGATTTTGTTTTATAAAAAGACCTAAATCCAACTGGCTGTACTTAAACATGAGGTTAATGAGCCAGCTAGTCTTGAAGGTTCACATCTTATGAATGCATCCTGACTTTGGATTGTGTGTTGTATTGTAACCATATCTATTTGATGGAAACCTGCGCTTATGTGAACTCTGTAAACTTTCCTCTATTCCCCAGTGGCCCCCATTGACAGCGTTTATGGCACCTTGGATCTGGTAAAAGCCAAAACCACTCAGCGATATGCGGATCAATCCAAACTGAGGGAAGAAATTGCAGGAGCAGGATCCTATACAATGTTTGCACCCAGTGACGATGCCTGGGAAGAGTTAGATCCGGTGAGTAATTTCTTTCGAACCGCAGCATTTGCACGCTACGTTTAAATCGCTGATCCAATGTGTGTGTTACCAATAAGCATGTTGGAGCTCTCAGTGGAACTTATTCCAAAGAAATAAATTCAGGAATATGTAGTCATGCTTTTCAGATTTTTCCCAGTGCAAAGCTCTCACGATTGATCAATGTCTCTGTATTTACAGGCATCGAAGACTGCAGTGCTCAGCCGGGGAAACACTGAGCTTTACAATACACTCCACTATCACATAGTCAACAAACGTTTTCTCACCAAGGACCTGAAGAATGATATGACCCTGGAGTCCATGTTTAACAAAGAAGGCCTCCATATCAATCACTACTCCAATGGAGTATGTTTCAATTTTCTTCACATTCACTGTGTGTTAATGCTATTGTTTTGCAGTTATTTATACATTTATGTAATATTTATAAATATTTTGAATGTATTCATTTTTATATTTTCAATTTTCCTTTTATTTAGGTTTTAGTTTTAGAAATGATATTTTATGATTGTGTGATTTTTAGCTTTTCTATTCAATTCAATGAATATATTTGAATTGAACTTTTGTGGTTTTATCAGTTTAACTTAATTAAGTCCTTAGTCTAAATCAATTGTTTTAGTTTATTTCAGCTTAAATGAAAACTTTTTTATTTTTATTATTTTTATTGTTTTATAAATACAGCATAATCTAATGAAATCTGTTTCATCTGCATCATTTAAAGTTGTTTAATTAAATCTCTGGGATGGTTTTTACTTTTTTTTACATTTATAAGCTCTTTGTGAGCTCTAAGCTAACAATAAAAGTGAGCTACCGAGCAAACAGGCCACACCTGAAAAAAGTTATATATTTATTAAAAGTTATCATATAGATATAGATAGAGTAGGCAAGGCAAACATGTTCGTTTACTAATCCTGCACGTCGTTACATTGTTTTGTGGTTTTTATTTGATGTTCAAAGAATTTTCAATAATATATCTCTTCGAATATCATTGATGTGGATAGGAACAGATGTTGCTAGCATCATAAAGTCCTGTAGCATTCATTTTACCTAGAAAGTGGATTCAAACGTATGTTGAAGTTTTTGCAGTTTCACAAAAATGTAGAGATTTCCAATGATCATGACTGTACGAACCACTAAATGTATATTTTTTTATTTTTGATTGGACCAATTTAACCAAGACAACTAGACTTCAGGTGTAAACATTACATTATTCTCCCTCCTGTTGTTCCAAACCTTGATAACTTAATTTGTGTTTCTCTGAAGAAATAAAGTTATTTTGGTGAATAACTCCATATAATGCAAATAACCATCCCTTCCTCTGCTTCAATGGTTTGCAGGTTGTCACTGTAAACTGTGCCAGGGTCATTCACGGCAACCAGGTGGCCACTAATGGAGTTGTGCATGTCATTGACCGGGTCATCAGCGTCGTAAGCCAAACAATCAAGGATGTGATTGAAACCAATGATGATCTGTCTTCACTGAGTGTACGTGATGTCATAATCCAGATTTTATAAATGAATATGAGCACAACTCTCTGGAGAGTTGATGAGCTTCTGATAGGAGCCCCACAAAGATGATTAAAAAATAATACTTGCGTTTACTTTGAGTTTTATTCTAGTCAAAAAAGTAATTTGTATTGTTTATTATAGGGAGTTGTGGTGAGTGCTGATCTCCAAGACCAGCTTGGTGAGCCTGGACACTTCACACTGTTTGCTCCAACCAACGACGCCTTTGACAAGATTAATGCCGATGCCCTGGAGAGGCTTATGAGTGATAAAACTGTGATTCAAGGTAAATCTATATACTGTACCTACATTCTGACCAAAATCCTCATTGAGAAAGTATAAAGTAAGGGATTCCTGCTGAGGGACTTCTGTCAAACCTACACTCTGAACAAAGATGCTTCATATTCCCACAAATCTATTTAGACTCATATTAAAGAACTGTTTTAGTCTGAATAGGTTCTTTGTGCTACATTTTAAGGTTCTTTATTCCCATCTTTTTTTTTACACATATAGCCCTAGTTAAAATAGTAAAAAAAATATTAAAATCACTTGACCACTGATTTTTTTATAGGTGAAACATTCATTCATATGATATAAATGCTCCAACAGAACAATTGATGCTATTAACTACTGACTTATTTACTGGTTTATTAAGCTAGTAGTGTAAGTTATTGGTTTGTTAATACTGTCGATTGTGACCTAAACTAAAGTGTTACCATTTTATTAACAAAGGGTCTATATAATGCCTTTAAGAATATTTAAACAGTATACACCTTCAAAATATGGTTCTTTATGGAACCTTTTTATTTGGCCCCCCAAAAAGTTTTTACTTGAAGTTTTTCTTAAGAGTTTATTAGCAATAGACCCAAAGTCAGTTTAAGCACCATATTACTTTGAATTTTGGCCAGTTTTGTTATAACAAACACTATAAATGTCATAGATGTTTGTTTGTTTGTTTGTTTGTTTTTTCCACTTTAATTAGTTTTATTGGATTTTTGTCAGAAATGCATTTTGTCAGCATGAACAAACTGCACTAATTAAGATACTACTACTTATATGTAAAAGTTAGGCCTTAGTTATTTATTCAGCAAGAATGCATTCAATTGATCAAAATGAAACAAATTATGTGTATGATAAAATATTAGTTTCAAATAAAAAAACATGTTAATTTGACATTATTCATAAGAGTCTTAAAAAATGCATCTGTTTCATTGTTAAAATAGAACATTTTTAATAGAACTTTTTAAGTTTCCGAGTTTATGTTCAGTGTTTGTCAGTGTTTTAAAAAAAACATAAAGAATCCAAATCCAATGTACTGAATGTGCACAGAAAACATGCAGAGGATGAAAAAATCACCTTAACAGATTCGAAAGCCCAGCTGAAATACTGTCTGATCCCAGCAATGGCACATTCTTAGACGGTGGGCAAACAGCAGATCTGACCGCAGCCACATGGGGATCCAAAATCAAGTTTGGTTAAACCCTCTAAGAGTTCCTGGTGGGAAATGCTTAGATGTTAAATAATACTTCATCTGATTCTAGTGAAAAAGATTAGGTATCTTGTGGTCAGACAATTGTGGGTGTTGTAACAGAAAAAAAGTATGTCTGTTTTCCCTATGACACAGACAAAAGAAGCAAATATTGACTAAGAAGAGGGTCTATTAGTCTAATCTGTGTGACCTTTTAGATGACTGAGATTAGCATTATAGGAAAACCATTATATACATAGACATGTTTATTCAAAGCAAAGTCTAGCTTTCATGTAAACATGCAGCTATTTATCTTGGTTTCCCACTTGTGTGAATACCATGAGAAAAAAAATGCAATTCAATAGAGCAGATTGGGCATCAGGGCTTTGGATTAGAAGTGAAAGGCACATTAAACTCATTTTCTTGTGTATTTTTCTGCTTCAATTTATTTTTTAGCATGCCTCATTTTAGTCTAGCATGAAGAGACCACATAGAGGTATAGTATAATGTCAGCAATTAATCATTTCTGGCTCTTAAAGGATCCTTGGCCTTGTCCAAATTGTTCACTTGATGTGGTCTTTCAGTCTTGTGGACTTGCATGTATAAATGATGTCCACAAGATCACAAACTATTTGACTTATGGAATCAGAAATGACTCAAAAGTATTTCATGCAAAAGACACGATGTACACATGCGTAGCCTAATTCACGTGCATAAAACCAAATTCACGTGCGTAAAATATTTATATATATATTCACAAAAACAATTCACGTGCACAAAATAAAAATACATATTCATAAAATACGTTTCACAAATGCAAAACACCATTTGCAAATGTATAAGAGTGTACAAAAAGTTTTGAATGTTTAAATCTTGCGAGTTCATCCTGAATAAGAATGTGCAAATCCTCTTTCACGTACGACTCCTCCTGGATACGTGTGTGTGTATTTTTGAGACTGTCCTAGCAGAGGCAGGCAACTCGTAACCTTTCAGCCAATCAGATGAGAGCTGTATTCAATATCACCCACTCTGCTCTCTTTTTGCGCAGTCAGTTCCTCTCCAGCATGGCGAACGGAGAAAGAGATGCGCAGGTTTCAAGCTCTAAATTCCCTGACTTTCACTGACTAGACCATTATATCTAATGAACGTAAACAGGCAGTTATTGTGCTTTAGTTGCCTAATATGTAAATATATACCCTATCATTCAGTAATAAATATATAAATATAAGCATTTTAAATGATTCTTATGATTCTTTTATCTTTATTTAGCCAGAAAGTAAAAAAATTGACAATAAAAACATGACAACATAAGTTAGGAGTTTATTTGCTTATCATGGGCTGTAGTAAACTTATCTCCTTTTCTCAGAAGGTGAAAATCCTGTAGTCTCCGCTCAGCTGTAGGCTTTATTTGACTGGATTTGACTGACTGAGGCAGCGATTCTG
The DNA here is from genome assembly GCA_903798205.1 of Danio tinwini. NCBI lineage: Eukaryota > Metazoa > Chordata > Actinopteri > Cypriniformes > Danionidae > Danio > Danio tinwini. The sequence continues at coordinate 12,312,910 of CAIGQZ010001492.1, read as the reverse complement.
AACACAAAACTAAAGTGCTGTCCAGCTGAATATTCTGATTTGCTGGTGGTCAAGGACATTATAGTAATAAATTAAAGTAAATAAATTTAAGTAAATAAATAAAAGTAATAAATTAAGTAGGCTATTGTGAATGTGGCATGATATGTTAATCTGGTTTATCTTTTTTCAACAATATTTGCAATGTTTTATTTTGGTAGTGTCATGTGTTCTGTTAGTTTCAGTTTTGCTTTAGCCTACGTGGATGCGTGGGAGGAATGAGCCACGACATGATTATCTTTTCCGTATAACTTTTACTTAACGTCTTGAACCACGCAGATATACTCACACAGTACAAGTGGCATAAACACACAGCTTACACGTCACTGTTCCTCTTGCTCCAGCACAGAACGGTGCGATGAGCATGCGGGCAACCTCTATATTGAACTGAACTTCCTGTACACAACGTAACTCAGTGCATTCTCTCTGATTGACATAACAGCCGATGTAAATGAAAACAAAAAAAAAAACACAGTGAATAGACTTAAAGGGACCATGCTCTCTTTACTACAGTAGTTTTGCCTAACAAGAGTAATCAGATGTTGAAGTTATGAAGCAAATGCATTGTGGTTTGGAGCCAAAAGCCAATGTGTGAATACAGTCAAGCGGGTGCAGTGGGAGAGGTCTCAGTATAATGTTCTGACCGGACAATGGGACTAAGTGTAAAAACGATCTTAGTCATATCTTGGAAGTGTGCAGAGGCCATCTCCTGGGTACCATTTGTGCCTTGATTCAGTAGCCCATGTTGCAAACTGTAGAGTCAGAGAAGGCTGTTTTGAATAGTGTCTTAGAAACATGGTTTTGATTTGGATTTTGGTTTGTCGAAGCATTTAAAGTTGCACTTACTGCTAACATGGTGTGCTCATGGTAGTCTTTAATATTTAAGGAGCTAATAATTCATTTGATCCAATGACTGTGATTACTAATCATTAAAACAAGAGTTTTAGGCAGAGTAAGACTAGCTAAGCTAGAGCTACGCTCAGCCAGACAGTAGCAATCCATCAACAGAGCAACCAATCCCTAAAAAACTTTGAACTGAACATTAACTGAACTTTGACAATGACATTTATACTAAACTGATCTGAAGGTGTTTTAATTCACTACAACTACACCAGCATTTTACACTACTGTCCTGCCTGTCTGAACTGATTGTTCCACAATTTGAAGTATTATGGTTTTACTCTCTTTTCTTCATCTAAGTTAAGCTGTTTTGACACAATCTCCATTGTAAAAAGCACTATAGATAAAAACATGAATTGAATTGACTATACTGCTTAAACAGATGCAGGAAACTGGCAACATAAGCTGCTGGGAAAGTGATATCACAGTTGATGTAAGAGTCTCAATTTCCCCCGCACAGGAAGAACTGGGCGGATGTCCCACTGCACAACATGCAGCTTCTGTGATTTTAATTGTCTCTGGAGGACTATAGCCTGATGCCTGAGTATGACGATAAAAACATTTTAGTTTAGGTCACTGCAATGTTTATTCTTCCATTTGTCACTTAACCTTTCTTAATTTCTCTTGTTCTGGTTATTTTCACAAGCTCTTTTGAAATATCACCTCCTGAACTCCGTCCAGTGCTCTGAGGCCATTATGGCAGGCTCCATCTATGGGACTCTTGAAGGCAGTAATATTGAGATTGGATGTGATGGTGAGAGCCTTACGGTCAATGGAATTAAGATGGTGCTCAAGAAAGACATTGTCACCAGCAATGGTGTCATTCATCTGATCGACCAGGTGCTCATGCCTGACTCAGGTAAGGCTTTGTGTGTGTCCGAGTGATCAGATACTATAAAGCTGCAAGGTAACTCTAAGTTGTGCATTTAGTTTGAAATGTGCATTAAAATTTACGTTCTTATTGAGGTGGACATGATAAGTATGCAAACATGATGGAAACACATTTCTTGGCCGTAATTAATTCCAAGTATGTTCATGTTCTTGCAGAACTTGTTATTACTTGAAATGTTTAAGCTATGACCATTCTACCACATGACCATTGTAGATTAATTGCAATGTTTAGACGTTATCAGTTTTAAATTAAATGATTAAACAATTACAGTAATTACACACTAATTATATTAAAGACATGAGCACAGTATAATCAACAGAAAAATCTAACTGGCCATCATCTCAGATGTGTTTTTTAGTCTTTTTAGGAACTGAGAACTGAAATGTTTTGACATCCTGACATCTGAGCTTTTTTCAATTTCTTATACAGTAGAATACCATAAATAAATGGTTGATGAAGTCTGATGACAATTTATTGTCAACAAATTGTGCTTCAAAAAAATAAAAAAGACATATGCAAGATTAGTAATGTGAAAATTGGTTACACTTTATTTTAAGGGAACCTTGTTACACATGTTAATGTGCTTAGTTTAGTAGTTACAATTATTCATGCATAATTACTGCACATGAAACTGAATCTAATCTGCATTCTAACCATAGTAAGCATGTGCAAATCCTTGATATTAGTAGTTAAATGAATAGTTAGACTGTAACAAGGAGTCAAGGATGTTAAAATAAAGTGTAAGTGAAATATTTTTATGTCGCTGAATTAAGGCCAGAAAACAAAAAAAAGACTCTCTTTTATTTTATATTATATATTATATATTTTTTTCTGTAATACTTTAAGTCTAGGTCTAGTTCTAAGTCACAATTCATGCTATTATGCTATAATAACTAAGAATATTAGCTCAATAATAATAGTTAGTAAGGTAGTACTTGTGTTTAGGTTTTGGGTTGGATTAGGAATGTAGAACAAGATCATACTTTATAACTACTAATAAACAGTTAATGTCTAAAGAATAGGCAGGTAATATGCCTGTAGTCAATAGCATGAATTGTGACTTAAATAGTGTTTTGTTTTATTTTTTCTGCAAAAACATTAGAAGACACAACTTCTTACTTAACAAGTTGAAAATCATACATTTAAATCAAACTATATATTGATTTAACCTTCACAAGACTTTTGTTAGTAAGGTCATATGCAGAGGAGTGTCATGAATATTGATGGTGATTTTCACTATGAAATAAGAACAGGCCTTCCTTTAACAGGCCTATCACTGTGGAATGTGACTAAGAGGCAGGTAAAAGGGAGATTTAGAGAATGGAGTTTTATTTATTTGTAGTTTATTTACAACGTAGTCCACAATAAAACCTGAATATAAGTAATGATGGTCGAAGACGCATGCTGATCTGAACACTGACTTTCTAAACAAAGGAAGTCAGTCAGCTTTATGCCATTTCACAAGACTGTAACACAAATGAATTCCCAAGGGGTTTGCTGCTTCTTTTACATCCACTACTGAAGAAAAAGTGAAGGAGCTTACATTCACCATATGATGATGTGGAACATCAGTCCAGTCACCGGTTGCTAATGATGACATGTGTACTTTTAGATTAGTGGTTCTTTACTATTGCTCTGAGTGTATGCTATGAATAGCTCATCAAAAAAACATTTATATTCTCATCTATGCATGCAAGTTTAATGTTACTGTTATATCATGTAAATCTCTAACTGAGGTTGATGTGTATTTTCTGTATGTATGACAGCCAAGCAGGTAATGGAGCTTGTGGGAAAATCTCAAAGTGTCTTCAGTGACATGGTGTCTGAACTCGGTCTTTCTGCCGCCCTGCAGCCTGAGACTGAATATACTGTACTTGCGCCACTGAACGGAGCCTTCTCTGGTGAGACCTCATGACTTTATGAGCAAAATACAGGACATATATGTCGAGATATAACAGTGAATTCTTAGTAGGACTTGGTTACTCTTTATTTTGATGGTGCCCTTTAGACATTTTGTTATACTATAATCTCATGATGACAAATCCGAGACAAATTTAACCTTTTAAATGTCAAAGCAAATGATTACGTTTTCAGACTTTTTTGTCTGTTTGTTTTTTTTCTTTGACATTTTAGCAAGAGACTTCAACTTAACAAAAAGCAAAAGACATATATAGAATAATGTTTTTATCTGATTGCTACATATATGTGACTCTGGACCCAAAACCTCTTACATTATATTATGTTGTACAGGAATATTTTTGGCAAATGCCCAAATATAAAAAATGTCAAATGATAGATTTTTCTTTTATTAGGAAATTAAATAAAGATCATGTTCATGTAAATATAAACTTTTTATTTTTTGATAATTTTCATTGCTAAAAACTTAATTTGTCAATTTTCAAAGGCAATGATCTCATTCATTCATTCGTTCATTTTCTTTTCGTCTTAGTCCATAGCAGAATGAACCGCCTCCAATGATCTCAATGTTTCGTTTTTTTGCACCCTCAGATTTCAGACTTCAAATAGTTGTGTCTCGGACAAATATTGTCCTCTCTAAAGTTTACATCATATAAAAAACTTACTTATTATACTTTCAGATGATGTCATTATTGACATTTTAGCATAACATTTTAACATAACATAAAGCGAACAAAAGATATAGAAATTCGATTCATCTTCAGTCTATTATTTCTGAAAGCCACACATTCCTACTTAAACTGCCTTAACAACCTCCCGTATTTCCTCATCACCTGTCACACAGAGGATGTCATGTCCATGGATCAGCGTCTCCTGAAGATTATTCTGGAAAACCACATTGTGAAACTCAAGGTCTCTCTGAGAGACCTCTACAATGGCCAGCTGCTCGAGACGCTCGGAGGAAAAATGCTCAGAGTCTTCATATATCGCACGGTAAGAGACAAACCCTCCAATAGAAATAGAGAACCTGTAAACAATTACTGTGAAAACAACCACTTTTTAAAACACTTTATGGCTCTACTCTTTGGCTGTTAAGTTTTATATTCTTGTTTATTTTCTTCAGGTAATTTTGTAGACCTAAAATGTATCCTGGTCTGACTATATTATTTCTCAATACTCTGTAAAGTGTCCAAAGCACAAGGGTAATTCCATTCTCCACTGTGTGTGTGTTTTAGGCTGTGTGTATTGAGAATGCATGTATGGTTCGTGGCAGTAGAGAAGGCAGTAATGGAGCTCTTCATCTCATGAGTTCACTGATCCAGATGCCTGAAACCACCATCTATGAGCTGCTCCTGAAAGACGGACGCTTCAAGTGAGAAGAAGCTTAAAGTTATCTAATGATGCTATGTTATTATTCAGTAGTTAACTACAGTTAATTAGTCATAATAAAATCAATTTCTAAAATTTGTTGCTTGGAAAATAAAAAATAAAATTTTATATATTATAATTGTATAAATTATTTCTTACAATTTGAATTCTTTAATAAAACACTTGAAAATTTGTGAAAACAGAAAGCTAAAAATACAAAATATGAATACGAGGTATAATTGCATTTCAGGTATACATCGTATATGTAGAACGTTCATGGTTTGAAATGAATGCAAATAGTAGCTGAATTTATAACCTTGAAATAAAAATGTTCATCATTGTAACTAGAATGTAAATCATTGCAGTGAACCTGTAAGCTAATACAATATACAGTGATTTTATTTTCAATGTTTCATTTTATCATGTAATATGAAGAAAATGTTTTTGAAAGTAATCAAATCAAATCACTTTTATTGTCACATCATCAGCAGCACGTGTGCTACGATGAGTGAAAAGCTTAGGTGCTGGCTCCAGACAGTGGAAAATACAGATAGTGCAAATACAACAACAGTGCAAAAAACAGACAGTGCAAAATACAGACAGTGCAAAATACAGACAGTGCAAATACAGTGACAGTGTAAAATACAGACAGTGCAAAATACAACAACATACTCACAAAAAAGAAACAAAACAGTGTAAATTTGGCAATGATATGGAATAAATTTGGAATTATATGAATGTCAAATTAACTGTTCATTAAAAAGAAAATATATTACTTTTTGTTTTGTATATATAACCTAATTGTTCCCTGTTAAGTTAACTTGACACATACAATTAAAAAAAAAATGAATAAATAACATGCCTTGCATGTAATAATGATTGTAAATGTAAAAGTTTGTTATTCTCATAAAATGTTGAGACTATTTTGAATGTCAACTAAATTCTTAAGTTTTTTCTATTCATTTATCTTTATAAATAATAATAATAATAATAATAATAATAATAATAATAATAATTACTTATAATCCTTATTTATCATACTATATTATATTTATTTTTTATTTTCCCCTAACATATTCATTTGGGTGTACAAATGTTTATACTATGATTTTCTGTTATTTTTTTAGAACAATTCCAGATTTGGCTTTGGTACCAATTAATGTATATACACAAATGTATTACTGTATAGCGTCCTTTAGAAAATAAAATAAATGAATAGAGATCTGACTAATTTATGCTCAGCACTATATACAGTATTTAAACATTCAAATGAAAAAATAAAATAAATTTATAATCCATTAATTGTCTGAATCTTTCCAGAATCTTCCTGTCTTTGATGGAGAGTGCTGGACTGACAGCTCTGCTCAAGCAGGATGGATCCTTTACACTTTTTGCTCCCATAGATGCCGCCTTTGGCTCTCTGACAAAGGAAGACATTGCTCTTTTAAAAAGTAAACCTTTTTAATCATTATCATTTTCAACATAATTTTTGTAATGTGATCAACTTTTGCTTAGCCTATTGACCTTTCACATTGTGGCTATTTGTTATCCAGGTGACATCAATGCTCTCAGAGCAATCCTGCTGTATCACTTCAGCAACGGCATCTTTATTAATGGAGGACTGGAGGGTGGAGTGACCAACCTTCTCAAGACCATACAGGGAAACAACCTTCAAGTGCTGTCTGTAAGTACACTGTTATATTAAGATACAATCGGTTGAGGTTTTAGGGGTCTAACTGATTAAATATCACAATTAGCAAAAAATGTTATAAGTGATCAAAAGTGCAATAATTAGCTCTTCCAGTCACATGATTAATGTTTTCAAACTCTCTAATAAAACTGTTTGACTCTCTAAAAGAGTGACATTTACATTTGGGCCAATGCTAATATTTTTGTAGCACCAGAAAGGAAAGACCTGACATGCTGTTATCGTCAGACAACGCAGTTAGACACAGCATACGTTTCCTGTGTCTGTTCTCAAAAAAATTCCATGAACCAAATCCAGACCGTAAATCCTGTACAGGAGAACGACAGGTTAGCATTCAGCATAAACTTGAATATAAAAAGCATAAACCATCTCATGTGTACTGCTAAGGGTCCATGGGGCTTGTTGTGTCTGAATTTGGAGCATTGCTACAATAATAGGGCCATTGCTTCCAGACCGTTTGCTGCCATTAATCAAACCCCGCATAGATCAAATCTTTTTCCGTAACTTTTTCTAAAAGCTGGAACAATAGGTTTGCTAATGTCCGGACACTTCCTGTGCTAAAAACTGATATCAGCACTGTTGATGCAAGTTTGATTTCATGAACATTCGGACAACTTTTCAACATTTTTCCTAATTTCAGTGAGGCAAGGGTCAATGGGAGGTGTATGTGTGGTCTTTTTCAATGTAACATTAATAAAAAAGCTCTCTAAGCAAAATGAATGCAAGATTCTTACTGATCTTTCTCTCTCTCTCTCTCTTTCTGTGGAAAAATTTGAATTGTCTACTTTTTTTTAATGTAACAGAACCTGCAGCAACTGATAATGAGTAAGTGGTTTAATCAACATGTGAGATGAACTGGACATGACATAATTGATTGGGGTTCACTGGTTTAAACTGTACATTTCTTTAGAAATAAACATTGTTGGAAACACTGGCTGCATCTGAAAGCTTAGGCAGCTTACTTACTGGGCAGTGACTCTGGAAGCAGCATTTCTGCATGAAGGCACCTCATAATATTAATTTCAGACAGACTTCTGAGACCGCATAAGGATTTAATCATGCACAACAAAATAGAGAGAATTTTGGCTTATTACAATACTAAATTCTAGCTATAAATGCTATCAAAAGTAGAAAACATTTGTCATAAATGTACATTTGCACACAAAATGACACCCAAATGGCACTTCGGGATGCCATGTTTTTCAGAAATATGCTCAAGATTGTGGCATATTGAAGGCAAATGACATATCTATGCTGCCTTTGAAATTTGATAAGAAGAAGGTACCTCCAGAGAAAGGAAGTGAAGCAGAATTTGAATTCAGATGTGCCTCCATGCCTTCCCGCCTTGGAATGCTGCTTCTGATGGCAGCATCTTAGAGCTTTCGAATGCAGCCCTTATAAAATATAAAAATATACAACATGGTTCTAGCTGCTGTTATTGCAATTCATATTGTACTTTTAATTCCAGATGTAAATTCTAAGGGCCAAAACTTTAAGAGATAGTTAACTTTAAGAAAAAGTTAACTTAAAAAAAATGTTTACTGAAATTCTGATGGCCATTGGCTTATATAGTAAGAGAAAAGAGTATAAAATACAGCAGAAAAAAGACATTTTTTAATTAAGTTTAATACAGCTTAAAATAAAAAGTAATCAATGATGGCAGATTTGTTGTTTTGGGTTAACTAATCTCTTTAATAAAATGTTTAGCTGTTTTATTTGTCTGAAGTTTTTAATAAGAGTATCACGTCTTTATTTGTTTAGTTTTTTTATCCATATTTTATGTACAAATGCATAAAATGTATATATTATATGTTTTATTGTTTTTGTTTTACACTTAGGTAAACAACTCCATCCATGTAAATTCAGTGGATGTTCCAGATTTTGATCTTATGGCATCCAATGGAGTGGTCCACATAGTGAAAACCATATTATATCCTCAAGGTAAAGTAATGTAAGGAATTTGTGTTTTTATGCACATATATATATATATATATATAATAATTTAGATGCATAAAGTCTAAATCAGTTGCATAGATCAAGTTTATCTTTAGTGTACCTGGATTTTCCACAGTTATATAAGCATACAATTCCTAAGACATAAGACACTGTCCCTTGAGCTTAATAGAAAGTTTTACTGCATTTCACAGATCTGCCAGTTGGCCGTGAAGACATATTGATTCTGCTGAAGAGACTCATCAAATACATGCAGCTGAAGGTACAGCAGAACACACATCATATCTGAACACTGACTCACATTATATAACAGATTCATCATGGTCACCATACAAACACAGCATTTTATCAGTTTTTTTTTGTGTGTGTGTGTGTGTGTGTGTGTGTGTGTGTGTGTGTGTGTGTGTGTGTGTGTGTGTGTGTGTAGTTTGTATCAGGATACACCTATCGAGAGATTCCACTTACATTCATCAGTAAGTTTAGTTTCATTCTTCGTTCATTTTTGTCTTTAAGTTCCACTTAACCTAACATCATCAACATCTGGAAATAATTTGTTATACATTTATTTATTTATTTATTTATTTACAATAACTATTGTTTTCTTGTCTTGCAGAGAGGACTATAACTACTAATGTCATTGAGAGAGGTAATACATTATTATATTAATGTATTTGTTTTTTTTTTTTTTCATTTTTACTCACCTCCGAAAAACCACTGTTTATTTTATTTTATTTTATTTTATTTTATTTTATTTACCTCTGAATAACCACTGTTTATTTTATTTTTTATTTAATAAAAAAATTATTTTATTTATTATATTTTATTTCACCACCAAATAACCACTGTTTATTTTATTTACCTCTGAATAACCATTGTTTATTTTATTTTATTTCATTTTATTTACCTCTGAATAACCACTGTTCATTTTATTTATTTATTTTATTTAATTACAATGTTATTTTATTTATTTAATTTTATTTCACCACCAAATAACCACTGTTTGTTTTATTTAATTTTATTTACCCCTGAATAACCACTGTTTGTTTTATTTTATTTACCACTAAATAACCACTGTTTATTTAATAATTTTTTTTAATTACAATGTTATTTTAATTTATTTTATTTTATTTCACCACCAAATAACTACTCTTTATTTTATTTTAATTACCTCTGAATAACCACTGTTTATTTTATTTATTTATATATTTTATTTAATAAAAAATATATATATTTATATATATTTTTTATTTTATTTCACCACCAAATAAGCACTGCTTATTTTATTTTATTTACCTCTGAATAACCACTGTTTATTTTTATTTATTTTTTATTACAATTTTATTTTATTTATTTTATTTAATTTTTACCACCAAATAACCAAAGTTTATTTTATTTTATTTACTTCTGAATAACCACTGTTTATTATTTTTTTTATTTAATCAAAATTTTATTTAATTTATTTTATTTTATTTCACCACCAAATAACCACTGATTATTTAATTTAATTTTTTATTTTATTTCACCTCTGAATAACCACAGTTTCTTTTATTTTGTTTTGTTTTGTTTTATTTTATTTTTATTAACCTCTGAATAACCACTGTTTGTTTTATTTCATTTTATTTTATTTCACACCTTTAAATGACAACTGTTTCCACTCTGTATCTATATCCATAAGCATTTAATTTGTTTATTAAGTAAGTAATTGCACAATATTTTGTGTAATAATTTAAATTTATTAAATTGTAGACCTTATGCCAATTCCTTTCTAAATAATCAGGATTCATTGAGTTTAGCTACAATACTTAATTCTTCAGGGTTTTCTCTCCCATTTAGTTATTTCTAGAAGCACTTTCAGTTATTTGTACAATTATGTATTTACTAAATCATTATCCAATATAACGAAAAAGCCTGTACTTTGCCTCAGCTGCAGCTCTGAGTAAAACCCTTAAAGAGCGGGCATATGTAGGTTTGTTGGCCAGCACCAAACACTGGCGTCTCCTTTAGCAGTTGCTGGACAGATAGAAAGATTAAGAGCCATTAGAGGATTTTGCCTCAGACCATGGCAGGAGATCTACCTGTAGAAGAAAGTTCTGCACCGTTATGTTAAACTTGGCTTAAAATGTGTACTTTGTCAAAGTGAAAACTTATTAAAGCTTTGGTAATAGCAGGGTTTAAGATTGAGAGTTACAACTCAGCAGTGGATCTCAAACCTCCTAAAAAATAAAGTAAAAGTTTGAGAATTTTACTAATATCAGTTATGAGTCAAAACTTACGTATATTACGTATCTAACTTTACAATCACAAGTCTCTGAATACTGGTTTAATATCTAATTTCCAAAACATATCCAAGCTGTAAGAGATAAAAAAATAATAAACAAACAAAAATCAGCACTGCAACAGTATTTACAATATTTATTTTTGCATTATTTTATTTTGTTTAATTTGCATATGCTTAAAGTTTTCTTAGAATGTGTGCACACTGATTCCTTTTCAATGCTGTAGGAGATCAATTTCTATAGCAGGATTATTGTTTGTCAGTAAATAAATGATGGACATAGTTTTCTCATAAAAGACCTTTTTAATGACACTGTTTTTCCCAATAAGCACAGGTAAGTAATAAGTTCAGTACATTGAAATGACACACTGTGAGCCACATATTACTGTTTCCTCAAATGAAACATTTACACTGTGAAAGTGGGTTAATTGTTTATTTAATGTTTTAAATTATAAATATTTCATTGAATATTTATATAATTTATATAAGTAATGCTGTCCTTTTAAACTTTTTGAATGCAAAAATATTAAACCATAAAAAAATTAAACCATAATAATTTTATTAATATTATTTAATTTAATGAAAGCATTAAAGTTATCAAAAATATAAAAATATAATCAACCCAAAATTTATTTTAATTGAATAACAATAAATATGCTCTAATGATACTCATATGCTAATTAGAAAAGCAGATTTTATTAACCCAGGCTCATTCTGAAAACTTACCTTTATATACATTTCTGGAGACCATCAAATACGTCCCAGGAGCTACGTTTTTTTTTTTTTTTTGCAGCTTTTGCTTTTGCAAATCCACCAGAGGCTACCGTGTATGCTTTTTAAGATCTTAAATTTCTCTCAGGAGTGCCATTCGCGCCTGCTGTTCTCACATGAATCCACCAGAGGCTGCTATCAACTGACTGTTTGACTGACTGACTGTTTGACTGACTGACTGACTGACTGACTGACTGACCGATCGACTGACTCACCCTCCCCCTTCTCTAAACCCAACCAATAATATTTTAAAAGGCACCAATTAAGCCGCCCATTTACTTCCCTAAACCCAACTGACAATTTTAAAAAGCAATTCAGAAAAAGAAAAGTCCTCATCTGATTTTTACCACATTTTACCACATTCTCACCCTGCTATTAACTTGTTTGCATGTCTTACCCACTTTCTGAAAGTGTTTTTCACCGGACTCAAACCCCATCGTCATCTCCTCTCAACGTCTCAAGTCAACCAACATACATGGTGAATTAACAAGACAAACTGGTAACAACAGGAAAACCGTCCATATGGAGGTAAGCAGTCAGCTGGTAAGCGCGAAAAGGAATGCCGTCACACCTCCACGCAGCATTCGTTTAAAATGAAATGCAGCCATACGTACTTCTGGCTACATAAAACACAATCTCCAGAAATGTATATAGAGCTATATTTTCAGAATGAGCATATGTTGGTTTTGTTTTATGGTTTTCATTATTACTACCTATGAAATAAGTATAATGATTATATCGCTGTTATCTACTCGTCTTATACTGTGTATACACTCAGTCGGCTTGAATTCAGTTATAAAACAGTACTTGCAATCAAAAACTCTTGGTCCACAAGTAAACTTAGCTCATCTTTGGCCAAATGTACTAATTTATCTGTTATGAATCCAACAGTAGCACCAAATGTGACCTCCGCTGAGAAAGTCCAACCTGGTGTTGATTAACAGCTCTGAAAGCACCAGTGACTTTTAATGACTGTGTCCCATTCTCATCTTTGATCATTTACTTCAAATCACTGAAACCACTGTGGAGAAATTGGACAAAGCACAACTTGGGTTTGAGACCAATGGACATTTGCTACAATTGGAAGCAAAGCTAACTTTAACTTAATCAATGTGTTATTGGTTAAAAAGTCAGTCCTTTATGCCAGGAAGGATAAATGTTGATTGAAGATTGCCATAAATGTCATGGTCAGTATATTTTGACATGACACCTAACAGGATCTGTACTTTTTCTACAGGTCCTGGGACTACAGTTGAAAGGACTGTGATTGGAGAACCAATCAAAGTTATGAGAGTCATTGAAGGACAGTCAGGAGTTACTAAAGTTACACGAGTCATTGAAGGAGATCCAAGTGTTACCAAAGTTACACGAGTCGTTGAAGGACAGCCAGGAGTTACCAAAGTTACACGAGTCGTTGAAGGACAGCCAGGAGTTACCAAAGTTACACGAGTCATTGAAGGAGATCCAAGTTTTACTAAAGTTACAAGGGTTGTTGAAGGAGATCCAAGTTTCACAAAAGTAACAAGAGTTGTTGGCGATCCAGGTTTAACCAAAGTTACAAGAGTTGTTGAGGGAGATCCAAGTTTCACCAAAGTTACAAGAGTGGTTGAAGGAAAGCCATCTGTTACAAAAGTCACCAGGCTTATTGAATGTATGTCCAAGCTTCCAATAATTCATTTTCTAATAACAAACCAGTGTTTTCTTATAATATTTTTATCTTTTTGTTTTTATTCTCTCTTTTTTTCAGCTCACAGTGCCTCATCTGATGGTGAAATTGATGCTGAGGGAGAAATCAAGGGAATCGTGGGTGATGGTAATTTAATTTTAAGCTCAATATGGATGTGTAGTTCAACATTTCTGTGTGACCAGGTTGTTAAAGCGAGGGTTCACTCCAAAAATGAAAACTTAAATCTCATTTACTCATCCCCAGGCCATACAAGGGCTATACTTTTGTATTGAATTGAACAGGGGTGCTCAACCCTGTTCCTGGAGATCTACCTTCCTACAGAGTTCTGTTACTGTCACACTCAAGTTTGAGCAAGCAAATTTCTGTAGTATGGTGCAGCGAAAAGGGGCAGGATTAAACAAGATAATTAGACATTAAAAAAAGGGAATAGGATTTTAAAGACTTTTAGGTGAAACTGTGGTCCTTGGTGATTCATAATGCAAGTCAGCAACTACCAGCACATTGAGAGTCTAAAAACATATATAAGCAAAACAAAATGAATTTCAACTCCTTACAATGCATTATGAAGCAAAACGATTGGTCTGTGGATTAATGGTAAGAACTTTAGATTCATAAGACTGTGATGTATCGTCAGGAGCCAGAGGTATTCGTTTAGTTTTGCCTGTGTATGTTTCTTGATTCTCAAAGTCCCAGTAGACCTTTACTAGAATATTATTAAAACCATGGACCGCAGTTTTTGACTTTATTGTGTTGTTAGACTAGTTTCTGTGATTATCACTTAAGTGCATGCTTTTTAGACAGTTGTTCCATGTCAAATCTTATGCCTTTATATATTGTAGATATAAGCAATGTACAGAGGTTTCAGAATGGTGAAGTACACATCCTGCAAGAGGAAGACATCAAGCAAATAACAGATGCCATCGCTCAGGGAGGTTGGTCTAAATAATGTTGGTTGATCTGTGGTTAACATTTTAATAATAAATGCCCATATCCAGGTCTTTTTATTTTAGTATTTTCAGTTTTTATTTATAATTGACTATTTTATTGATTTTGTGTGCATTTCTTTATATATATTTATGCTTGTTTAATTAAAAAAAAAATTTGTGTGTTGTCATTGGTTGCAAAATAGGCTCATTCTGAAAATATAGCCCTATATACATTTCATCGTGAATTATGTAGCCAGAAGTACGTATAGCTGCATTTCATCTTTAAGGGTGCTTTCACACCTAGACTTTTGTTCCGGAACCTGGCGCGTTTGCCCAGTTAGCACGGTTCGTTTGGCATATGTGAACAGAGCAATCGCGCTCGGATCCATGCCAAAGCAATCGATCCGAGACCGCCTGAATGAGATGGTCTCGGCTCAATTGAAACAAACCCTGGAGCGGATCGTTTGTAGTGAGAAAGCGATACGATCCGAGCCTGGCTATATCACAGTCTTTTATGAATATTTAATAGGCATACGGCTATTTGAAGAGAGAATTATGAGTAGAGCGGGAGGTCATTCCAGACATCCCAAGTCTCCCGGAAGTTCCAAGAGTCTCCCGCAATTGCACAGAGACTCCCTGATGCCCGTAAACGAGTGATAATCTCCTGGAAATCGCGCATCTCCCTACCGGTCCTCAAAATACGTCGCGCACCCTTCTCATCACCCCTCCTCGCTCTTCAGACATGTCGCGCGCACCCTGTCAAACACCACCAAACCACCCCCGACTGCTTAGCGGGACTCTTCAAAATAAACCGTGAAACTCTGACCAATGTGAGGACAGTTTACTCACACGTGACTTGTTTTAGCTGTTTTGGTCCGTTTAGAAACTTTGCCGTGTGAAAGCGAACTGCATCAAGAACAAAGAGCAACAATGTAACAATTTTAATCCCTGTTTCGGAATAAATTAATCGATTCACAGGTGTAAAAGCACCCTTAAACGAACACTACAGGGCGGTATGACACCGTTCATTTTCGTGCTTACCAGCTGACCGCTTAGCTTTGTATGGACTGCTTTTCCGCTGTTACCAGTTTGTCCAGTAGCTTGCCATGTACGTCGGCGGACTTAAGACGCAGAGAGAAGTTAACCACGATGACGGGGTTCGAGTCTGTTGAAGAACAGCGGGTAAGGCAAAAACAGAAGCCATAAACAAAAAATTAACAAGCAATTAACAGGATGGCAATGTGGTAAAAACTGAAAATGTGGTAAAAATCAGGCGAGGGCTTTTGTTTTTCTGGATTGCTTTTTAAATTTGTCAGTTGGTTTAGGGGAAGTGGATGGGCGGGTCAGTCTCTGCTTTTAAAAACACTTTTGGTGGGTTTAGGGAAGGAGGATGGTGAGTCGGTCGATCAGTCACACAACAACGGCCTCTGGTGGATTTACGTGAGAACAGCAGGCGCGAATGGCACTCGTGAGAGAAATTTGAGATCTAAAAAAAAAAAAGCGTACACAGCGGCCTTTGGTGAATTCGCAAATACATAAACTACAAAAAAATTGACCTCCTGGTACTCTTCAGAAATGTATATAGAGCTATGTTTTTAGAATGAGCCTGGGTTGATTTTTTTTTTAAATAGGTGCTAAGGTAATAATTCAGTACTCGTTTTTGTTTTCTTATTTGTTTCATCCAATATTTATTTTTACTTTTTCATTAAGTTTAAATTTAGTTTAACTAAACTTGAACTAGGCTGCACGGTGGCACAGTGGGTAGCACGATCACCTCACAGCAAGAAGGTCGCTGGTTCAAGTTTCTGTGTGGAGTTTGCATGTTCTCCCCGTGTTTGCGTGGGTTTCCTCTGGGTGCTCCGGTTTCCCCCACAATTCGAAAGACATGTACTATAGGTGAATTGGGTAAGCTAAATTGTCCGTAGTGTATGTGTGTGTATGGATGTTTCCCAGTGATGGGTTGTGGCTGGAAGGGCATGCGCTGTGTAAAACATATGCTGGATAAGTTGGCGGTTCATTCCACTGTGGCGACCCCTGATTAATAAACGGACTAAGCCGAAAAGAAAAAAGGAATGAATAAACAAATAAACTTAAACTAAAGACTTTAAATTTAACGTTACATTTTTTTCCACATATATCTCTTTCTCTTGCCAAATGCTCTTTTTGCCCATAATCTTTGGCATATGCAAAGATCATGTTCTTTCCCGTATTGTTTTTTTTTTTATAATGCCAGTGATCCAAACATTAATTTGATTTATGATTTTGAAAGGCTTGGGATCTGCAAGAGTCTTTTGTAGCTTCCTAAAGAGCTTGACGTTTTTATCGAGAGCAGCTGTGAAATCGGTGATTCATCCTTGTTTAGTAATGTTTAATGTTTGTTTGTCTGTCTTATTTTTTGCATTACAATCTCTAGTTACGTAATAGAATAAAGCCTCGTTGGTTTTCACATGGCTCGACTCCAGATGTTTTTGATTAAAGTTCCTACCTCATGGTTTTAATTCATTTTTGGCAAGATTACACTTATGATTTAGCTACGGTTTTAAGCTGTACAGTTAAGCTGAGTTTAAGGTCTTCATTATTGACTATTACTCACCGACTTGGCTCAGGTCTGGTTTTATTATGCCCAAAGGTTTGTTCATCCATTGTTCTCATGTCTCCTTGTTTCTTAAAGGTGGACCAGGGATCACAACTATAACTAGAGTATTAAAACCAGAGCCTCGGGTTGTTGAAAGTAAGGCCTAATAAATCAGATGTCGATATAATGTAGGTTCAGTCATGCTCAGATGTTTGCTTCATTAACTTCTGTTTTTGTTAAAAGGTGAACCAGGGATCACCACCTTTACCAGAGTCATCAAGAAAAAGCCTCAGATTGCTGAAGGTGAGCTGCAATACACATAATGATATGATAAGGTTAATTGTTTAAAGTAAAACCAATTTTCATCTTGTGTTTAAAGGTGCACCAGGGGAAACTACTTTTTCTAGAGTAATCAAACCAGAACCGCAGATCATTGAAGGTAAGAAGTGACTGCACATATTTGTTATTTAATTTATTGGTATTGAAAAATGTTTAATAATCCAAAACAGAGCAAAACACGAAACACAAATAACAGGATCATAGACCGCAAACTATGCCTTGTACCAAACAGCTGAAACACAGGAGTATATATACATAAGCTAACAAGGGAGTACAGCTAATGAGTTGCTAACAACAACAGTTGGTAACAAACAGTGTTTACAAAGAAACAAGAAGTGAACACAGAAAAAGAGGGAAAGGCAAAACACTTAAAGATGAGTTCAAAACATAAGAATAGACTCATAACATGCTGATTCATGTTAGCAAAATGATAAACATGCTGGAAATATGTTAACACAATGCTATCTCACGGTAATTCGTAACATTTTGATTTAGTGGCCAATTCATATGAATTCATATGATTGCATTTGTACAATTTTGTGAGATTTGCTTATCCCCCAATGGGTTTAGGGATGGGGTTTGGTGGCATCTCCTCTTTTTAAAATCTGACATTTTCATATGACTAAACTCGAATTAGCCACTAAACTGACAAAATGTAAAATAGATACTTTTTCTCGTGAGATCCGGCTGGTTAACAACATCTATGTTAGCATATTTCTGTCTACAGTTTATAGAAATGTGCTAGAAATTAATGCCTATGTAAGAGTTAAAAATGTTTTTAAATAATGTTCAATTCTACTCTCGCGATATCTTGTGTATGAGGGGAAAGGAAAGAGAAAAAATAAATAAATAAAAAACGAGAAGTGAAGAGAGAGACGCACGAGAGTAGTGTGTGAATTCATGCAGAGATTATGCTAAATAACGCTGTGAAAATAAACCATACGTTCCAAGCACAAAAATTGAGTTGGACTCTTCTATCTAGTGGCCTTAACAGACCAGGTAATAGCCAAGATCCCACGGATAAAACTCAGCAAGCACGAACATTATAAAGCCCCATGAGGCCGAGTTTTACGCTTATGTAGTGTTTAAACATGCTAGCAACCTGTTAAACCATGCTAAAATATATTTGAGCTACATGCTAATACATGCTAGCATTTATGTAAGAATAGTCTTAAGCATGTTAACAAACTGTTAAAACATGTTAGTAATTGTTTTTAAACCGTTAATAGCTTTTTATTAAAACTTTCATAGCTGAGGTTGTCAAGCTAACAATAGTTTTGTCATCAAATTTAACTGACTTGCATTTTTGCCATCTTTTAGGACCCGATTTCTCAAAGATTGTATCTTTGAAGGACAATCCAGAACTCTTTGAATCAGAAACAGAGAGAATCACCAGAATCATCAAGGGTTTGTTGCTTTATTACTTGTGTTGATATAAGGAAGAATCAGATGTCATAGTTTTAACTGATTATTATTTTCTCCTCAGATGGACGTTCTCGAAAACGAGCCGCCATCAGACAACCACAAGGTAAGGTACTTCAAGGCAAGGTACTTCTTTTTTAGGTACTAGTGCTAAATGCTTTCGGTACTAGCATATTTGTAAAATATACTGTTACTTAATCATTAGGTACTAGTTTTTATTTATTAGGTACTAGTCCTCATTCATTAGACATTAGTGCCTGTGAAAACTATTAATTAGATACTAGTTCATATTTACTAAATACTTGTATGTTTTATTATAAACTAGTACTTGTTAAATACTGGATATTGGATATTAGATGTAATACATTTTTAGCAGATATTAGTACTTATTCATTAGGTGTTAGTACTTAGTTAATTTTAGTAGTTTATTTGATTTATTGACTTATTATAGTATTGTTATTAGTAAGGGCTACACGGTGGCTTAGTGGTTAGCACTGTCACCTCACAGCAAGAAGGCCGTTTCATGTTCTCCCTGTGTTCGCATGGGTTTCCTCTGGGTGCTCCATTTTTCTCCCCATAGTCCAAAGACATGCGCTATAGGTGAATTGAATAAACTAAATTGGCTGAAGTGTATGTGTGTGAATGAGAGTGTATGGATGTTTTCCAGTACTGGACCGCTGCTGAAAGGGCATGCGCTGTGTAAAACATATGCTGGATAAGTTCCACTGTGGCGACCCCAGATTAATAAAGGGACTAAGCCGAAAAGAAAAAAGCCGAAGGAAAATGAATGAATGAATGTTATTAGTAGCAAATAATGTTTTTGTCATTGACTCATATGGCAATCTGTCATCAACTAATTGCTACTAGATAATAGATACAATGGTATATTTATTACGTGTAATTTTTATGAATGACACACTGGTATTTTTTCAATATATCATTTATTTTTTTATTTATCAGCTACAAATTCACTAGATCCTATTAAATAGTTACTATTACTAATTCATTATATACAGTAGTAGTACCTATTTAATATGCACTAGTAGTTATTTAATTGATAGTAGTACTTAATTATTACATATATGATACACTAATACTTAATAGATGAGTACTTAATAGATAGCTTAATAGATACTAATACATTATATACAACATCTTATTTATTACATACATACAGTATACCTAATAAATCACTTGTACTTTTTATGAACGACACACTAGTATGTATTCATTATATAGGTATTTTTATCAGCTACTAGTAATTTGTTAGGTCTAATACTAATTGTCGTACATATATATATATATATATATATATATATTTACTATATATTTACTAGTAAAGGTTGTTCCCTTACTGGCCACAAGTGCTTTTTTTATCTTATGTAATAACTCGTCAGAATGTTTATTTGTTCCTGGTATCTATAAAATAATTAGTAGTCACTACTGAAATAAGTACTAGTATCTAATAAATTATTACTAATATCTTCGTATAGGGCCATGAAACCCCCCTCTTTCGGTTCAAGTCTATCTCAGATTTATTTTTAAAATGCTTTAAAATGGGCATGGAGTGCTGTGAGCGGAAGGCGGAGTGGGCATGCATGGGCGGCAGAGTAGGGGGAAAAAAGGAGAGCGAACAACTGTTGTCATTGGGCTCACAAAATGAGACACAAAAAATGCAAAGAAATAAACAGTAATTTAATGCCCATATGTTGCCACATATGTTATTTATAATTTCATATACACAACCACAATTTGTTATATCATTATAAAGATAATCATGTAAACATCATAACTGAGGAGGACTTTTCTCCTCCTGAATCCCCGGGTCTGAATGCAGACACAGCTTATAGCAGTGAAGCAGGTCTCTTTCTCTATCTATTCCAACAATTAGCCCTCCTGGTAATAAGAATTATTGCCATTATTAGAATTTTAAAAATAGGCGAACACAGCAGCAGAGATAGAAGATGTGTCTGAATGGTAACAAACTCAACTGATAAAAGACAGTCTGCCATTCTCCAATTCTCGTACAGCTCTACTGACAAAAATGCTTTCTGCAAACCAACAGCTTTGCTGTATCTGCCCTTACAGCATCACAGGGAAAAACATGCAACAAACCCTGTGGATCATAGAAACAAACACATAATGTTACGACCCTTCATGACCGGCTAAATACTGCTTGTCGTTCGCAGACACACCAATTTACTGGGTCTCACTGATTGGCAGGTTTGCTTTGCCTTCGGAAAGCACGTGCTCTCATGAATAATTAAGCAGGAATAATAATGAGAATCCACTATGAATAATAATGAGAAACCATCACATCATCACTCTTCTAGCAGATTTGCGCTACATCACCGATTTCGATTATTAATTATTTTAAACCCAGATGATGAAATTAGCTGACAAAAGCTCAAAATTATCCAGTTTTCCCCACAATTAAAGCTGACAGATGCTAACGTTGTCTTAACTCAACACACACTAATCTGTTAAAATGGCAAAAACTGTACTCGAGGGTGTCTTGAACCTTTAATAGGTTCCAGTGTCTACATACTTTAGTACCTAAAGAATGTGTGTGTGTGTGTGTGTGTGTGTGTGTGTGTGTGTGTGTGTGTGTGCTTGCGTGCGTGCGTGCGTGCGTGCATGTCCGTGTGTCCGTCCATCCACAGGATCAAGGCGAAGAGCGAGACTGGTCAGACATCCCATTAAACCCACACAGTGAGATGAATGGAGACCCTGAGATCCAGCTTAAGTAAATGACAGTGTTGTAGAAGAGTGTGTTTTTGTCCTGAAAATACACAATCCACATTGAATGTTTACACATTACAAACCAACGTGCAGAAAAATCTTGTATTTGTGTGGCATATACACCCCACTTCAGTTCGGATAAGGGGTACTTGAAATGGTGGTGGTTATAAAAAAAGACATTGGTGTTTTTTGTTTGTTTTTAAGCTGTTTATATTGTTTCTTTGAATATATATATAGTGTATGAGCCTTGTCATTGAGCTTGTCGTGATATTTTGTGGTGCTTGCGTTCAGAAACATGAATGCATTTTTTTATATCTTTAAAGATGAGCAAAGCGTTGGCTGTTGTGTTTATTTTAAATTATGCAGTTTCTAACTATCCATTTATTTCTGGTTTCTAAGTTTATTTTTATGCACGTTCAAAAAATGTTTTCACAATTGCATCTTTTATGACAGTACTTTTTTTGTACAAATTTCAAAGTCTCAATGTAGCAAAAAATAAATCAAATTCTGCTTACAACTCTTCTTGAGACTTTATTGTATACCAACAAAAACTGTAGCCTTTGATTTTTAATCTTTGCTGTTTAATATTTAATGTGAGTCATAAAACAGTATAGTCGATAATCTGGGAAATGTATGCATGAACATCATCATTCAATGTCATCGTGCACTTAATAAATAAATAAAATGCTAATGATGAACCTCATGATAATAGACGTAACCAACCAGGTGACAAATTCTCATTTTCCACACAATTAAAAATGATGATGATTTGCTGTTCATTTGGGAAATGCTAAAGTAGTGAATGCAAAAACTGGCACTGCAGGGGAAACATGTACAGTATGTTGACATATGGATTATGTAGTAGCATGCATGAATGTCTTTTTACAAATACACATGGATGACTGTTTGTAAGGAGTAAAGCTTATTCTTCTTAATGTAGACAACCTGAAGCCCCAGACATTATTGAAAACACATTGGGAGGATGAACTTGTCAAGTCTTGTAAGTTGCTTTTGCTCGCATTTTAAAACTGCCTATCCTAGCACTGTAACAATTTAATGAAATTGATTTAATGAGAATTAAACAGAAAGCACATGTCATTATTGAAGATTGTTCCCATCCCTTAAACATAAAAGTTCAGCTTTTGCCATCAAAAAGACTTTTTAGGCAACCTCAAGTAAAGTAAAATGTCTGTCAGATGTCTTTTGTGCCGACTGCTGCCATTAGAATTTTAAATACTGCGTTTTATGTAGAATATGGCTAAGTTTTTAATGTGATTTATGTGATGATATTGAGTGTATTTGTGTTGCTTGTTTTTTGTAATATGTGTGAAGATTGCTGATGTAGTTGTGTAGTGAAGCCAAAGATAGATTTCCACTTGGGGAAAAATAAAGTAAAAAAAAAAAAAAAGTTACAGTAAAAAGCATCAGTTGTATATGGCAAAACTTTTGTGTCCAATATTTTGTTGTTAAAAAATACAGTACAAAGCCTAAAAGAAAAGCCAAATTTTTACAGTAAAGTACTGTATTTTATTAATTTATAGTGTTAATATGAAGTACTACTACTAACATCTACACATCATATCTGTTGATACTCAGACAAAAACACAACCATAAGCACACGGTGATGAGGAAGTCAGAAAATGAACCGATGCTCATGTCAGACATCTTTTCCCAGAAGCAGAAGAACATGTAACATAAAATTAAAATGTACATAACTGATGGATGGGAAAAAAACAAAAAAGAACCATCCCAGATAGCAAAGAATTCTGGCCCAGATCTGGTACAAAGTTGGCACAGCAGGCATTCGTCTGGCACTGGCATGGCCTGGGTTTGGCAGAGGTGGCATTGTCTTTAAGACAGCACACAAGTCTTGGGCCAGATATTAAATTTAGTATTTGGCCCAGATGTTAAAAATGTATATGTGGGCCATGTAAGTTTGGCCTGTCTTGACCCACATTTAAGAAAAAAGAAAATTTTTTTTAAAAGATTACAGAAAAAAATTCTACCAATTAGGTCACTTAAAAAAAAAGCTTGGCTATAAAGCGAAATGCTTCATGGGTTTTTCAAATTCTTTGCAGTCATGACACACCAACATATCTGGCCCAGTTCAGGCCCAGTTATGGATTATTAACTTGGCTGAGACTTGGCCCAGATATGATCCATTTTTAGCCCTTGTATGGAAGCCAGACTTGGACTAATCATGTACCATAATTCACTGCTGCATGTGGGCCAAGCAAGAGCTGATTGTGTGGGCCAGATCTTGGCCAAAGAAATTTTGCAATGTGGGATAGGAATGTCAACAAAATGCATAAGAAGGGAAGTGTCATGCAAGTCCATTTATGGTTATTTACTGTATTTATTAAGAAAACTTGCTGTTAACTAGGTTACACATTTTTACTGTAGCATTTTCATCGTTTTTAACCATTAAAATCAAGAAAGAAAAAAAAAA
>CAIGQZ010001492.1:12259159-12288550 GCA_903798205.1 Danio tinwini | reverse complement strand
CTCGCTGTGTCCCGTGTGCCAGTCCGCTCATCTGAGGTAAGTGCACAATACAGCCGCGACACTCCGTCCACTTCAACCCCACGTGTTTCTCTGTCCAGGCCCAGCGCACCTAGGACGCGGTGTGCCCAGGGGTCGTTCACGCCGACACCAGGCTACCACGGCCCCTGGGTGCAGCCGCGTAGGGTGCTCAGGAAGCCCCGGGGCAGAGAGTCTCCTCCTCACGTGTTCGAGATCTCCACGGAGAACCGCTTCGCCTCTCTCCGCAAGACGGGTCACGATGTGGCTATCATCGGTGACTCCATCGTCCGCCACGTCCGTCCTGCTTCCACTTCAGGTAATAAAGTACGCACATTTTGCTTTTCTGGTGCTCGCGTTAAGAATATTTCTACACAGATTCCGAGTATCCTGAGCGCTGGCGAGAGCCTCGGTGCCATTGTCCTCCATGTGGGGACGAACGACACCGGGCTTCGCCAGTCGGAGATCCTGAAGAGGGACTTCAGGAGCCTGATCGAGACGGTTCGACGCACCTCGCCCGCCACACAGATCATCGTTTCTGGAACGCTTCCTACCTACCGCCGAGGAAATGAAAGGTTCAGTAGACTTTTTGCTCTGAATGAATGGCTATTAACATGGTGTAATGAACAGAAATTGCTCTTTGCTAATAACTGGAATCTTTTCTGGGAGCATCCTAGGCTTTTCCGTGTTGACCGGCTGCATCCTAGTCGAGCTGGAGCTGAACTGCTGTCGGACAACATCTCTAAGATGCTTCGTTCTGTCTGACTAGTAAGTAAAAATTCACAAAATTCACATTTTACCCATATAGACTCTTGTTCGTCCAACTTAAATTATAGTAACACATGTCTAGAGTACCCCATAGAGACTGTGTCTGTTCCTCGTGTTATTAGATCAACAATTAAACGTACTGTGTGCTCTAGAAAAAATCTATTAAGAATAAAAGCTGAAAATCCAATAAAAAGGGATAATACTAACTTCGTAAAGCTTGGTCTCCTAAACATCAGGTCATTAGCACCTAAAACACTTATCATAAATGAAATAATAACAGATAACAATCTTAATGCACTCTGTCTCACTGAAACCTGGCTGAAACAAAATGACTATATTAGCTTAAATGAAGCTAGTCCTCCAGGATTCTCATATAAGCATGAGGCTCGTCAAACTGGTCGTGGTGGTGGAGTTGCATCAATCTTTAGTGATATTCTTAATGTTAGTCAGAGAAAGGGACTTATGTTTAACTCCTTTGAAGTATTAGCTCCTAATGTTATGCTACCAGATATTATGCAAAAACCTACGATATCTCTTGCTATAATCACCATATATAGACCCCCAGGACCCTATGTCAATTTTCTAAAAGAGTTTTCTGATTTTATTTCTGACTTACTAGTTAAAACTGATAAAATACTAATTGTAGGAGACTTTAACATCCATGTAGATGACTCCAATGATACACTAGGGCTCGCCTTTATGGATCTACTACATTCACTTGGGATAAAACAAAATGCGGTTGGTCCAACCCATCGCTTAAAGCATACATTAGATCTAATATTGTCTTACGGAATTGAGGTCTTTGATGTAGACATTATAGCACAAAGTGATGATATTACAGACCACTACCTCTTGCTATATAAGCTGCGTTCACCTGAAATTATCAGATCTGCACCAATATACCGCCCTGGTAGGACTATCTTTCCATCCACTAAGGATGAATTCATAAGTAACTTACCTGATCTTTCTTTAATTCGAAATACACCCGCAAACGTAAATGACCTTGATGTAGTAACCAGCAGTATGGATGCCATCTTTACTAGCACACTAAATACGGTGGCACCCATTAAATTAAAAAAGGCTAAAGAGAACAAAACTACACCATGGTACAATAGTCATACTCGCGCTCTCAAAACAGCAACCCGTGCCCTGGAACGTAAATGGAAAAAAACAAACTTAGAGGTTTTTAGAATTGCGTACAAAGACAGTATGTCCAGCTATAGGAGGGCTCTTAAATCTGCCAGGGCTGAGCACCTCCGCAAACTGATTGAAAATAATCATAACAATCCTAGTTTTTTATTTAGCACCATTGCTAAATTAACAAATAATCAGTCATCCTTGGAACAAAATGTCCCACTGCATATTAGTAGTGATGACTTCATGAATTTTTTCAGTGATAAAATAGAAGACTTTAGACAGAAAATAGAAGATGTTAAACTTTCTGCACCACCTTATACTCCAGATCCAGTAAAGATTCCACTGAATCAAAATAACCTACAATGCTTTAAAATCATAGAACAGGAAGAGCTAGATAAAGTTATAAATAGTTCCAAACCAGCTACATGTATGTTAGATCCAATTCCAACAAAATTACTGAAAGATTTGCTACCTGTTATAGGAGAACCTCTCCTTAACGTTATCAACTCTTCTTTAGCTTTAGGCCATGTTCCAAATCCTTACAAGCTAGCTGTTATTAAACCTATTATTAAGAAACCACAACTGGACCCCAGCAACCTAGCTAATTATAGGCCTATTTCAAATCTTCCGTTTATGTCTAAAATACTTGAAAAAGTTGTTTCTACCCAATTATGCTCCTTTCTGCAGATGAACAATATTTTTGAAGTGTTTCAGTCAGGTTTCAGGCCTCATCACAGCACAGAAACCGCATTAGTGAAAATAACCAACGATTTACTCTTAGCTGCTGACCAAGGGTGCATCTCACTATTAGTTCTACTAGATCTTAGCGCCGCTTTTGACACCATTGATCACAATATCCTCATAGACCGCTTATATTCTACAGGTGTCCAAGAACAGGCTCTTCAATGGTTTAGGTCATACTTAGCTGATCGTTACCAGTTTGTGAATATTAATGGACAACTTTCACAAGTAAGGCCAGTAAAGTACGGGGTCCCTCAAGGATCAGTTTTAGGCCCTTTGCTGTTTACAATATACATGCTTCCCATGGGGGACATTATTAGAAAACATGGGATCAGTTTTCACTGCTATGCAGATGATACTTAATTATACATTTCAACTAAACCGGATGAGATGTCTAAACTGTCTAAGCTAACTGAGTGTATTAAAGATGTTAAAGACTGGATGACCAACAATTTTCTTCTCTTAAACTCAGACAAAACAGAATTATTACTTATTGGGCCTAAATCCTGTAATTTAACCTTTAAAAATCATATATCCCATGTCACAAAAACTGCCTTCTTTCATCTAAGAAATATTGCTAAATTGCGAAATATGCTATCCATCTCAGATGCAGAAAAGCTAGTGCATGCTTTCATGACTTCTAGGCTGGATTACTGTAATGCTCTGTTTGCTGGTTGCCCAGCATCCTCTATTAACAAACTTCAGCTAGTACAAAATGCAGCTGCCAGAGTTCTTACCAGGTCTAGAAAATATGATCATATCGCCCCAATTTTATCCTCCTTACACTGGCTGCCTGTTAAGTTTCGTATTGAATTTAAAATATTGCTTCTTACCTATAAAGCCTTAAATAATCTAGCTCCTGTTTATCTAACCAACCTCTTGTCTCGCTACAATCCAACCCGCTCTTTAAGATCTCAAAACTCAGGGCTTCTTGTAGTACCTAGAATAGCTAAATCAAGTAAAGGAGGTCGAGCCTTCTCATATATGGCCCCTAAACTCTGGAATAGCCTTCCTGATAATGTCCGAGGCTTAGACACACTCTCACTCTTCAAAACTAGATTAAAGACCTATCTTTTTAGCAAAGCATACACTTAGTGCATTACATAGCGGTATGACGCATGATGTGCCCCACACACGATATTGCTTCTTGTTTATATACACTATGAACAGCAGCTACGCTAATTATTCTCCTTATTCTGTATTTCCACCTGGGGGTACTCATCTCGAGACCCTCAGACTATGCAGTGCCACTGATGCGATCCAAGACCAGCGACGAGATGATCCCAAGGTTTCCGGACCAGGCCGTATCCTGAGCTGCTGCTGTGGTGGTCATGATGGAGAGCATAAGACTGATTCCTGTGATGCTCCAAGGTCAGACGTGTCTTCACGGAGGTCCAGCTACTGCGCCTAGACTGCAGCTCTGCACAAGACGTTTGGCCATAGGAGAAATGGTCGTGCCCAACTGAGCCTGGTTTCTCTCGAGGTTTTTTAAATTCTTCACTTTTTTTCAGTTTTTTCCTCGCCGCTGTCGCCACTGGCTTGCATGGTTCGGGATCTGTAGAGCTGCGCATCGATGGAATTGCTCCTCAGTGTTTGGACTCTCAGTAGTGATTATTAAACCACACTGAACTGAGCTAAACTAAACTGAACTTAAACACTGAAAACTGAACTGACACTGTTTCAATTCACTATAAACTTCCATGTGAAGCTGCTTTGACACAATCTACATTGTATAAGCGCTATACAAATAAAGATGAATTGAATTGAATTGAATTATACACTTTATTAGGTATACCTTTCCAACTGCTTGTTAACGCAAAGTTTTAATCAGCCAATCACATGGCAGCAACTCAATGCATTTAGGCATGTAGACATGGTCCAGATGATCTGCTGCAGTTCAAACTGAGCATCAGAATGGAGAAGAAAGGTGATTTAATTGACTTTGAACGTGGCATGGTTGTTGGTGCCAGCTTGTCTGAGTATTTCAGAAACTGCTGGGGTTTACAGAGAATGGTCTGAAAAAGAGAAAATATCCAGTAAGGGGCAGTTCTGTGGGTGCAAATGTCTTGTTGATGCCAGAGAACAGAGGAGAATGGCCAGACTGGTTCGAGCTGATAGAAAGGCAATAGTAACTCAAATAACCACTTGTTACAACCGAGGTATGCAGAAGAGCATCTCTGAACACACAACATGTCCAACCTTGAGGCAGATTGGCTACAGCAGCAGAAGACCACACTGTGTGCCACTCCTGTCAGCTAAGAACAGGAAACTGAAGCTACAATTTGCACAGGCTCACCAAAGTTGAGCAATAGAATATTTGAAAAACGTTGTCTGGTCTGATGAGTCTCGATATCTGCTGCGACATTCGGATGGTAGAGTCAGAATTTGGCATCAACAACATGAAAGCATGGATTCATCCTGCCTTGTATTAATGGTTCAGGCTGATGGTGGTGGTGTAATGGTGTGGGGGATATTTTCTTGGCACACTTTGGACCCATTAGTATTAATTGAGCATTGTGTCAACGCCACAACCCACCTGAGTTCTGTTGCTGACCATGTACTCAAATGGCCTCCGCAGTCACCAGATCTTAATCCAATAGAGCACCTTTGGGATGGAGTTGTATGGGAGATTTGCATCATGGGTGTGCAGCTGACAAATCTGCAGCAACTGTGTGATGCTATCATGTCAATGTGGACCAAAATCTCTAAGGAATATTTCCAGTACCTTGTTGAATCTATGCCACGAAGGATTAGGCAGTTCTGAAGGCAAAAGGGGGTCCAACCCAGTACTAGTAAAGTGTACCTAATAAAGTGACTGGTGAGTGTAGTTCAAAATCTGAAATGAAAGAATAATATTTTAAAAAGCATTCCCCATGTCTGACATTGGTTGGTCAATGAATGAATGAGTGAATCAATAAATTAATAGATTAAAAAATGAAATAAATAAATAATAATCAATTTTAGCTCTACTTGTGAAGCCAATGTTACTGTCAACCTGCTCAGAAATACTTAAAAAATACTAAAATATAATTGTTGTCCATATTAAAATGTTTAATTCGTTATTACAAAAAACAAAAATATTGTTACACTATAAAACAAAAACACTTGACTGTAATATATTTTATACCAGCATTTATGAGTAGCACAGCAAAGACCCCATTATTAACTTGGTGGTAAGCGATGTCCATGAAGTGTATCATAAAGCTGACAGGCTCCTGTGTAAGAAGATTGTGTCCCTGATATCCGTGTGTTGGCATGTCTTTGATGCCAGTCATATATCTGATATGCAGTAAAGTGATGGTGGCTGAACGTCTGTGGTTGAGTGGTGATTTATATTGAGAGTGAGGTGACGAGTGCTTTGCCTGCAGGCTTCAGGAGCTCCTTCATTAGACGGCTTCAGTTCTCAGAGATGAACTCCAACTAAAGAAAGTTAAAAGTGCATCTGCTGTGCCAGTGGCAAGAGAACTGAAGAAACACCATTTTACTGCATTCCTGTTCCAATGTGGGAATCCATGTCAACAAACGGCACAGATGATCATAAAAATGATTGTTTTATTGGAGATTCTCATGGTCAGTTTAATATAATGAACTGTTATTTAGGGGCTTTTTTTCATCTTTTTTACTATCATTTATTCCATCTGTCTGTCTATCTATCCTTCTGTCTGTTTGTCCATCCTTCTGCCCATCTGTCTATCTGTCTGTCTGTCCGTCCGTCCGTCCATCCGTCCATCCATCCATCCATCCATCCATCCATCCATCCATCTATCCATTTATCTATCTCTATCTCTCAGTCTGTCTGTCTGTCTGTCTGTCTATCTCTCAGTCTGTCTGTCTGTCTGTCTGTCTGTCTGTCTGTCTATCTATCTATCTATCTGTCCATCCGTCCGTCCGTCCTTCTCTCTCTGTCTGTCCGACCGTCCATCCACCCGTCTGTCTGTCTGTCTGTCTGTCTGTCTGTCTGTCTTTCTGTCTGTCTGTCTGTCTGTCTGTCTGTCTGTCTATCTATCTATCTATCTATCTATCTATCTATCTATCTATCTATCTGTCCATCCGTCCGTCCTTCTCTCTCTGTCTGTCCGACCGTCCATCCACCCGTCTATCTGTCTGTCTGTCTGTCTGTCTGTCTGTCTGTCTGTCTGTCTTTCTGTCTGTCTGTCTGTCTGTCTGTCTGTCTATCTATCTATCGATTTATCTATTTACCTATCTATTATTCTGTCCATTTGTCTGTCTGTCTGTCTGTCTGTCTTTCTTTCCATCTTTTTTATCTATACACTATAGCCTCTATGAATTATTAAAAATAGCATTTTTAGCTAATAATAACACTGTCTGGAGGATAAAGCAGGATCATTTGTGTTAGTTTTGGACTTGTAGCAGTTCTGTCAGATTTGCTATGAAAGAACAGACTGTATGTCAAGTAGCAGAAAGGAGAAAAAAGTTGTCAAGCAGCGCACAAAAGATTCCACCGAAACATCCCAACCCCTGCACGTGGAGATGATTGCTATGATTAAAAGTTTTTACGAGAACAAATGAGTCGTAAAACATACTGAAGTGACTGTGGTCTTTTTCATGATGGGGCTTCCAACCTTTCAAATACAAGTAAATAACTGTTCTTCTGCTTCTTGCTGTCAGGGAAAGTTTTTATAGTCTCTAATTTTTTTCTTACTTGGGGGGAAAAAAAGCAAATTACAGTCTTCGTCTAGTAGTTAGTATGTAATGTGTGATGAATATGGGTGATTTTAAGGGCATTTATGTCCCAGTTCATAACTTATTTCTTAAGATATCAATGATTCATAACCTATCAAGTGTTACCAATTATTACTTACCAATTATTCATTGTAATATGACAGTAAGTCTTTAATTATTATCCACAACCAACAACTTTGTACCTATAGATTTTTTCTGCTTCCCAAAAATGGGTTCAAAGGCAAACAACAGTGTGCTATAGATTTGGTAAATGTTGGCTAAATAATATTATTGAATTCTGGTATCTACTGTATATACAACAGCAAGGAATTATACAACACATTTTAAATGTCTCTTTTTATGATAGTGAATAATAGAACTTCCCAAGGTTTTTAACAACAAATCCAACCTCATTTTATAAATCTGATTAGGCATGACTTTGTACACAATTATTTATATAGATAACAATGACACTTTTTTACAGTACAACTCTACAATTTGCTAATAATAAACCATTAACTAAGACATTTAG
Source organism: Danio tinwini (assembly GCA_903798205.1). Classification (NCBI taxonomy): domain Eukaryota; kingdom Metazoa; phylum Chordata; class Actinopteri; order Cypriniformes; family Danionidae; genus Danio; species Danio tinwini. The sequence continues at coordinate 12,280,674 of CAIGQZ010001492.1, read as the reverse complement.
CTCAACCAACAACTAATTTGCTCTTTATTAATAGTTAGTAAGGTTGGGTTTATAGTTATTGGTAGATTCTACTTTAAGTATCACTACAGTTTTACTTTGGCTCAATTCTCGATTGAAATTTTCTTCTTTTTTAATGGATTTAAGCAAATTGCAAATGCTTTAGCGCATGTGTGCAAACAGTAAAAGTACAATTGTCTGTAATTTGGACAAAAACTAATTTTATATAGCGTGTTGATCTAAACTGATGAGTCAACTCTCATTTAAACTGTAAAACTCTTCACAACTTCCCAATAATTTTTCCTCATGTAAGCCATCACATTTACTCAGTTATCAAACATTTGTATACATGCCTGTTTACATCATAAATATCTGATGTTGACTTTGTTTGTAATGTCTGCTAAGTTGGTAAATAACCTCTAATTGCAATACAATTTGTGTAATCTATTTAACCAATCAGTTTAGAAAGCATAAATGTATATTGTCCACAGCACAATCACTACCTTTTTTGAAAATGGAGAACTTCCACAATCCTGAACTGCAGCAACATGCTTGTGGAAGAGCAATTGGAAGAAGTGTAATTTCTGGCAAGGCCAACAAGAGTGACAAGAGAGTTTTCTTGGGTGCTTTATTGTGTGTTGTGTGTGTGTGTGTGTGTGTGTGTGTGTGTGTGTGTGTGTGTGTATTTGTGGTAATATAAGAAATATGACATGTACTATTGACTCTTCTTAACGAATATCAGATTTTTTTTATCCTTAATATCTATAGTTGGCTGTCATAGTGAAAAAACAACTAATAGTTTTGAGCAGTGTGGCTCACACAAAGACAAATACACTTTATATTTTGGTGGCCTTGTCCAAATTACTGACACAATAACTAGGTTTTGAAGCTTGAATGAAATGTTTTGGGTGAGCAACTACATTTTGCAGACATGCAATAAAGTTCTGAGGTTCCAGCAAACCATTTTGACATTTGCATTCACAGTTTAGAGAATCTTAAGATGAAAAATGTGCAAGAAGGTTGCTGATTCTGCAATTCTGTGTAGAGTTTGTATGTTCTCCCTGTGTTCGCGTGGGTTTCCTCCGGGTGCTCCGGTTTCCCCCACAGTCCAAAGACATGCGGTATAGGTAAATTGGATGAACTAAATTGGCCGTAGGGTATGAGTGTATGTGAATGAGGTTATGGACATTTCCCAGTAGTGGGTGCGACTGGAAGGGCATTCTCTACATAAAACATATGCTGGAATAGTTGGCGGTTCACTAAGTCATTAGTTAATAGTGAGAATTGGAATTGAAATGAAAATGTAGCAATAAAAATAAATGCATAAATGTGAATCCCTAAAAACATCGAACTCTCAGTGAGTGTAAGCATATCAGAAGAAAATAAACAAATGAGAATAAACAAATTAGCCACTAATTTGTAAAACTGCAATGAGAGTTTGTTAAAACACCCCTATTGTTTTTCAAACCAAAACAAGTAATCATGCCTTATTTCTCTCTAGCAGAGCACAGCAGGACATTCATGGTGTAGTAGTAGAGAATGTGGAGCGAATCACTGGCAGTAAGGTCAATAACACAAATCTGTAAGACTAATAGCTCTGCAGCACTGTAAAAATGACATATGGAGTACAGCTTGCTGGCAACATGGCCACCTCTCTGTTTGTCCACAACACCGGAGGCCCCAAAATCCCAAATTCTGAGTCAAATGTGCTCTCTTGTGACTTTCGTGTCAAGAACCGTTTGACAGCCAAACAACACTCTTGATGGACACTGGCTTAGAGTCATACTTCAATGGAAGCGCTGTGTCAGATCAAATTTAACAAGAAAACTGTTGTGAAATGGGACTTTTGGCACACAGCAGTCAATCTATGACTTTCTGTTTTTGCTGGAGCCCTGTAAAACATTTAGTTAAGCAAGTTCTCATTGTAGGTGTTTATCACATTAATAACTAACTCTTTAAAGCTGCAGTATGAAATAATTATGGTATAACCAACCCAGGCTCATTCTGAAAACATTCCTCTATATACATTTCTGGAGATCGTCAAATACGTCCCAGGAGGTACGTTTTTTGCAGTTTTTTGTTTTCGCCAATCCACCAGAGGCCGTTGTGTATGCTTTTTGAGATCACAAATTTCTCTTGCCATTCGCGCTTGTTGTTCTCTCATAAATCTACCAGAGGCCGCTGTCGACTGACTGTTTGACTGACTGTTTGACTGACTGACCGGCCCAACCAATAGTATTTTTAAAAGCACAGATTGACCCGCGATCCCACTTTCCTAAACCCAACCAACAAATTTAGAAAGCAATTCAGAAAAAGAAAAGCCCTTATCTGATTTTTACCACATTATACCAAATTCTGACCCTGTTGTTTACTTGTTCATTTTGTTTTTTTGCCTTCTGTTTTTGTCCTACCTGCTTTCTGGAGCCATTCTTTTTCAGACCTGAACCTTATTGTCATGGTCATCTCCTCTCTGCGTCTCGAGTCCACCAACGTACATGGTGAGCTCAATGGACAAACTGGTAATAGCCGGAAAGCCGTCCATACGGAGGTAAGCTGAAAAGGAATCGCCCCGTAGCGTTCATTTTAAAAATGAAATGCAGCCATACGTACTTCTGGCTACATAATTCAAAATCTCTAGAAATGTATATAGAGCTACGTTTTCAGAATAAGCCTATGTTGGGTATAACTGATTAATTGGATTTACTAAGGTGACATGGTGGTATGCTAAAATTGACCGTAGTGTGTGTGTGTGAATGTTTCCCAGTGCTAAGTTGCGGCTGGAAGAGCATCCGCTGCGTAAAAAAAATATGCTGGATAAGTTGGTGGTTCATTCCGCTGTAGTAACCCCAGATTAATAAAGGTCGAAAAGTAAATGAATGAATGAATGAATGAATGAATGGATTTACTAATTATTTTTTTAAGTAAATGGTTGCAAACAATTTGTATGGGCTGAATTTAAACAAACACAAAAAATGTAGTAATGTTTAACTAATATTTGTTTGTCAATTCAGCCCACAATAATTGTTTGCAGCCACTCAATAAATCCAATCTAGTAAAATTATTTTAGTAAATCCAATAAATATTTTTTTATGTACATGTTACTATATCACATCGATAAGCAGAAAGCAAAAGATGCTGGGTGCAGGAGGATAGTTTGTAGGTTGTTCTTACAAGAGATGCTCAAACTAACAGTAGCCAAAAAGAGAAAGTGAGTACATGTTTCATACATGATGTACATTTCTCAGATCAGAATTGAAGTTGTCAAAACTACCTGTTCAATCTTTACATCATTGTGTCATGTGTGTACATCAGAAAAGCAGTTTCTCATTTCTTTGAACAAGTGGCAAATGCTTGCGTACATCTATGCAAATGATTATGTGTAACTGTTTTGAGAAATGCATTAACAGTTGTGCAAATGTAAATAGTGTTGTGAGAAATGCACCAAAACGACTGAGAAAAACTGTATGCAGTGCTCTCTTTTCCTTTCTGTATCACAATGACATGATCTGTCAACAAATTACAGTAGAAACAGCAACAAAAAAAAGACCCATAGTTTACATCACAACACCCCTTCAGAGTACACTGTTATATTGACAACATGACTAAGTCATTTGACTGTCTTATCCACAATGACAGCAGGACTTGTCATTCTGATGGCACTGACATGTTCATTGTCACAGAAATTTAGTTTTGAGATGAACTAAGGATTTTCAGCAAAAGACTGGCTTTTGCAGGTAATCTACGCTGTTTTGTTATTTGTACGCATTGTTTTGAGAAATGCACTTACTGTTTTGCAAATTTTTATTCTTATTTGAGAAATGTACCAAAGCAACTGAGAAAGACTGTAAAAAGAGAGGAAACACCAGCATTGCTTTTCGATGATAATTATTATTTTAAAAAATATTTGCATAGATTTTTTTCCTCTGCTGAACAGATAGGTATCAAGTTTATTTTGTTGTTGTTTTTCTCTCTAAATTGTGCTTATTTTATGCTACAGCTATCAAAAAAGCAAGTCTGGTCTGGCAGAGCGGCTCCTCATGATGATAGCACACATACATCTAGCGAATGTTTTCTTTTTTAAAAGTTTGCTCATCATAATTTGTCTGAGACGTTTCTTCTGACATTGCATCAATATAGAAATTTTGTCCAATGTCAATGACTGATAACTCTTTGTGTTTGGAACCCAATAACCAATACATAGGTCATTCATTTATTCATTCATTCATTTTTTTTCGGCATAGTCCCTTTATTTATCAGGGGTCGCCACAGCGGAATAACCCGCCAACTTATCCAGTATATGTTTTACGCAGCAGATGCCCTTCCAGCCGCAACCCAGCACTGGGAAACATCCATACACACTCATTCACACAGAAACACTATGGCCAATTTAGCTTATTCAGTTCACCTATATCGTATGTCTTTGGACTCTGGGGAAAACCGGAGCACCTGGAGGAAACCCACGCAAACACAGGGAGAACATGCAAACTCCACACAGAAAGGGCAACTGACCCAGCCGGGACTCCAACCAGCGAACTTCTTGCTGTGAAGCAACAGTGCTAACCACTGAACAGTTTAACTCCCGGCTGGGTCAGTTGGCGTTTAAATAGTTTAAACGGCAGAAATAGCCCATAATTAATATGTGGTTTCTTAATGATAAATTAAAATATATATATATATATATCCCAAAAGCATCCCTTATCAGATGCTTTTGAAATTATGTCTTGCACAATACAGTAGGCTACATATGTGCTACCTGGCTAAGAACTAAATTATGTGTTGTAGCAGGGTGGAGTGAAAAGGCAAACAAGTTGTAGTGAACACACCCCCGAAGGGCTTTTTATTTACAGTGCTGTGTAATGAAGGTGAGATGTGTAGGTGTCTTCGGTGTGCTTCCCTCGGTTCCCAGTGTGCTCGTGCTTCAGGTGAGTCCGTAGGTGGGTTGTGAGTGAGAGGTTTGTCCTGTTAGTCCGTGCTGCTGTGAAACGCAGATCGCCCGATTCGATCACTCCGTGGTTTCTGTATGAGAGAGAGAGAACTCGTTAGAGGTCTGGTTAGCGGAGAGGCTTCTCATCATCTGTCTCTGTTGTGGCGTTTTTATACGGTTGGGGCAAACGAGCTCCAGGTGCAGACGATCGGCGTAATTGCGTCCAGCTGGCTTGCGTGCTCCTTTCCCAGGATGATGCTGAATATCCATTGGGCGTTTTATTCTTTGGCCGTTCCGCTCGCTGAACTGCTTCCACCGTGTTGGGCTGTGACTTGATTAACCCCCGTCCTACTTGGAAACCCAGGTAATGTGCTTCGGCTAGACCCAGGTGACACTTTTAGGGTTGGCGATTAGTCCAGCCCGACGGAGCTCCCTCAGCACCCTCCGCAACCGGTCCAGATGGTCCTTCCAAAGCTCAGAGTGGATAATTACGTCATCGAGGTAGGTGGCGGCGTATTCTTGGTGGGGCCGTAGCACAATGTCTATTAATCTCTGGAACGTGGCGGTGCCCCATGCAACCTGAAGGGAAGGACCCGATACTGCCAGTGGCCAGACGGTGTGCTGAAAGCACTTTTTTCCCTGTCTTCTCCTCTTAGAGTTACCTGCCAATAACCGTTTGTTAGGTCCAGTGTCGAGATAAGTCTGGCCCCACTGAGACGGTCTAATAACTCATCCACTCTGGGCATTGGATATCTGTCGAAGCTGGAGATGTCAGTTAGCTTGTGGAAGTCGTTGCAGAAGCGGAGAGTGCCGTCTTGCTTCGGTACCATGACTATCGGGCTGGACCAGGGACTCAGAGATGGTTCTATTATTCCCAACTCCTTCATCTGGGATATCTCATCCTCGATAGCCTGTCGGCTGGCCTCTGGTACCCGATAGGGTCGCTGCCGAACTATTTGGCCAGGAGAAGTCTGGATAGTGTGCTGTACTAGGTTTGTCCGCCCGGGTCGATCGCTGAACACATCTTGGAATTGACTGACCAGGGATTCCAGCTCGATCTTCTGACTTGCCGACAGCTGCTCTCCCATCCCTACTATCGGCGGGGAGCTTTGGGTGAAGGTCTTCTCGGGGTGCTACCCATTTCTTCAGGAGGTTGATGTGGTAGACCTTCTCCTCACGTCGACGTCCCGGCTGACGAACCTTGTAATTGACCGGCCCGACCTTCTCCACGATGATACCTGGCCCTTGCCAGGAAGCCAGAAACTTTGCTGTGGTCATGGGGATGAGTATCAAGACTTTATCGCCAGGCTGGAACTGTCTGGGTTTTGCGGGCCGGTCATATATTCTTTGTTGGGCACGCTGGGAGGCCGCTAGATGTTCTCGGACCAGAGGCATCACATGGTCTATGCGCTCTCGCATGTCCCGCACGTGCTCTATGACGGATGAAGCCGCGGTCACACTGGGCTTTTCTCCCCAAAGACTTCCATTCATACGCATGCGAATGCGTCAGACCGGAAACGCAGGGTCATGCGTCGGAGTTTCGCAGGTTGCCGCGGTGCAAAGTTCAAGCTTGGTGAACTCTGACCTGCGAAATCGCATCACTTGACTGCGCGAGACAAATCCAGGATCAAAACACGACCTCTCTGAACAGAAATTTAAAACATGGAGCAATCGCTTGCTTTTTTAATGTCTATTCATCTTGTTTAATCCCGTCCCTTTTCGCAGCGCCGTACGACAGAATTTCGCAAACTCAAACTCTAGTGTGACTTCAGCCTGACGCTGAATATTCATTGGGCGGCCTGCCACAGTGTGTATTTTATGTATGTAAATTATGTAAGGGGAACAAAAGCAGGAGATATGTTAATTGTTCAGACAACATTTTTTCACATAGGCCATAACGATCTGTTAACGAGGAAGTAGTATGTCCCAAAGCACTATTCTGTTACACACTCAAAAGTATACATTTTTCCTTTACAAAAAGTACATACTCTAAGGGCATATATGCGAATTGGGACGCAGCATATGAAAACACCTTCAACTACGGCGCACCCTCGTGGCGTAACTTGTAGTAGGCTAGTGCTGCGCATGTGTAAAATGATGTTCGTTTGCATGGCAAATTGAACAAATTGTAAAATTATGATAGATTTTAGTCTCTTATTTACAAAGTACTATTGAATTACTTTTGACAACTTGACATATTGAGCCTGATGGTTACAGTACCACCAACCTGTCATCATCTTCCTGCTTCACGGATGAAAGGCCATGTGCTTTTGGAGGGATTTAAAGTGAGGACGTTAGGCCTAAAGTTATACAGGATTTACAAAATGTGGTCGTTTCTAATTAATTACTCCTGTTAAGTGTTATGTGTTTTCATATTCTAATTGAATTGCATTAATTAATACAATGTAAAATGATGTATTGTTAGACTACTATCAATTTTGCTTTTACAAAATTAGCTAAAAGGAATTTGTACATAGCCGTTTTCATTACAGACCTTTAATATAACAGCTATATTTAATGTTTCTGTTTCATATGTACACTTTTGCTGGCATTTTAATTTATTTTGTTTTTATTATATATATAATTTGTGTTGTTGTTTTATGTCTATGACCTATCAGTGATTTTTTTTCTCCACAATCTCAGAAAAAAAGTTACACGGTGGAACAAATAATGTTAAGGAACAGTTTTGTACCTTTGTAAACGGTGTACCTAGTATATGGTATAAAAAAGACCTCTTATGATACTGTTCTTCTATGGTACAATTGATTTGAAGGTACACAATTGTTCTCATAAAAAGGGTACATAAGTGTTAAACAACTCCTTCTTTATTACAATATCTATGGAAATAAATTTTACTGGAAAGGCAAAGTGATTTTATGAATAATTTTCATATTAAAACATGAGTCATCATTTAAAAGTATATGTTTTAAGAAACTCATAAACATTCATTATTGAGTTCCATAATACAAAACAACTGGTAAAACAAAACCATAGCTATTTTAAATAAAATATTTAAGGCATTTTTATTAACATTTTATGAGCATTTTCTGCATTTGGTGTTTGCTTTGCTACACACAATACAAAGGTATTGTGTGAAAATTGGAGAAAAATATTTTATATTGTACATAGGAGAATGTATTTCTGTAACATTTTTGTGAAAAGTGTTGTGAAATGTTTAGCAAAAAAATAGATCTTTTGATTCATGTTAAAGTATTTTTTATTCTTTATCATAAATGGAAAATGTGTATTTACACAAAAAGAAACTTTTTAAAAACTTTGTTTAAAAATGTATTTGATGTTTTATATTTACTGAAAATAAATTGGCGCATTTTGGATAAAGCAAAATGCCTTTAAATAGTTCTTGAGGGAACACATTTGACACTGTTAAGGTACAAAGTGTCTTGTCACTGGTACCTTTATAGATCAGATTTGTACCTTTAATGAAGGTACAATATTGTATCTGCAGGTTTTAAAAACCAAAGGTACATTTTGGTTTCCCATCTTACAAATCATGTCCTTAAAGGTACAAACTGCAATAGTACAAATTTGTTTCTTTGTCTTAAGGTACAATTCTGTTTTATAAAATGGTGCAAGGGTTTGTACCTTCTTTGCTACAACATTGTACCATTTTTTCTGAGAGTGCATGTCTCCTGTGGATTTGTGTTTTATTTGGAATTTTCTATTAAGCTCTTTAAGAGGCGTTTTAGATGCAAAGCAGAAATAATTCCAGTGGGCATAAAGTTCAGCTTCACGGCTCTCAGCTCATTATTTTACAGGTCATATCTAGAATTCCTCAGCTGTGCACCATACTGAGAGAATAAATGAACTGATTTGAACTTCATTTATGAAGTTTTATATTCAATCATTCCAACTTAAACATTATTGTTTGACTTTGACGTTCATTCTGTGTAGGTATAACAGATCATCAACGTTTTGTTTGATGAGCTAAACAATGTTTGTGTCTGTAAGAGGCTTCAGTAATTTTATGCTCTGAGTGATTGGGTCATTTGCATTTTTCATTTCTTCAATGTCTGATATGCAAATTTGAAATATAATAACAAAGGTGGATAAGAAGGAGACTTTCGTCATCTGTCATATACCTGGCTCTTGGGAAAACCTGTGTGTTTTATCAGGAATGACCTTAGTTTTGGAATAGCAAACTTAAGCCTGGAGCTGTGTTATACTTTTATGAAATGGAGAGAAAGAAATTAGGGCTACCTTTCCTACAGTGTATTGCTTTCAGCTAAACACTGAAACATTTGAATGCACTCTAATGTCGTTTTCAAGTGAAGAGGAGTCATTTTAAAGTGTTGTTGTTTGTGCTTAATACATTTCAAATCTATTTCTACATTTCATTTTTAAAAAAGTAGTTTTAAGTCATGTCTATAAGGCGATAACCGGTTTCAAGGTTTACCACATTTTGTAAAAGACACTAAGTTTTAAAAGCACAAAAATTCTCTGTCATACCATTCCTAAGGTATATGTAGGGGTTTTAATGTATTTTTATATGAAATCTGTGTTTTTGAAACTAATGAAGACAGCAAGTCAATGATTTAGTTTTACTATTTAGCCTGACATGTTTACTGTTCCAAAACATTATAAATGTTTTCTAAAATAAATTATACTGTGTTCAATGGGGAAAAAGTTTTGTGTTTTACTCAGACATCTAAAAATAACTTATTTTAGAGCAGTAACCAAATACCTTGATACCATAAAACTGTGGTACTTTTATCCAAGGTTATCTCATACCGTCAGAAATATATACCGGACTATGCCTAGTTATCTTTAAATGTCAATTTTTAATAGTTTACTCATCCACTTTCCAATCCTGCAACTTTCTTTATTCTGCAGAACACAAAAGAAGATAATAAATAACTTCTTATTTGTTCCACAGAAGAAAGTTGGTTGAGTAAATTATGCTCTATTTATGTTTAAGCGAACTATCCCTTTAAAATGACTCACAATGATTGTGCTCAGGGTGCCATGATGATCTCATATCTTTTCATGACATTTGGAGAGAAGAATCATTTGTTAGATTGCCTCGCTGTCTTTTACCTTAAATCACTTCATCTGAACTTAAGATCTCAGACCTCTTAAAATTACAAACTTTCGAAAATGGAGTCATAAAAAAGCAAGACCCTAAAACACAATGTTTAGGTTTGTCATTCTTACCACTGGTCATGTTCTGAAACACTGTTTTAATCCTAACAAAGCCTGGATTTTATGGAAGTTTTGGAAAGCGTGCAACTTCAATATCACCCTCGCTTTGTATAAACATGCTTGACCTGTTTTGAAGTAATGAAAAAAGACCAGATGACATGCATGTATCTTCAGACTGATTTTTTCAAAGGGTGTAAAACATTACACCCAGCAAATAAATCATTTATATACTTGCATCCTTCACAAAGTTATAATCAACCATAACAAATAAAAGGACATCTATAAACACATACAGACGTATTTACTGCCTATTAACCACAGAACGCCTTGACTTCAGTGTTATTGTGCAGTTATTAACGGGGTTTGCCATAGGCAAAGTCCATTCTTACTGTTCACTTTTCTTATGATTATTGTTTTGTTTTTTTTTTACACAAAATTTTGGCGCGTAACTAATTTCGCAGTTTTTGCCCCAGACCCTTGAAAGAGGGGTCAAATCGTCCGGTTTTATCGGGAATGGTGTGCTATGACTTTTATAAGGGGTCAAACCCAACCAACCCAAAAATCCCATTGACATAACATGGGGACAAACTTTGACACATCATAGCGCCAAGAGTGAATTTCCTACAAATATGGGATTCACGACATCTCGAGAGGGTTGCTGCCTGAGTAAGAACATACCACACAAGGGGGTAAATGTTGCACCCCTGGGGCTCTAGGATGTCCCAAAGTTTCCCATTGGCTTAACATGGCCCCATTGACTCCCATTCATTTTCTAGAACACAGCCCTGAACAGTACAAACTATTCCCGGAAATCGTCATAGCGCCAAGACTGAATTTCGTACAAATATGGGATTCACCACATCTCGAAAGGGTTACAGCACGCATAAGTACATACCCCGAAAGGGGGTAAATGTTGCACCCCTGGGGAGCTAGGGGGTCCCAAATCATCCCAAATCTCCCATTCCCTTAACATTGAGCCGAATTTTGACGAATCACTGCGCAGAGTGTGAATTTTTATAGAAATATTGGATTTACCACATCTGTAGGGGGTTGCAGCCTAAGTGGGAACATACCCCAAAAAGGGGTATAAATTGTACCCCTGCGGTGCTAGGACGTCCCAAAGTGGTCCCCATTGACTTAACATGGCCCATTGACTCCCATTCATTTCCTACAAGCCCATTGACTCCCATTATAAATGTCACACATCAATAACATTACATAGGAGTGTCATACAGACATGGAGGTGGGCTCATTTGACTCAGGCAACCAATCAGCATCTCAATATGATAATGAAACTCACAAGCCACGCCCTCAAACTGATCCCATAGACTGCTATTATAACTGTCCTACATGCATACCTTTGCATAGCAGTGTCCTATTGACTTGGGGGTTGGCTCATTTGACTTAGGCAACCAACCACACCCAACTTCACTCTGCAACCATGCCCATAGCAACTAAACAGAGTACCCTAGCAACCATTTATCAACAGCTATATTTCAACATCAGATTGTCGTAGAGACATGGGGATTGGTTCGTTTGATTCATGCTAGCAAACATAAGTTCATATATGCTACACATGCTAGCAGTGACTAGCCACATGCTAATATTGACTAGCCAAGTGCTGTAACTTGCTAGAAATGCTTACTAAGTATAAACAATTGACCTAGCATGTATGTGAGGCTTGCCTAGTAACAACCTAGGGTACCCTAGCAACTGCCTAGCAACCACTCAAATTACCCTAGCAACCGCCTAGCAACCACCTAGCAACCGCCTAGCAACGGCTTAGTAATGCCTCAGTAGGTGCCTAGCGACCACTCAGGACACCCTAGCAACCATCTAGCAATGCCTTAGCAACCACTCAGAACACCCTATCACCACCCTAAACTGCCTAGTAACCACTCAGAACACCCTAGCAACCGATTAGAATGCATTATACTGCATCGATTTACCATGCAAACCCCATTCACATTTTCTTTAGGAAATGTACAATTCTAGTTGTAATTATTACTGACTATAATTGATGACATACAATATTAATCATTGTTTTATAAAGCATTTTTCCCTTTGGGATGATCCAATGGACAACCACAACACAAACTGTGGATCCATAATATATTCTTAATTAGCACAGTCCACATTTTGGCGACTATTTGGGGGTGTATTTAAGTGTAATTTGCTAAAACTTGTGGGTACAATTGACGTAATTACCTTAAACAAAAGGGCCAAAATTCACCCTTAGGACTGAGGATTTTTTGTATGGCAGAAAACATTAATGTTGCTTCCATAAATGAAACAGCAGGAGACAGTGCACTTAGCTAACAAGCTAACGCTGCCAAAAGGGTCAGTTTCCAGAAATGGAGATGAACATGCAAGTGCTGGAAGTCTGACTGGATTACTATGTCTAAAGCTTACGCCAAACCTCTGGATACTGCAGAGTTTCAATTAAATTGGAGAACAGATGTTGCTTTCACGTGTTCAGAACTGCATCATTCTTCATGCAAAACCGTGTGGAAATTTGTAACTATTGTAATTTTGGTAAAGCACAGGCTGAATGAGCTCAAGTTTTGACAGGATTTGCTCACACCTCAGTGAAGGTTTTGTTTAGAAGTGGTCCTAACTTATAAAATAAAAATTGCTTATTGTCTTACACAATTCACATTGTATGAATTTATACAAAACTTACGTCTCATAAAATAAAAATATTTATACATTTTCCCTTGAGATCAGTTTGTTGTCATACATTTTTCCGAAATAAGACATTTACATTCACTGAAACGATTGTCTTTACAAATTGCATTGTTGCATTTATTAATGAATTTAATGCAACTTTAAAATGTGTATATTTTTATACAATATTTCTTTTAATAATATATTATACAGGATTTAAAGATATTATAAATCTCACAAATTCTTAGTTTGCTGTTACACAATTTCAGGGCACCTATAATAAAATCAACTTTTATAAGCTGTTTGGACTGAACTGTGTGTAGGTATAGTGTGTCTACAGTCATATTGCAGTGATATAAACACAATAAGTCTATTTTTTTAATTTACTGACATTAAAATAGGATCCAAATCCCAGTGATTTTGAGATCCACTACAATGTGACGTAGGAGTGCGGTTTTCCACACCCACCGAATTAATTGACAGGTGCCATGTTTCCATAATAACATGTATACACATGTCCACAGAACATTTTTTGCAAAGAAACTGGGATTAAAAGATATGTTACAACTCTCTGTGATCAGCTGCACCTCAAAATTTAATTTTATAAGTTTAAAATGTTTTTAAAACAGAGCATGTTTGTAATAAAGACAGTAAAATCGTTATGTAACCGCTATAATCACCACAGCCGCATGGTGTCAGTAAACACGCATATATGTCTGTGTCTGTGTGTGTACTGCCAACGACATTTGTGTGTGACTCATTGTTTCAGAAAGGCTTGAATAAGCTCCACCACAAATACATGAAATAAACTTGCTTGGTATTTTAGACTAGTAGTGATCTTATTTCAGCCTAATCCGAGCCTATCTCTGTCACTGACGGCTGTTTATCTGACGTAACGCATAAGAAGCAGACACGCATGTCGGAGCGGTTTGTGGGGAGAAAGCAGCTCATTTGGATTATGAGCCACAGGCTACAAAAACAGCTACATAGCCCTCAGACACAAAAATGGGCAGATTGTACATTATAAAATAAATTATCTGATAGGTATTTGAGCTGAAACTTTACAGACACATTCTGGAGACACCAAAGTTTTATCTTACATCTTGTAAAACAGGTAGAATAGGTGCCCTTTAAGACCTGAAATTGAGCTTAAATCAGAGCTTCAAGAGTTCGCACTTAGATATTGTTTGACAAATGTTAGCTGGTTTGGCATGCTGTCCCGGGAGAGAACCCTGAGCTCGGAGATAGTTGAGCCCAGGGCTCCCGCCTGGTCTATGGAGCATATAAGGGGAGTAACGAGATCAGGTGGTTCTCGAGAGCTCACGTGGTAAAGGAAGAAAAAGGGGGGAAGAAGGGGTGGATGGGGGGTTTCTTCGAAAATGAAGATAAGGGAGTGATTTTTCCTAGGCTACTTATAGTGAGTTTGAATTGGTCTAATTGGCTAGCTAATGATAGTAGATGAGAGATCAGCTGCGGTCAACCATATCACGTGTTCCTCTCGAAATTTGTTTGTGAAACTTCACCTAAAGAAATTGCTAAGAAAACAGTATTTTTCAATACAATCATCTAAACAGTCATAAATTAGGATAAATGTGCTTAATCTAAAATTCAGATTTACAAGAACTTTTTTGATATTTGCACTGAGAAACAAGTAAATTTTCTTCTTTTTTTCTTAGCAGTGGTCTGCCTTTTTCAATTAAATCTTATGTTTGCATGCTTTGTCTGTCATGGAACTTCATTGCACTGTTAAATGGCTTTTTCCCAAAGCTTATTTTAAAAAGATATAAAGTTTTCTCTAAAATTTGTGTTAAAAATTGTGTAAAAATGTTAATATCAGAATCAACTGTTATTCAAGTCTTTGCGTGGTTGTGGCAGTATTCCCATGGTAGATCGAATACAACATGTGAAAACTGAGTTACAATGTAAACAAGAGGATTTATTGTTGTTATGTTTATATCATCAAATTCTGTTACCTCATATCTAACTTCTCCAGAAATACTTTACAGTTTCCAAAATATGACGCTAAAAAACTCACAGATGCGATGATGTTAACATTTCTTCTTTTATTTTTGGACCAGATTTTATTATCCTCCTCCAAAACAACATGCAATTTATGCTTCAGATGTGGTGTGGAAATCACTGCTGCTTTGGCCTGAATGCCCACTTTAATTAATGTAAATGCACCTGACAGAATCAAGTCCTTTCCTTTTTGATTTTTACTTTCTATAACATTATTATGTCATTGATTTGTCACTATAAGCGGAGTCAGTGGAAAACCCGGTTGACACTGCAGGATCCCGGTCACCTAAACTCACAGACAGCCATTGTTTTCAACCCTTCTTCAGTTCTCAGTGAGTCACTGTCTCACAGCTGTCCTGTAGTGACTCAGGCCAGGGTCATCAAACAAATGTTTACTTGCCCACTGTGTTGCGTAACACCCTTGAGATACTGCAGGACATATTTACGTGAGATAAAATAAGTAGAGAGTCGAGTAGAGTAGGGCTGCTTGATTCACTGTTAAAAGTTTCGATGATCTTAAATTGAAGATTCACATTTTTCCTAAATAACAACAGTTTGTGTATGTATGTTAAACCTTTAATATCACAGATCACAGCAAATATCGCAATATTCGTTTGACCAGCCAAACTGTATAGTATTAAATAGTTAAAATAGCAATAATAATATTATAAGACGTCTTGTTTAGGAGTAATAATAATAATAATAATAATAATAATAATAATAATAATAATAATAATAATAATAATAATAAATAGTTAATAAAAAGTTATGAAGTGTTTGTGAGTCATTGAATTGTTCATTCAAGGAACTCAATCAAAATCCTGATTCATGCAGTAATACATCAAGTCCAGGCTTTATGAGCGAATTAAGTCATTCATTAAAAAGATTCATTTAAAAACGCTACTTCATCAAGTAATGAATCAAGTGAAGGCTTTATGGATGAATCAATAAATCATTCATGAAAAAGAGTATTTCAAAAACTTTGATTCATACCTTAATGAAGTAAGAGATCTCTTTATAAATAAATCGTTGAAGTGACTGATTCAAAATTACTGATTCATTCAGTAATAAAAGTTGATATAGATGAGCCATTATGTCATTCTTTCAAGATATTTGTTCAAAACTGCTTGTTCGTGCAGCAGTGAATCATCAGTGAATTGTCCATTCAAACTAGAACTATTTATTCAAATGATATATTTTACCTGCAGCATTCAACATTTTATCAGAACTGCTGATGTCAATTCAGAATTGTGAGAAAATCATAATCTTCATTTTTAAAAAATATTTTCAATTTCTTCTGAATTGTGCAGCTCTAGTAGAGTTTGTTATACTTGAAACCCATATACCTTCCACAGAAGAACCACCTCAGATGTTTAAACACCATTCATGATGCTTTCTTGATTTATGCACTAACTTTAAGGTTCAAACAGTGCACTTTTTATGATTGTTACTCTAAAGTGTCAAGATTAATGACTCTAAAGTTTCTGCATCTTTTTCCCTATGGGCATTTTTAAAGGAAATTAGAGAAACCTGGACTTCCTGGACGATTTCAGTGTGATTAAAGTTCATTGGCTAATCAGATAGACTCTGTGTGTGCTTAGAAGCTCAGAGGCTTGGAACGTGTTGTATGCAGCTCTTTTAACTAAAGCCATTGTGGTTACAGTATCTCTTGGATTGGATTGACTAACCTGGATGAGACTCAAGTTGGATCCTTGTTTCTGGCAATTGCAGGGTTTCTCAAGAAAGCTCATCATCTAACTGGGAAAGCATTATGGATGGGTTATATATGCTTTATTTTGTATTTAACTATAATTTAGGGATGAAACTGTCCCCAAAAGCAAACTAAATTTGACAAACCACCCGCTGGGGACATCAGAAATGGGCAAATCGGTTCATGAATAAAACAAATACTTCTTTTGTAATTCAGTCTCATGCAAAGATATAATTTGCACAATATGCTGAAGTTATGATCATAATGATGGATTGTACAAAAACATATGGTCCAATAAAGTACAAAAGAATTACAATTTCCTATCTAAGGCATACAAAATGAAACTATAGTACCAAAACTATTTTGCTACAAATTATTAGTTTTAATTCGAATGTTTTGTTTTTATTAGACATTCTGCTGACTGAGCAACTTTGCATCTACTTGTCTACTCTCATTAAAAATTTAGGGTGAGTTGAAAAAAAATTGTAAACTAAGCTGATAACTAAGTAAATTTCAAGGTGAACCTAGGCCCTGTATACATTTCTGGAGAACGCAAAATACGTCCTGGGAGGTACGTTTTTTTGCAGTTTTTGTTTTCGAGAATCCACCAGAGGCTGCTGTGTACGCTTTTTCAGATCTCAAATTTCTCTCGTGAGTGCCATTCGTGCCTGCTGTTCTTACAATAATCCACCAGAGGCCACTGTTGACTGACTGATTAACTGACTGACCGACCGATACCCCCACTAACCCCCTTCCATAAACCCAGCCAACAGTGTTTTCAACAGCAATCCAGAAACAGAACTGAAACTAATAGGAATGTTTATGCGTTAATGTTTTCCCACTGAATGTGTTGTTTAATTGTTTCATTTTATTCATTCATTTTCTTTTCGGCTTAGTGCCTTTATCAATCTGGGGTCGCCACAGTGGAATGAACCGCCAACCTATCCAGCATATGTTTTATGCAGCGGATGCCCTTCCAGCTGCAACCCATCACTGGGAAACATCCATACACACTCATTCACACACATACACTACGGACAATTTAGATTACCCTATTCACCTGTACCACATGTATTTGGACTTGTGCGAGAAACTGGAGCACCCAAAGGAAGCCCACGTGAACACAGGGAGAACATGCAAACTCCACACAGAAATGCCAGCTGATCCAGCCGAGGCTCGTACCAGTGACCTTCTTGCTGTGAGGTGATCATGCTACTCACTGCGCCACCATGTTTTATTGTTTGTTTTCCGAAATGTTTCTCTAGAAAGAAACAGAATATGTGATAATCTTTTTATTATGCTTTTAAAGAGTGCAGCTATATACGATAACCCTTTTTTTTCTACAGGAAAGCCCCACTTTCATAACACCACATTACTGACCAGTACAATGGCAGCATCCAGATAAGGTGTTAGAAGTTCTATGGATAAAAATTTGTCTTTTGTTTTAGTCTTCTCCATTTTGTAATTGCTGAAGTTATCATAGATCAGCACTGGTCATTCTAATCCTTTCCATCTTCCTCTTCCCATCTTCCTCTTATTGAAGTGGCGGTAGAAAGTATGACTGGCTTCATGTTCTTAAATAAACAGATGAAATGGAAATACCAGCAGACCTGTTGTTCTCCGCCATCTGTAGTGCATCTCATTTGAACCAGTTCATTTGGCTCGACTGTTGTAAACAAGTCTTCTCACTGTTTCCTCAATGTTTCATGCTTCCTTGATATTCTGGTGTCAAGTCCATCTTCACCTCTCTACTCTCGAGGACAGCCGCTTGTGGGATTGCCAAGCGTAACATCTCTCGTAAACGAAATATGTCTAGTCAGGGTGTTAAATAAAACAATGCTTGTGTTTTGAAGCTCTCTGTCTCTAGACATTGATGTATCCAGTGGATGAAAACTCAAGTCAACACTCCTGATGTTCCAGGCAGTCAAATTCTAGAGTGATGATTAATGCTGTGTCTCGTGTAGTAAAGAAAAAAATGAAAAGAGGTTAGAGAGGTTAAAAAAGCAACATCTCTTCATAAATCACACGGAGACACTGAGCTCCATGAATCTGATGGATCCGAAAAACAAACAGAACATCAACATTTTTCTGTGTAATTCCAAAACACCTTTAATGCATTACACAAACAATAACATCCTTTTTTGGGCGGTGGAAGATTTCATATAAATTCTTTTGTACTACACCGAGCTGTCAGCAGGACTTTGTTTGTTATTTGTTTGTTGATCAGTTGCCATAACACTCTTTCATGAGCTGGAGAAGAACATCACAGAACATCTGTAGCACACCAGAACATTTCATTTCAGTTTCCACAGCGTTTTGTAGGATCTTTTTGACAACGTGAATGACACTTGTAGTTCTTTGTGTTTATGTGTTTGCATTGAGGGCATTTTAGTGAGTTGTCTCTATATTTAAAGGGTTAGTTCACCCCAAAAAATGAAATTCGGTTATTAATTAATCACCCAAATGTCTTTACAGTTCCCTGAGATATTTGTTCATCTTTAGAAGGCAAATTAGATTAAATTCAAGAGCTTCAATAACAGCAATGGTACAGAGATGTTCAATGTCCAGAAAAGCATTCAAAACATAGCATGTGACTTTAGGGGTTCAACTGCACAGTTAAAATAACCGTAAATTAGCAGGTTTCTGTATTTTGTGATTCATGTTTTTATTTTCCCCCATTTATTTATGCTTTTGAATTGTATTATGGGACATTGAGCTTTCTTCAAACAAACTTTAACCTTTAAATGTTTGACAAAGTGACTTTTATTTACATTTTTGATAGTCTGGGTTGGTGTTGTATATTACAGTACAAAAAGCTTGTAATGAACCACCAGTACATTTTGAGTTATCACACAGACTTTTTTTTCTAGATATTTATTCAAAATTATATTATTTCAAACTACTAAAATTTCAATAGTCAATTTGTTAAACTTTTTTAGAGCTAATTTTAAACATCAAAAGTCAACAGAGCAGAGATCAACGTCCCATAATGCAATTCACAACCATAAATAAATGAAAAACACTTGTGAATTACAAAATAATAATTTTTATTATTTGTATTGAGAGAAATTACAAGACATGTTCATTGTTGTTTTTATTTCTTTATTTATCGAAGTTTGTATTTCTGTGTTATTGATTTTGTTTAAGGATTTTGATCTGTATATGGAATATTAAGGAAGCAGTTTGGGCTTGTAGGATTTCAAGATGGCGATTATCAGTACTCAATAGATTTGAGTTCAGAAACTAGTGAAATTTAAGTTTTTAAATATTACAAAGGTGGCACGGTGGCTCAATGGTTAGCACTGTCACCTCACAGCAAAAAGGTTGCCTTCTTCCGCGTGTTCCAGTTTCCCCGACACTCCAAAGACATGCCCTATAAGTGAATTTAATAAACTAAATTGGCTGTAGTGTATGGGTGTGTGTATGGGTGTTTCCCAGTACGTAATGGCATCCGCTGCGTAAAACATATGCTGGAGTAGTTGGCGGATCATTCCACTGTGGCGACCCCTGATAAATAAGGGACTAAGCTGAAGGAAAATAAATGAATTAATATTACACCAAAGTTCTGAGTGATTGTAGATTAATTAAACTGTTGGGTCCAATATGGATATAAATGACATATATTAGATCAATCCATCAATCAATCAATTCAATTCTAAGGTTTCCAGGTCATAAATCCTGTACTAATATTTCTGTATTTTCTTTGCAGTAGATGTTGGATGCATCTTCAAAGCGAGACTCGTTTCAGCTCAAACTTGTTGAGACGACTTGTGTTGGAAAGTGACATGAGAGGCTCAAGGTGATTTAAAGTTTATGTCTATGCTTGTTTGAGTCCCAGTACATGTGCTTCCATACTGACTCAAACTTTACATCTCCCAATGGATGAGTGAGAGCTGGGTAAAAACGGCCACAAGCACTGTCAGCAAACATAATATTTATTTAATGAACAAAAGCTAAAAATATATCATGGTAGGAATTTATGTATGAAATCCAAACAGAAACCAAGCAGCATATGTGCCAAAATATGCCATCATTTATAGTATTGGAATATATAATAGCAAATAGGTAGGGCAGCTGTGCACTTCTTTTTTTAATTCCATATTATATGTTAGTCTTGTCAAGTATTGTGTTCTTTGACATTACTCCTAAAGCAGACAGCTTTTTTCTCATAACTCAAAAATTGCAAAGCAAAATAAAATATTGCTCCAAGCGATCTCCTTTGTACATCTCTGAACGCTCTCCAATGCTATCCATCAAATAATCTCACACACAACTGTTCTTTTCCATATCTGCACACATCAGTCAATAAAACACGACACGCCCTTAACTGAAGATAAAAAAAAGCTTTGTCAGGAAACATAAAATGTGGTCTGTATGTCATCTTAGGGTGATGTTTGTACTTTTAGGTTCTTTTATGCCCAGTGTCTTTTAGATAATATTATAAAGTCACATTTCCTGTTCCGTTTTCTTTCATTTATTGTTTTCATTTGTGTATTTTCTTTGTGTATGTCTCACGCACTCTATAAACAGGGCCCTACAGAATAACTACTGTGTGGGCAAAATGGTACAATAATAAGAGTATACAGTATTGTGTCTGAATTAAGTTTTATAAAGCTGTAAAAAGGTGACACAATGTTCTCGTAATTATGACGTACTTTGAAAGTACTTTGTGTCCTCATAATACCATGGTAGAAGATGCAGGAAATGCTGGGTTTTGGGACAAATATGGACACATTTGTACGAATTCGTACGAGTTCAGTCGTACGAAAATGTACGATTTTAAAAAGGAGGCGTGGCACCTAACCCCACCCCTAACCCTAACTGTCATTGGGTGATGAGCAATTCGTACCTATTTGTACGAATTAGATCGTACAAATTCATACGAAATAGCCACTAAATCAAAAAGTTACGAATTGCTGTGAGATTGCGTTGGAGTTTGTCCATAATGGACCCAACGTTGAATCATGACAACCCATCATTTTTAGAGTGTAATAATAATAATAATAATAATAATAATAATAATAATAATAATAATAA
>CAIGQZ010001492.1:12242400-12259149 GCA_903798205.1 Danio tinwini | reverse complement strand
AATAATAATAATAATAATAATAATAATAATAATAATAATAATAATAAGCTTTATTTTATAGCACCTTTAAAAGTAGCATGTTTACAAATAAATAAAGTATAAGATACACAAAAAATACAAGCATAAAAACTAGTCAAAAACTATAAAAAAGTAATAATAAAGATAAAGAAATATCATGAATCGCATAAAGGCTACCCTAAAGAGTAAGTTTTAAGGAAAAATGATATGTATATGTATATATATATCATACAAAATTATATTTTAAATTATAAAAAACTGACAACTTTATATTTAAACACTAGTTGTTGTTTGTTTTTGCTCATGCTGCGAGTATTTGAATGATCATCGTCTTACATTTTATTACATGAAGTCCCTTACTAGTGTCCAAATTTTTGTCTGTGATATCCTGATTCGCACCACAAGGGAAACAGTGCGCTGAATGAGTCATTATAATATCATCAAGAGCCCCCATGCACCTTGATTAGACTAAAACCTGGATTTGTACAAGCTTTACACAAAGAGGAATCAAGACTCGCTGTTCTTTCCAGCTAAATGCTCTCTATTGTGAGCTCTGGTGAGATGCATTATATCTGATCTCTAAAGATTCCCTTTGAGCTCACAATAGGCTTGTGAGCACCTTCTTTCATTCAGTAATTCTCTGTTTTGAGTCATCTGTGTGTGTGTGTGTGTGTGTGTGTGTGTGTGTGTGTGTGTGTGTGTGCGTGCGTGCGTGCGTGCGTGCGTGCGTGCGTGCGTGTGTGTGTTCTCCATCTGCCAAACCTGTAATGGCTTGACTTAAAGTTAGAATATATATTTTGAAAATTACATGCATTTTCTTATGCAGCTGTTGGAGTGAAAAAAACTGTGAGTAAGACTTACTGTAAGCTAATGAGCCCGTCACAGTTTGTTCCTATAGACCTCATTAAATAAATAGGATAAGGTAATGGTATGAACAGTGAAATGCAGTTGAAATTGCACTCAATGACAAAAGTGTCTCTGGCCTGCAGAAATTTGGTCATGCTTGTTGGGGAAGAAAATTGAGGGATTCTGCTCTACACCACAAGTGGAAAAAGCCCAGAGGAGCTCGAGTTTGAGAGAGAGAAGGAAACACAAGGTTTCATACAGATCGGAGATTCTTAGAAGATTTGTTTTTCTGTGCCTGTGTAAGACGTTCATTGTCGGGAGTGCTGAATGCGTTTGTTTAGCTGTCACATCTGTGAAAAAGAGACTTCCTGACTTAAACACTTTCGCATTCATTTATGATGTTAAAAATATCAATGGCAGAGTGGATGGAAGGCATTCTTGGCAAGTGAAATGATTTAAATTCAGCTTGATACATATCTGTACCCTGGCCAAATTCCCTCTATTGACCTATACCGATCATGGCCTCCCAATCATCCCCATCCACCGAATTGGCTGCGACACTGTCTGTTGTGTGGTGAGTGCACTGGAGCCATTGTCCTTTAGCTGCCGTCACATCATCCAAGTGGATTCATGATTGTGAAGTGCTTTGGGTGTATGGCCATACACAATAAACGCACTATAAAAATACACATTACAATGCATTACATTCATTCATTCATTTTTACTTTGGCTTAGTCCCTTTATTAATCTGGGGTTGCCACAGCAGAATGAACCTCCAACTTATCTAGCATATGTTTTACGCAGTGGATGCCCTTCCAGCTACAACCCATCATTGGAAAACATCCATACACACATCCATGCACACTCATTTACACTCATACGGACAATTTAGCCTACCCAATTCACCTGTGCCGCAGTTCTTTGGACTTGCGGGGGAAACCAAAGCAACCGGAGGAAACCCACGCAAACAAACATGCTAACTCCACACAGAAACGCCAACTGACCCAGCCGAGGCTCGAACCAGCAACCATCTTGCTGTGAGGCAAACGTGCTACCCACTGCACCACCGTGCAGCCCCCATTGGATTACATATCCATCTAATTCAATTTATATGTTTTTATTAATAGATGTTAATATGGACAGATATAAAATAAATAAATCAAAGCATTTGTCATGGCAATTGAATAAATTGCAGAATGAGAGACAAATATGTCCAATTATATTTAAAGATGACTCTCTTGCAAGAGATGGACAGGCACTCACACACAGGTCACTACAGTTTGACAAGGAGTGGAGGGATTTCTCCTACTTATATCTGTATGACAGGACTGCCATACATATTCGCTCTAGACAAGGAAATTAACAAAACTTTTTAAATACATCACATCTCTCATCGTAAGTCCTCAAACTTTGTGATCTTACTCAACATAAGTCCTCAGGTCTCCCTGTTGTTTCCTCAAAATATAGGCGTCACATGAAACACTGTGACAGGCATCTTATTCTGTAAGCCTCAAATCATATCTTAAGATGAAAAAAACAACATAGGCTAATTCTGAAAATGTAACCCTATATACATTTCTGGAGATTGCAAGTTATGTAATCAGAAATACGTATGGCTGCATTTCATCTTTAAAAAGAATGCTACAGGGTTGTATGACATCTTTCCTTTTCACGCTAGCAGCTGACCACTTGTATGGACGGCTTTCCCGCTGTTACCAATTTGATGGACTTGGGATGCAGAAAGGAGTTGACCTTGATGACAAGGTTTGAGTCTGCCGAAGAATGTTTCCAGAAAGCAGGTAAGACAAAAAACAAAAGTTATAAACTAAAATAATCAAGTAAATAACAGGGTGAGAATGTGGTAAAATCTGAAAACCTAGTAAAAATCAGGGGTGTACACAGTGGCCTCTGGTTGATTTGCGAAAACAAAAACTGCAAAAAAGTAGCTCTTAGAACGTGTTTCGCCATCTTCAAAAAAATGTATATAGGGCTACGTTTTTAGAATGAGCCTGGGTTGGAAAAAACACAATATTCGCATTTATTCGCCCTTGCTTAAAACCTTTACGAGATTCCTTCTCTTTTGTTAAATACAAATATTTTGGAAACCTGTAACCATTGACTTCCATAGTCTATAGTTTTTCTTTTCTACCATGGAGGTCAATGGTTACAGGTTTTCAGTTTTCTTTTAAACATCTTCTTTTGTGTTCAATAGAAAAAAGTCATATAGGTTTGGAACCACTTGACTGTGAGTAAAAAATTAGTATATTTTCGATTTTGGGTGAAATATCTCTATTATGTTTTACTATTAATGTCTGTAAAAATAAATTTTCCTCCACAAAATAAAAAAAATTAAAAAATTTTAAGTAAAGAAATATTAAATATTAACATTTCCTTTTTATAGTCAGATGAAAATGTGTGGCTTATAGAAAGTATAAACATTTCTTTTTTGCTTTTACATTGTAACAAATTTGTAACAAAATAGGGGAAAAGGCAAAGAAACATTTCCAATATCAGTCTCAGATTTCAACAAGTTTGTTTAAATTAAACTAGAAATGCTAAAACCTATATATATATATATATATATATATATATATTACAATCTCATCAAGACTTGATTAAAATGTACAAGCTGAGAGAAATATAAAGAAGGGGTTAAGAAAACAGACCCCGGTCTGTAAAAGGCACGAAAGCATGAGCTAATCAGTGAGCGTCTGGCCAGCAGTGATGTGGGCTTTGTGGATGGAGAAGGCTCCAATCCAAGACTGGGCCTTCACAGCATTAAATAACATCTGTCACTGAAATTACTTCAATTGCAGAAATATCCATTGTTAGAGGCCCTCAGAGATCTGTTTTTCCTGCTCTACTTTCATTGAACCCTGCAATTAATATACATCTGTGTGCTCACACCTGCTATGATAAAACCAAAATATAGTTTTAACTGTTAACAATGTACTACAGCACGGGTCCAATATGCTATAATGATAACAATCTTGAATTTATTTGTATTTAGCACTAGACCAGTATCCAACTTACTGCTGTGTGAATGCAGACAATGTTTCACACTGAAGATTCATTCCCGTCTTTTTTTGTCATGTGTGATTATATGCCTCAGGTATGTCATTTTATTTCAGCATGTCATGCTCCAGATGCTCCCCTCAAACCACTTAGAAAATATGCAACATGATCATACGGGAGATCTGTGTGTTTTTCCACCTGAATCTATTTTACCACATGCAGCAAAAGTGTACTCTGCAAATCGCTCACTGAGATGTAATATATTTGCACACATGTATGACATAAGTAAAAAAAATTGTTTTGTTCGGTTTAGTTTATGAATATATTATTCTTTTATTTTTTCATTCATTTTCTTTTGGCTTAGTCCCTGATTTATCTGGGGTCTCCACAGCGGAATGAACCACCAACTATTCTGGTCTATGTTTTACGCAGAGGATGCCCTTCCAGCCGCAACCCAATACTGGAATACACCCATACACTCACACATTTACACACACACTCATACACTACAGCCAATTTAGTTCATTCAGTTTAATTATAATGCATGTTTTTAGATTGTGGGGGAAACCAGAACACACAGAAATCCCAACTGGCACAGCCGGGACTCGAACCAGCAACTTTCTTGCTATGTGGCAGCAGTGCTAACCGCTAATAGTAATAACTCAAAAGTGCACTAAAAAGCGATTAAAGTTGACTTTACTTTAAAAAAGTGAGTAAACTCATTACATTCAAAGCGATTGTTTGACTTTATTTACAAAAAAGTGAGTAAACCCATTGCCTTTTAATTATCAAGTAAATGAGCTACGTGCATAATTATACAATTATAAACTGAACCGTTACAAGTTTACTTACTTTTTAAAGGTCCTGTGAATTGCTTTTAAATTAGCATTTTTTATTCAATGTTTGACGTAATCTCGCATGTTCTCCCTGCGTTCACGTGGGTTTCCTCCGGGTGCTCCCCACAGTCCAAAGACATGCAGTACAGGTGAATTGGGTAGGCTAAATTGTCCGTAGTGTATGAGTGTGAATGAGTGTGTGGATGTTTCCCAGAGATGGGTTGCGGCTGGAAGGGCATCCGCTGCGTAAAATCGTGCTGGATAAGTTGGCGGTTCATTCCGCTGTGGCAACCCCAGGTTAATAAAGGGACTAAGCCGACAAGAAAATGAATGAATGAATGAATGACGTAATCTCAACTGGAAAAGGAAGAAAGTGGGACATAGATTTGCTCCACTATGGAGCTAACAATATGCCAAAACAATCTGAATTAAAATTTTCTTCATTTGAATTATTGACAATTACAATTTAATAAATCAGAATTTTTATATGATTATATTTCTTAACTTGAATTTCTTAATTTGAATTTGAATTTCTTAACTAAAAAATTGAGCATCTGAAATTTAAAACAACTTTTTTAAAGTCATTTTTACTTTTTGCGCTGAATCTGAATTTCACGATCTGAATTTCTGGTTTTGAATTTTAGAATATTGAATTTGATGTTCTGAATTTCATCAGAAAACTTGAAACTTGTAACTTACTAATTTGATATCTGCAGTCTATGTATTCAGAACAAAAAAAATTAAGTTTGAAAATATGTCTATAAAATGTGACTTAAAATTCAGTTTAATTTCAGATGTTCAATATTCAAATTAAGAAATTAATTTATTCATTTTCTTTTTTCGGCTTGGTCCCTTTATTAATCCAGGGTGGCCACAGTGGAATGAACCGCCAACTTATCCAGGACATGTTTTACGCAGCGGATGCCCTTCCAGCTGCAACCCAACTCTGGGAAACATCCATGCACACTCATTCACACTCATACACTACGGCAGATTTAGCCTACCCAATTCACTTTTACTGCATGTCTTCGGACTGTGGGGGAAACTGGTGGACGAAAACCCATGCAAACGCAGGGAGAACATGCACAAATTAAGAAATTCAAATTGATAATGGCATATAAAAATCCAGATTTATTATATTACAATTGTCAAAAATTCAAATGAACAAAATTCAAATTCAGATTGTTTTGGCATATTATAAGCTCCATACTCCTCCCCTTTTAAAAAAACAGCCAATAGCATTTTGCCTCAGCTCTGCCAGTGAGAGTGGTAGAGCTCAAGCGCATCAAATGAAAAGCAAATGAAAAGCGTCGTGAAGGTGGTGGGACATGACAGATACTAGAGAGCATTTGATTGGTCAAAATTTGATGAGAAACTGAAGTATGAGGTGACGTGAAAAATTTGTTTATCCATTTAGGCAGAAGTGACAAACTGCAAATTTTGGATGTTCATATCAGTTTTATATTTTCTAAAGTCAAATTTGGTCACTGTTTTGAAACACACTAGCTAATAATAATCCCTGAAACTAACATCATTTTTTAATTTCATGGGAACTTTAAGAAAATTAACAAATTTGTTTTTCGCAATGTGTTGAGTTTAGTTTAAACATTAAAACACTTTGACAGTGAGTCATTTGAACTAATTGTAGTTGCAACAGAAGCTAAAATATAAGAAATAGTGATCTTTTAGCTGCCAAAAATAAAAGTTGACCATGTTTTTTCTTTAAATTGGTCTGAATCTGTTATGAATCACTAAACATTTACATTTAATAATTTAGAAGATACATTTATCCAAATAAATGTACTCAAATTAGGACATTAGAAGCAATTCTTTCAACACAAGTGCAACAATATATGCGAGCGCATACAATATATGCAATATAAGTGCTGTGACAAGTCACAGTTAATCAAGCACAGTAAATGGAGCAGTTTCTTTAGATGCAAAACTGAAATACTTGTAACTGACAAATGAAGAAATAGCTGCCATTTTAATAGCTGACAGGTATAACTTTTAAGGCCTGTAAACCATTTATTAGTGCAGTTTACTAATGGAAAATGATGCAATGATAGTTTTTAGAGGCTAATACAGTATCCAGACATGCCAGAAGTGCTTTATTTAATAAAAAAAAAACAGAAACCCCATGTATATGAGATAAATTCGTAATTCATTTCAGCTGATTCTTATTTGTCTACTTCTGCAGGATATTTCACAGTAACGTGTCAAATTTGTATGCATCAGTTCCAGTGTTTAGGCAACATGCAGGTCTTTCTACTGTTTACACTCTCTCAACTTCAGCCACATCTTTCATTCATATTACAATACAGCTGTAAGCTTTCCGATTAAAGACAAATGTACATATTTACGTATTTGCACTCGTCTTTTAGAACAAATGATTTCCTCTCATCAGACGTGGAGCTGTGTGCAGTGAAACCTGAGTTCAAACAGTGCTGCGAACAAAGATGATTGCTGCAAGGCTCATTTAAATTCTTCCTGCTGCCTGGCCATTTTCTCACAACACAATTCTGAAGACGCTCCACAGCACACATGTGAAGGTAAATAGACTGTTGCTATGAATTTCTCTCTGTGCGCTCATTAAAACTCCCTTTGGTGCCTTGTTCTTTTTAACCGTTGTTTGTTTGCATTACCTGAAACCAATTAGTGGATTTTCTTGGTATTTATAAGTTTGAGTTTTGTCAAAATGAGCTTTGCATCACAGCAAACATGTTTCTGTTTTTGTCAATTTGTTACTTCAAAAAGGGTACACACACTAAAATGTTGATGTGTGAACAATCTCCACTCTAAATAACATTATAGTGCAATTACACTGAAATCAAATCAAGCCACTACATCCTTAAATTCAACATAATCGTTATAGAGGGTTCTCTAAATAAATATTGGTAAGTTTGTTTAAAGTTCCTGTGGTTTAGGCTAAACGGCAATGCACTTTTACAGCTGCACTTTTGTAATAGATTGTGGTTTGAGGATTTAGTATCCTCTGCCCCAGATACAGTTGTTCATGGTCAGTAAAACAGCTGCTCTTGTGTGCAAAAACCCAAATAGTTTGAAATGGTGGTTGGGTTCACGGTCTGTCGACATCTCGATTCATTGGTATGGATTTAAACCCCATGTGAATTTCCATTAAACCACATCACAAAACCACCAAGTCATTTGTATACATTTTAAACAATGGCATATGGATCACTGCTCGCTGTTTTGCACTCAAAAAAATGTATTTTGCTGCTTGTGCAAACTACCTGTTTAAAATGAGTTGAATCAACACAATTGTTTCTTACGTTTTTTGGGGCACAACTTAATTGTTTTATGTTAAATCTGCTTATATATGTAAAAACAATTAAGTTAACTTATCAAGTCTGTAATGGGCAACAACATGAAGGAATTGTGTGGAACCCTGCATTTTTACACTGTGTTTATGAATATACATTTCCTCAGCTTTTCTCTCAGATCCAGTGACTTTTTAACTTACATTTAATGCAGAGCATCATTGGACTTGCAAGTGTTTTAAAGCATGAATATATATGGCATGTAACATGTAAAAAAGCTGACAGACCACAGCTGGGTGTAATCAGAGACACATTTGCGGTTTGCTGTAAACGTGCGAAAAAGAGGTAATCTTCTCACCGTTGTGCCTATTAGCGACTGTCTCGGTATAAAGTGAGCATGTCAGCACATGTGGCATATTCACTGACCCTCTGTGATGACCTCCATGAGCTTGAGTTGCTCTACAGCATCTGAGAGAATGCTAACAACAACATGACTCTCATCCTTCTGTCAAGATGACTTAAAAAAAAGCACTCGAAACTGAGATTAAATGTTCTCAAACATGAACCATTAGTCCAAGGCTGTGCTTTTCAAGTATGCTGACTTTTTATGAATCATTCATTTGACTGGTTTTATGTAATATGATACCATGTACCTTATAATAAAACATCTATTTACTGTTTGAGAATTGGGCATCCCACAGAATTGGTAAACTTTTTGCTGGTTTCTTTTAAGTGAATCATAAGCTTAAAGTTCAGACATTCTTATGATTTAGAGTTAGTCCGACTTACGAGCAAATGACTTCTATGAGGAAGTTTGTTTTTGTGAATCAAAAATGTACGTTGTGACCAGTTTTGAACAATTCAAGAACATTAAGGGCCCTATCATACACCCTGAGCAATAAGGCGCAAGATGTGTTTGGAGTGATTTATTGCCATTTTCAGACCAGCGCAACTCTCTAATTTTCACATTTTGTGACACGTTGTTTAAATAGCAAACTCATTTTCGCCACTTTATGGACTCATGGGTGTGCTGGTCTAAAAAAGGAGTTGTGTTAAGGCGCATTGTTGGCGCGTTGCTATTTTGACGAACTGAAATAGACTGCGCTATTGACCAGCTCAAAGCTGGTCTAAAGTTCAGTGCAGAGCGTGTTAGTTATGTGCCTGTATGGGTCCAAATGCGTACACATTGCTTAATACACACAGGATGTACAGCAAAACACAAATATCTTTACATGAAAAAAATTATTAGGTTAAAATGTTACAAAAAATATTATTGTCTATAAATATAAAAAAAACCACTATCTCCATGCCTTCTTCACATCGGGGTGCTTTTTGCAGTTTATCCATGACAATTTGCATTTGTATAATATTATTATTTTTAGTAGTATTTTTAGTTTTAGTAGTATTTTAGTTTATTCATATTTATATTTGTTTTAATAAAAACAAGTTTAGATTTCTAAAACCTGTTTGGAGACGTATGCTTCACCATATGGGGCAATGGAGGCATTACGTGTGCTTAGACATAACTTAGTTATTTGACCACACTTCGATATTATTGTTCATTTATTTGTTTGCTGGAAATTAGAACCGAATTTAGAAATAGTTTTGAAACTAATTTTTGCTCTTAACAAACGAAATTAAATATGTAGGCTAATGGATGTCTTTAATTGAGTTTCCACCATTTCCTTACTCAAAAAAGTAAAGGACTAAAAGAAAGAGTAAAAGTAAAGTAAAGAGAAAGTAAACAGGCCGAATGGAGGAGCCTTGTTCTTTAGTCTGGCTGCAGATGGTCTGTTTAACTGTTTTCTTGCAAGTGAAGCATTCAGTCTCCCATGTAAATAGCAAATGTGCCATGGTGCGACGCAACTGACTCTTAAAGGGAATAGGAGTTGAGACTTTGATTGGTTTAATTCATTAAGAGAATAAACACAACCCTGTTGGACCATGCATGCTAATGTTCTGTGTCTATGTCCTGTTGGACCATGCTAAGGACAGATATTTTTAAATGAAAGAATCTTATGAGCCAGTTCTTTTTACTGAATCAGTTTTAAGCAGTTTAGTCTGAGTCAATATTTAATGACTTTCATTAGTTTTTTAATGTGACAAACATGCAAATAATTTTTGAGCTGTTTTTTTTGCTCAATCAGTAAAAGACTGCAAACATCATCAAAAGTTCAAGCAAACACACTTTTTGCAATACTAAGTATACTAACCATAAAAACATCAGCAAATCTTTAATTATTTCCCATTGTTTGTCTCTGCATGCCAGCATTCACATAGTGTCATTCACTTTTACTTTTTCTCTTACAGCACATTTTATAGCACACATATCTGACTACTGCAATAGTAGAAAGCACACACAGAGCAGCAACCGTGAACAGAACCAAAAACACATCCACAGAATGGTACGAATACCACGGCATCTTGTAAAACTCTGAGCGCAGGTGTGTTGCACCTTTATGTCTGATCACATGCTCGATCCAGAAGACGGCCTCGTCCAGTGGCCTCATGGGCTGATCCCTGTGCAGAGTGGACAGTGTCTGCATGTTCCTCCTGTAGGAGCCGTCATTAAGCAACTCCCGAAGGGCTTGTTCGAAAGCTTGGGCATTGAGTTCTGACAGCTTAAGTATCTTACCCGCTCCTTTCCCCTGAACACGTATTAAGTTGTCAAACTGGTCGAAGAACAAAGGGACTCCCAGAACTGGTACCCCATGGAAAATGGCCTCCTGCACTCCATTGGTTCCTCCATGAGCCACAAAAGCTTTAATCTTTGAATGTCCCAGGAGGTCATTCTGCGGCATCCAGTCCACAATAAGAGTGTTGTTCCCAACATTGGACGGTCGATCTCCAAGATGCCTCCAGATGACTTTCTGAGGTAATCTAGCAAATGCAGCTGCGATAGCATTCGCCATGTCGGCTGGAAGACTTTTGACAAGTGTTCCCAAGGACATAATAATAAAGCCGTGCTCTCCTGAACTCTGCGCAAATGCTTCCAGATCTGCCGGTAGAGGCTTAGAAGGTTTGCATTGAAATCCACCCATGTAAACAACATTTGGCATGGTTGGCCTGGGGAACTCAAACACAAAATCAGCCCTCATGAGCCAGATATCAGCAGCCTGAATGAGGCCAACAATATCTGTTTTGTAATCTAAATACTTGTCTATGAGTATATCATAATGTGGACCCACCACAAATCTATTTTGGAGGAAAGTAAAGATTTGAAATAAAACATTTTTAACTCTTTGAGCAAAACCCATTTTATCTGTATGACCAGAACCTGGTAAAGGAACGTAAGACATTGGAGATGGTGCGATAGCAAAATGTCCTTCACCACTGGTGATCCATCGTACATTGAGAACAAGAGGCAGCTTTAAATAATGTGCTAAAAACACTCCTCCTGCTATGGCGGGATCGGTGAGCACTAAGTCGTACTGTTCATCCTGAAGTTTTTTTACAAGCATCTTATCTTCTAAAATAGTGGACATCATTGTACAAGCAATTTCATGCGCTGTTGACAGCATTGAGAACAGATCATACTGGAGTTTCAAGAATGCAAGTCCAGAACCTTCGCCTCGCTCTATCTCCATCACTTTTGATAAATAATCTTCAAAAAAGTTTTCAAAATCATTAACATTGTCCTGGATTGTAATGGAAGTGTATAGAGGAGACTTTTCCGTGATGTACCAGCTGGATTTAGGCCGGATCACTGTGATGCTGTGACCCCTGGAGTGCATCTCTTCGATCAGGACTTTCATATTGACCCAATGGCTTCCATCCACAGGATACAGGAGAATTTTACCTCCACTGCAGCTCAGGGTGAAAGCAGATAAGGCCAAAAATAATCCAGTGATAACATTTGACTGGCTGAAAAGTGACTTCATTGTACCTGACAAAAAAGGAAAATTAAATAAATATTAATATGTAGTATTTAAGGTGTTTTCAGACTTGTTGTTTTGTTTTTTTTGTGTCTTTTGACCATAGAGAAACCAAACCAAAAGAAACCAGTGAACCAGAACCAAAGAGTAAATTATACATTTGGTTTAGCGTTCACGCTGTCATTTTTAGGACCAAGCCAAACAAAAAGAGAGTTTTGCTATAATTTTTGTAACAAAACCTAGCAAAAAACCCCTAAAAATGTGTGTGTTGGGTGTTTGTTACTGTTTTCAGCTGTGAAATGTGTACATATATAAATCTGTTTGGAAGCGGGTTTTTTTTAGCAATCTCTGTCTTGTTTGGAGCATACCAATATTCAAATGCCAGCATTTAAACTGTCAATCAAATGTCTGACAAAGCAATTGCAACCAAGCTTTTATCTAACTTCAACTAAATCTGCTGAGTGTGAACACATAGTTAATTACTCCTTCTTTGCCCAACAAAATTGCTAAATAATGACACTCTTACCTTAAATGTTCATGCATGAATAAAAAAACAGCACTTGCTCATTCATTCCAGAGCTCCATTCATCTGAAAAATTAAGTTCAGATTCTGCCCTTTGCTAAGAATTTACAAAGTCCACTTAAATTATTAACATTCACATCAATAATTAACAGGTGCATGTGTGTGATCCTTACCCTGTTTATTGCTTAACTGGTGAACAACTCCAGTGTCAGTGTTGAACTGATTCCCCACTGAGATTATTCCATTCCTGTCCTGTCCTGTCGTGTGTTGTCATTCTTTTCTGGACCACCAGTCTTTTTTGGGGCACTTGAATGAGTTAGTGACATTGTAAAGATATGTTGAACATTTCACATACAGTATTTGGAAAGATCAACTTCTCTTCTGGATTAAAGGGTCCATTTGGCTCTTTTTACATGAACTTAAATACACCCTCCTATTTTTGACATTTTTATATTCATCTTTTCTGTGTGTTTACTAACTTAAAAAACACTTGGATGCAACAATTTTTATTATTATTTGCAATTTCATTTAGTGTCTGTCATGTTCATAGTCAACTCTGTTACTGCGTTATAAACTCTGTTATAAAAAGGCATAACAATTTTTATAGCACTGACCGAAAAAAGCATGTGACTTGCTCCAATGTTGTCAGTTCCCTTGGTGAGAAGCCCTGGAAGGCACTTAGGCATTTTTCTTTCAGAAATATGATACACCAAAAGTAAATTAATTATTGGTCATTTTATTGTGCTATTTAATAAAAAATTTCATTCATTGTCTTAAAAACAGTAATAAGATGACATTAAGTTATAAAATGCCATCTGTTATTTGGTTTAAAGTTAGCAACTTCAGCTAAAGCAAAAATGGTGGAAAATGTCAACTCTGTTATTACCACTTCTGTTAATGGTTTAAAAAGTTTAACAATAATTGGTAACACTTTAGTTTAGGTCACAATTATTAACAAACCATTATCTTACTATACTAGCTTAATAAATTACTAATTAGCTGTTTATTACTAGCTTGTGAGGTAGAAGATGTAAGGGTGTGTTCACACTAGGTACAGTTTTCTTGAACTGTGCTGAAGCAGGTTTGTTGTTATTTTTAGTAGTTTGGGATGCAGTGACACGCAGTCAAATATTTTGCCAAACAGATCCACAACTTTTGACCCTCATAAATTATCATAAAAGTCCTCATGCTGCAAACCTAGGAGGTTTGCTGAAGGTGTCACTGATGTGTATCGAATTGTTTCCTGGCACGTCACTTCCAACCACGCCTGGACCCGATTCGGAGCACTCACGCTTCAAACGAACCGGAATATGCACCTGGGCACGGTTCGGATGGAATAGTGTGAGTGCACTCTATGTTATAGGTAGGATTAGGGATGCAAAATAAAATCATACTTTATAACTACTAATGAACAGTTAATATCTTAATAATAGGCAAGTAATAATCTAGTAGTTAATAGCATAGTTTGTGACCTAAACTAAAGTGTTACCCAATTTAAAGTGAATTTTGTAACAGAATCAAATGTTTCCTATCACATTATGCAATTTTGTATTATTTCACATTAATAATGGATTCAGCTCATAACTTATATATTTGTTGTAAATTGCAGTTTAAGGAAAATTTGTAGAAAATGCTTGAAATGCTCCCGCAAATCTGAAATAAGTGGATGCTTTGGATGTTTTATTGAAGGACAACACAAAATTAATAATAATAAGGACATTTTACATGTTTAATTCCACCTGATACATGTTTCACAGCTGCTGGTTGTTTTTACTTGGTGTCACACAGCATTGGAATTTTACGGCCTCTGGTTGTCAGTGTATATGAGCAGATTCCAAATACTCAACTATAGACTAACGTCAATCATTTCTAATGGAAATGCATGCTTTCATCCGGACACACATATATATTTACACATGATCGCTCACATATTAACCATACACTGCATGCTTGCTTTAAGACAAAGCTGTACAAGTAGAGGCAAAAACTGATTCTCCACTGATGGACAGAAATATCTGGCCCTCGGGACACATTGTTAATCAAAGTTAAAGAATGAAAGGATGAAGAGAAGGATGACACTATGAATAATAGTATAAAATAACTATAGTTTTCAGAGATGTGACCTTGCAGTTGCACGAGCGCAGACATGTTAAGATGTTAAGTTTAAGTATAACTCATGTCATTATAGGATCATTATCCATGCACTGTCTCTGTCATCAAAAGTGTCAAAACGATAAACATGTCAGGTTGGGGCATGTTGTCATATTTTGAACATTGTTTTAATTTCTGGTTTATTAACTATCATATCTAATGAACACAATAAATCACAATAAATGAATTCAACTTAAACAAAAGAATAATTAAATTTAATAGCAGCAACTTGTTTCAAATGAACTTTTCTATCATCTCGATTTGTCAGTCAAACTATATAAAGATATTCAGTTAGACGTATATAAAAATATTAAAACCTGATTTAACTTATTACAGTAAGTTAAAGTAACATAAAACATTTGTTGTTATGACTTTTTGGCATTTTTTTTTTTACAGTTTGTCATATTTTTTTTACAGCCAGCATTCCAAAAGGAAATCTTAAGCTTTGTCCACTCTCATGAATTACATCAAATCATGTGAGTGTGTATTATAATGTATAATATAATAATGAGTATAGTATGAGGCGCCGTGTAGGATTTGAATCAAACTTTGCTTATCAACACATATACACATGCATATACACCTATAAATTGCTCTCATATACACCTATACTATTGGATGATCAAAACAAAATATATGAAACTTGCGCATATAAACTTGATGTATGCATACACTCATATACACATGCACATACATACAAACTTAATCCTTGAATATACACCCACATTAACACATGCACATATAAACACTGCATGCAACGTTGATGAGCAAAGTTTGATTTAAATCCTACATGGGGCCTCATAGTATTATATGTAATATCTTAAATATTTATATGTGCATTTTGTGATAAATATTAAATATTGTTTTGTACACTTTAGTGTTAATTTTTAAGTTAATTAAAATATGTAAACATATTTAAACTTTTTTAATGTCTGAGCTAAGTCTGTTTAATCCAATTAAGTTTAGGGGTCTTTTAAAGTTAATTGGATTCAACTTAATTTTTTTGTACACTGTATACAACCAACATCTCAAAAAAATATTTTTGTTGCTTGTTCAAACTACTTATTTAAAATGAGCTCAAATCAACACAATTCTTAATTTGTTTGGGTGGGACAACTTAATTAAGGTTAAATCCGCTTAAATTTGAAAAAACAATCAAGTTAATGGAATTGATTTGTGTTTGGACAACATGAAGGAATTGCTTGGAACCCACATTTTTTACTATAAAATTATACTATTTTTATTGCTTCATTGGATTGTAGTTCTTTCCCTCAGTAATGCTGTTAAGTACAAAGCATTCAAAGTTTTAAAATCAAATCAAAGTTTTTAATGTTGTCATTCTCCTAAATGATTGTTTTAATTGATTACTTTTACACTTTAATTAATATTTTTTAATGTATCATTATAATTATCTATGTATTGTTAACAAGATGAACACTAAACTGAACTAAAGCAAATTCCTTATTATTTTATAAACGTTATAAAGTATTAAATGTGATACATCAGACTTTGGAGGAATGTATCTATCTATCTACACTGTAAAAAATAATTCAGTAAAATTTACGGTAAAAAAAACGGCAGCTGTGGTTGCCAGTATTTAACCGTAAAAATACAGTACAAACCGTAAAAGTAAATTCTCATTAGGTTTGTACAGTAAACTACCGTATTTTATTAATTTATAGAGATAATATGTCTGTATTTTAAATTAGCAACAACTACACATCTTTTGTTACACAGATAGGCAGGTTAACTCAGCCATATGCTGGTGGTGATGAGACAGTTCATACATAACAAACCAATGCTCATCACAAACTTTTCCCACAATCAGAAAAGTGTTTCAGTGTAAAGAAGGTGCTCAGTGTCATCCACAGAGCTGCTAAACACCAATATGGTAACGCATAAAAAGTCATGAAATAAACATTGTTTATCAACATTAAATGTAACATAGCTCACTAATATACAGTACTGATGGGAAAACAACTAAAAAGATCCATAGTAATGTCAACAAAAAGCATAAAAAGTGATGTGCCATGCAGGGAATACTGGGAAAGTCAATTTACTGTTATTCGTCGTATATATTAAGGAAACCTACTGTTAACCAGGTCACTGATTTGTACTGTAGCATTTTTACAGTTTTTTACCGTTGAAATCATGGCCATCTATCTATCTATCTATCTATCTATCTATCTATCTATCTATCTATC
>CAIGQZ010001492.1:12223536-12242390 GCA_903798205.1 Danio tinwini | reverse complement strand
ATCTATCTATCTATCTATCTATCTATCTATCTATCTATCTATCTATCATCTGTCTGTCTGTCTGTCTGTCTGTCTGTCGGTCTGTCTGTCTGTCTGTCTGTCTACAGTGCTCAGCACAAGTATACCTCTCACAAATCTATCTTTTAAATTCATATTTTTAATAGGAAGCTATACAATATTATATTTGTGCATATGCATTAGATTAGTCAGTACTAAAGCCAAATCTGGAGCTTTTCTAACAAAACAACGTACGATAACGGTCCAAAAACTAGTACACGCAAATTTATATGTTATAGAAAAATATTAGTTTTTCTTAGTCGCTTTGGTGCATTTCTCACAACACTATTTACATTTGCACAACAGTTAATGCATTTCTCAAAACAATTAGTACAAACTGCAAAACTGATACATAATATTCATGTCAATGAAAGAGTCAGTGTCATCAAGATGAAAAGTCCTGACACCATTGTTTATGAACAAGATAGTCAAATGGCTTTGTCATGTTTTCATTATGACACTCTACTCTGTAAATTTTTTCCAATGCAAAAAAAGTCAAATTTTAATGACACTTCCTGAAAATGCTCAAAACACCACTATATACTATTTGCACAGCCATTTGAAAACTACCGTAAAGTTAGACATTACTGTATTTAGTGAGGTATCTGAGTACAAGACACTGAGTATGTATGTTTCACATTTTTACTGCATATGCTCTTTGCAATTCTAATTTATTCACAACATTGTGCAAAAGAATAAATACACCCTTATTTACAACAAACATAAACTTCCAATTCCACAATTGTAAACAATATTGCAGTAAATATTGGAATTGAAACTTAACATACAAATGTACTATGTAAATCATTCATGAAATTATTCAATTTAGTCATTTTGAGGAAAAAAAATGATACTTTTTTTTATTTGCTTGACAGATTTTGACAACTAGTTCAACATTTTTGTATGTAATGACTCAAGTAATGAAATGAGGACTATTAGTTTTATATGGAATAACTATTCAGCATTCACGAGTTTATTTTATTTTGACTGACATAACATAAGCAATAATGATAATGTTATAAAACAGCAGAGAGTTGTATGAAAGCAATTGATGCATGTTCAAAAGCATTTGCAATTTGTTGGAGGGAATGAGAAACTGCTACTATGATGTGCACAGATGACTAATTGTTTTGAGAAATGCATGAATTGATGTGCAAATGTAAATAGTGTTGTAAGAAATGCACCAAAGCAACTGAGAAAAACTGTAAATACAAATTTTAAAAAAGAGGAGAAATCAAGAGAAGCAAAAAAAGCGAAAAATTTTGTTGACATTTTGTAGGTTGTAATTTATTTTGCTTGAATTTAGTTGTATTATCTTTCAATTTCTAAATATGTTTGGTGACTAAAATATTATTTTAATAAATATATCTGTTTAAGAAATCTGTTTAAATGCACCAAACTACATTACCTATATTCACTGAGAAATAGATAAAAATATTCATTTTCAAAAAAAAAATGGTGTACTCAATTATGCTGAGCACTGTCTATTTATAGAATCAGAATCAGTTTTATTGCCAAGTGTGCTTACACACACAAGGAATTTGTTTTGGCTACAGAAGCTTCCGTGTACATAAAGTGACAAGTGACAACACAAAATAAATATGAAAAAATATGACAAACATTAAACAGATGCAGTTAGACAAAAAGCTCTGGATGTTGAATTGTTGAATTGTTGAATTGTATGTACAGATTTGTTATAAATATACAAGTTATAAGGTGCTGTGTACAAATGCCCCTTATAACTGGTTTATTTAGAACAAATCTGTGTGTTTATGTATTTGTTTATGTATTTATACATTTTATTTATTATTTTTTTTCTCCACATGAAACAACTAAAGCTTTAATAATAATAATAAAACAAAGCATTTAAATATACTTTCAGGCATATTGTTGGTAGATAAATTAAATTCATAGACATCTTATCTAAGTCAGCGTGTGCAATATTGATTTACAAGAATCGAATATGAAGATTGAGCCTCTTAATAAAATAGAGGTGTTTTTTCCTCCTCGATTGTGAGGTTCGTATTTTTATATTATAAGCCATAAAAGCCTTATGTATCAACTGTAAAACTCAACAACAAAAATCATGCATTTTAGAAAGGTTTAATAAACTGTTCATTTAATAAACAACTTTTTTCTGACCATTATATGTGAAGCTTCACTGGGTTAAGCTGTAGTATACAGTATACAGTCCTATTCTTTTTTTTTTACTCATTGAAGGTCATGAACTCTATTTCTGAAGAATAGGTAAACACATGGCCCAAACCCTATGAAAATAATAATACAAAATATTTCTCTCACAAAGCAAAAGCAAAATAAATCTATGCGTAGGTCACTAAGGAGAATTTTTCACAAAGAAGGGATGCAGTAAAAGTGTATTTTATAGCAGCGTCCCTACTTGGTAATTGTGTTTGCACTGCTTCTCTGAGCTGTCAACACAATTAGACATTCGAGGAGCTATTATATACCGAATCAAGGTAGTGCAACAAGATAGCAAGCTTTCTCGGATATGCCATAGCAACATAGAGATTTATATTATGCAATGTTTTGTTCCTCAAGGGTCGTATCCGCTCACATTGAGCTCATTTTGCTTTCAAAACTCTTTTTTTTCTCCCCATCAGATTTAAATTCAGGTTTAAAAGTTTTAGAGCGATGTGCAGTGCCAAGAGTGTGATGCCAAGCACCATGGTTTAAATTACACAGTTTCACACATTATGCCTGTGTCCGCCGGTCATTTAGGCATGCAAAAATAAACCATGGTAAAGCTGGACACTTCTATGGCTCACACGGTTTACTTCTTCCTGCGTTAAGACAATGATAGTGAACAGAGACTTATGTGATCCGTCTTAACACTATGATTTCACTCTTGCATTGAAGCCAGTTGTTTTTGAGGGGCATGGCATACAGTATGGGATGTTATTAAGGGTATTTGAGGGCATTTGAAGACTTTAATTATAGCAGGAGCATTGAAATAAATGCATAATTTACTAATTTGTTTATCAAACACTGACAGTGATGTTCATTGGAAAAATGTTGAAAGTTTGGTGATCGTTTACCGTTATAGGCCTAGTCTGAAATGCTTTCAGACTTTTCCCGGAATAGAATTGTATCAATGTGCAACATTTGGACAAAATGAATGAGTTGATTTTGACAAAATGATGCCCTCTGTTGGAGTTAAAGTTGTACTTTTTGAAATGTTTAAGGTTTGGGGATCATTAAGGTGTTTTTTAATAAAGAAAATATTTTTGTTGAGAA
Organism: Danio tinwini; assembly: GCA_903798205.1. NCBI lineage: Eukaryota > Metazoa > Chordata > Actinopteri > Cypriniformes > Danionidae > Danio > Danio tinwini. The sequence goes on along the minus strand of CAIGQZ010001492.1, from coordinate 12,239,078 downwards.
ATTACACTTTAAATTCAATTCAATTCTAGTTTATTTGTAAATATAATTATTATTAATACAATAATTATCGTTTCAAAACTGCTTTTTCAAGAGGTGCACATTATTACATTACAATCAAATATAAGTTATTATATATAAACATGCGATTTTATGAAGAAACCTGCAGTTTTATATCATATAGGTGATGTCTATGTGCACATATTTAATAAAGATTATATGTGTATTAAGTGTATGTGTTGTCCTCAAAGTCCTCGATGGTTGGCATCATCTCTTCACAGGTCTTGAATCGCATTAATGGCACTGCACAATCTCTAGAGGCCTCGGAATGGGCATCCCTACGTGGAAATAGAGAACAAAGAAAATAATTAGCACAACTGCTTTTCATAAAGTATTTGAACAAGAGATATTGAATGTCAATGCGAACATGAAGTGCTTTAAATGATAATAGGAGTGATATAAACAAACATAGAAACAAACATATAAAACAGAAGTATTTCTAACAAAATGTCTGGTGTATTAAGATAGTAAGACTGTGTACAGGTGGTTTGTCAAGCCCACTGACCTTCATAGAGCACACTCACGCATCATACCGTTATATGATGCATTGAGTGTATTTAAATGTACAGAACTGTTGAATGATTTGTCAAAATGACAGTGAAGACGTTTATAATCAGTTATAATTACTTTTTGTTTTTGCTCTTCAGCCAATTTGGCCACAAAAGTATTTTATTGGCCTTTCAGAACATCTAGCAAAATCAAAATGATCATAAATAAATCCACTGATCAAAATCACTGCTTAAATAGTATTAATATTCTATAGAAGGACATTATTTATTAATCATAATCAAGGTAGTATTTTAGAATTCTATATCAATCAATAAATATTAATATTGAGAAATGGGTCTCAAGCACCAAATCAGCATATTAGAATTATTTATGTGGTATCATGTGACACTAAAGAATAAAAATACAATAATAAAATATTAATTATTTAAAATTTCTGTAGTATGTAAAAATATTACCATTTTACTGTATAGCTTAACTAATTAAATAAATGCAGCCAAGTGCAGGTGAGCAAAAGAGTGTTCTTTAAAAAAAAAACGTCAGAAATCTGATGATTCTTAGCATATCTGGAATACATATGGGAGTTTTTGGAGTATGTATATTGACAGATTTTTTGTTAATTTTACCCTTCATAAAAAGACTTAAATTACTAGCCGATGGATGATTGTATAATAGATGCCTGTATTATTGTTTATGATGGCTTGAGACACCTATACCACTGTTTTGTCATTGCAAATCTTTAAATAAACATTTAAAAAATAAAGTACTTGACTCCAGTTTCCCCCACAGTTCAAAGACATGTGCTGTAGGTGAATTCAATACACTAAGTTGGCCCTAATGTATGTGTGTGAATACAAGAGTGTATGGGTGTTTCCCAGTACTGGGTTGCGACTGGAAAATGTATTCATTTTTAAATGAATAAATAAAAAAATACAAATTTTCAAAGATTTTCTTTTATAAAACTTTCCGAACAAACATTTGACAGGCAGCATCATTTGTTTCTTTTCTCAATGTTAATAATGTTAATACAAAGGACATTTGTGAAACATGTTTTAAACACAAGGACCAAAGGTCAGGGAAGGCCTCTAACCAAACATAATGCTCTGTCATAGACATATTCAAAACTTCTAAATCTTTTTGTATTTTCTAATTAGAAAGGATTTTCATCTCAGAAACACAGTGAATATCAGCTGTTTCTTATTACAGACCTACAGAGAGATTTAAATGAATGCAGTTGCTCACAAAAGAGGGACTGAATCATCAGTTTTATTCAAACTGTTGAGGGTGAACATCAGGCAGCCTCCAGCATTTGGAATAATAAGAAGGAGCGTTTAAGCTCAGCGGGTTTAATAAACCATTTGCAGTGTCAAAACCAACGTTTCATGATTTATAATCCAGGAATGCAGAATGTACATGTTTATAATGTTTGGAATACAAAGGCGTCCTTATATGTGTTCATGCCTATATTTTTTGCTACTCTTAAAATAGGTAATCATGATTTTACTTAAAAGGAAAAACATAACAGTTATTGTATTACAATCATGTTAACCAAGTTATCAATGGTTTTGCTGCACTTTAATGCTATTTCTAGTAAAATGTTCATTATCCTAATGGTAATCAATTAGCTAAAAAAAACATCAGCATAATAAATTCATATTTTAAAATATGTTTATTTATGTTTGGAATGGACAAAATTTTATTTATCCCTAGACAAAAATAAAAATAAAATAATACATAGAAAAACGAATCCATAAATATAATTCCAGAAAATATATATTTTTGTATAGGCTATTTATAGATTACAATCATTTAAAAGTCATTCATTTGTTTTCTTTTTGGCTAAGTCTCTATTAATCAGTGGTCGTCACAGCGGAATGAACTGCCAAATTATCCAGCATATGTTTTACGCAGTGGATGCCCTTCCAGTAGCAACCCAGCACTGGAAAACACCCATACACTCTTGCATTCACACACATACACTATGGCCAATTTAGCTTATTCAATTTACCTCTACTGCATATCTTCTGACTGTGGGGGAAACCGGAGAACCCAGAGGAAACCCACACGAACACGGAGAAAACATGCAAACTCCACACAGAAATGCCAACTGACCCAGCTGGGGCTTGAACCAGCAACCTTCTTGCTGTGAGGTTATCGTGCTACCCATTGCGCCACCGTGATGCCCCATTTAAAATATATTTCCATAAATATTTATATAAAGCAGAGATGCCCAAACTAGGGCCCGCGGACCAAAGTTGGCTCATGGTAACCTTTGATTTGGCCCACCGACTGAGAAGAGAGGGAGAATGATGGGGATCCTTTCGAGATTGTCAATTCTAATTTAATGTAACCCTTTGATGTCTTATTGTTAAACGCTAACTTAAATTAAATGTTTCAATTAAATGGTGTAAATGAATCAGATTTAGTTTAAAAACATACTGTCACCCGACAATGCAGAGACTTTGGTGAGCATATCAAGGCAAAGGCAGATTCTGTTCAGTGTTGAACTCTACTGTGTTATAAATGTTTTTATTGCAATAAGTTATCATTTAAAAAGTTATACTGCATTAGTTATTAGGATTATTTCTATTTATTTTGAAATATTATAAAAATAAATTATGAAATGACTGATGGCAACTTCATTGTAATATAGTTTGGTGTATTTATCTTCGGCCCACGGCTCTCAATGTTATTGTGTTTTTGACCCTTCACATGAAAAGGTTTACTTTTAAATACAAAATATTTCCCTCCACATTATCTTGTAAAGTTGAAAATACATTTTCTTGACTCTGCAATATGTTTTAAATATAATTTGGTACATGAAGGTTAAAATTATATATATATATATATATATATATATATATATATATTAATTATTAATTATTATTATTAATTATATAATTATATATAATTATTATTATATATTTTATATTATTTTAATTATTTTTTATATTATTTTATATATTTATATATTATTATATATAATTATTATTAATTATAATAATTATATATTATTAATTATTATTATTAATTATATATATTACAAATTTACAGGCAGTCCCACACCCCAAAATACATTTTAACCAGAACAACATATATGTTTACTGTGTGGGATTGCATGTAAATTTGCAAATAGCCATTTATTTTTAATCATAAAATGATAAATTTACTTTTCTTGCGTGCTCTTAGCGCCATCTAGTGCTCGTGCTTCACCACAGCAGCGTTTCAATCCCATCCTGCACCGCGAGCACCGCGCCGACTCCGAGTCCGAGCTGTCTGTCTGCTGCCAGGGGCGGACATGTTGGGGCGGCCTGCTGGAGGACGGTACCACACATATTTCTGAATTTACCCGAGAAAGCGACCGCGGAGCAGAGACGGGACGCCATGGACGCCGTCAACGCGTTTAATCACGAGGTGTGTGCGTGTTCGGGGAGATAAAACGGCTGCAAAATGGCGGTTTTGTGAACACAATCGTTCAATGTGTTGCAAAGGGCCAGACCAGATGAAGGCCTCAGTGTTTAAATTGCGTAGCTGCATGCTGTGAGCTTGGATATAGCTGACCACAACACCCCGTCCTTTTATAAATATTAGCCCAAATCGTTGGGTCTGTGTATTAGGATAGGTTGGATGCCTTAATAGCAGGCCTGGTTATCATAATAGATAGCATGATCTGCTGCTGGACATTTTGCATGGTAGTTTCTGCTTTCGTACGTTTAATCTAGCATATATGAATCACTTCTGTGCTGAAGTTGTGTGATGAGACACGGACTTGTTTACAGTCACCGAATGGTATCTGTGCAGCCACGAGTTTGCAGCTTTTTAGCTCATTTAAGGAAACAGCCGTAATCTGTCAGTTCATTCCTTCAGTAACGTTAACTTAGTATTGTTCGTTTATGGTCGAGATAAACAATAATGGGCGCAATCGGCTAACGTTACGTTAATTGTACTAAAATGTGTCCCGCCGAACATAGAGATATAAAAAAAGTTTCCCAATTAAGCTTGTTTTTTCAAGTTCTATGGGTTTTTTTGCATTGAAATGCCGTCAAATTTAGTTCTGAGCGAATATTTTTGAGAGGATGTTTTTGTTACTGTATCTTTAAGAAATGCAAATGAGTAAACTCTAACCTCCGCCTACTGGAGTTCAACGTTATCAGAGAAAGTAAATATTGAGTTTATGTTGATATGAACTGTTATTTGGTTAAGTTTTTACTTGTTATTAAAGGGATAATTCACCCTGGAATGGTAATTTACTCACCATCAATAGGATTTAAACTCTTATGAGTTTTTTTCTGTTGAACACAGGCGATATTTAGGAAAGACAAATACTACAAAAATCAAGTTTTCAGCTTTCTTCAGAATATCGTCTTTTGTTTACAACAGAAGAATGAAATGCCAACAGGTTAAAAACAAATGAAGGAGGAGTAAATGATGACATTCGGTTATGGGTGCACTGTCCCTTTAAGCATATTTCCCCAGATTTCCCCCTGTTGGTCAGCTAAATCAACAGTCACGGCCTCAACACAAACTCAATCACTGTGCTGTTATGTTAGGAACTGCTCTGAAATGCATAAATTGATTACAGCAGCTCCTGGCCCTAAGCTGTGGTCTACTATTGTTTTAGTTGACACATGCACAGTCTATAGTGTAGCGTCTAGACTGAACATGTAAAAAAGAGACAAAAAATCATTCGCCTTTGCCTTTTGGGATTTTTAATAAGTAAACTAATTTCTGAGGTAAACATAACTTGATACTTTAAAGGGTTTGTTTACCCAAATATGAAAATACTATCATTGTTTACTCTTCCTCCACTTGTCACAAACTGGTTTGAGTTTGTTTTTTTTCTGTTGAACACAAAAGAAAAATGTTGGAAACTGTTAGCCGTTGACTTCCATAGTATTTGTTTTTCCTACTGTGGATATCAGTGGGAATCAGGTTCCAACATTCTTCGAAATAACTTCTTCATTTGTGTTCAACAGAAAAAAAATAAATTTCCTAAAGATCTGGCATCACTTGAGGGTGAGTGAATAGTGAATACGTTTTTATTTTTGGGTGAACTCTCCCTTTAAAGTTTTGCTCTATAATGTAAACAGACACATTCCTATCAAAAAACATGAACTTTGAAGTGTTTGTGTATTATTTAAAATGTACATTTTTAATAAGTTGCAAAATAAGAATGTTTGAGGTGGTGTATGTTTCAGAACAAGATGTTTAAATTCATTCATTAAATGAAAGCACTCATAAATCTCTATCATAAACTTTAGAGGGAATGCACAGCAAATTATTCTTTTAGGTTTTGACAGCATTCTTGCAACACCTTTTTGTGTATGCGGTTGTCTTTTCCACAAAAATATGTTTTTGAAGCTCACGCAGTGATAATATTGTCATAGTTCTCAAAAATATGCATTTTGAAATCGATTTTCAAAAAGCAGCATTTTCAGGTCCCGAAAACATATTTGTTTGTTAATAATAATAATAATAATAATAATTTCTTTTATATAGTGCTTTTCTGGACACTCAAAGAGCTTTACACATTTTTGGAGGGAATCTCCTCATCCGCCACCAGTGTACAGCATCCACCTGGATGACGTGACAGCAGCCATATTGCACCAGACAGCACACCACACACTAGCTGATTGGTGAAGAGGAGACAGAGTGATGAAGCCAATTATGATATGGGGATGTTTAGGAGGCCATGATGGACTGAGGCCAGTGGGCAAAATTGGCCAGTATGCCAGGGTTAAACCTCTACTCTTTTCCCCCTGGACAGAGAATCAGGACCTTTAACATCTCATCCGAAAGACGCTGCTCGTTAAGCCGTATAGAGTCCCCATCAATATACTGGGGCATTAGGACCTACACAGACCGCAGGTTGAGTGCTCACTGCTGGTCTCACTAACACCACTTCTGGCAGCAACCTAGCTTTCCCATGTGGTCTCCCATCTGGATACTGACTGGGCATAGTCCTGTTTAGCTTCAGTAGGCCAAAATCCTTTCAGTTTTTTTGTTGTTGTTGTTGAAAACAAACTAAACACACCAGCAACCATGTTTGTAATAGCATTTCCTCCAAATGGATTTTAAAAGTTAATGTTAAAGACATATGAAATGCAAGAAGAGTCACAACATTACAGTCTTTGTTTTAAGAAAAAAGAGAAAGGAGTTTTTTTTTTTAGCATGGATGTTTAGTTTCCTTCTCTGATTTGCAGAGATTTTCTTTCTTGGCAAAACCATGAGTAATATTTTCATTAGTAATTTTGCATTTCAACAGTTATTTAAAAACTAAGATGAAGTAATGCAGATTGTTTACTTCACCAAAAAGCAAATACCATTGATTAACCACCCCATAGCTCACAGTAGATCTGTCTTTAATGCTATTATCATTATAAATCTTTTTTGTGAAGAAAATGATTGGGATTTGTCCTTGAGGGAACCAGACTGTTGCATTTCATAAACAAAAGAAATCACAATGTTTATGTTTCCAGGAAAATCATCAGCATACGATAAATGGTTATAACAGTGTCCTTTGCATATTGACCTGAAATACAGGAACACATTTTACCTTTCATTAAAGTACAAGCTTTAGAATGCCTCCTTTCAACTAGAAATCCAATAACATCAAGTCTGAATGTGGCATTCAATTACGATCCAGCATGCTACAGTGCATCTGTGTTTGTAAACAGTGTCATAATTTATGAAAGGCCTTCTGTTAATTCATAATAAAGTGTGTCTGTAAGCTAGACTTCACAGAATATGCCTTACAAAATTATAAATCCGTGCTATATATATCTTTAATATATTTATGTCGACAGGATTTTCTTGGTGCATTATTAGGATATCAAAAAGTTTTAGTATAATTCTTTAGTACCTAAAAAAAGGTAACATAAGGCTTTTGGTATAAAATATTTTGAAGGCATTGTGATTATTAGTGTAATGATGTTTATATGCTTCCTACTGGACCTTTACCTTCATTAGCATCACATGCATTAACACTACTGCACATCTTGTTTTCATTGCAGTTGTTCTCCTTGATGGACACCAAGCCTCCAATCTCGAGGGCCAAGATGATCTCTATCACCAAATCTGCCATAAAAGCCATTAAAGTAAGTTTGTTTGCTTGTATACTTATTGTCCCTCAAAGGGAAATTTTCTATGGACTCACAGAGCACTTCAGTAAGTTCTGACACAATTGTAAAGAAACAAACATGCAGAAGAATTACAAACATGAGGAAAACATATGCATACTATCGATCAGTGTTCAATAGTCTGATTGACACTGGGATAAAAGAGTTCTTAAGTCTGTTCCGCTTCCAGCAGAAGGTTCTGCATCTTCTAGCAGAAGGTAAAAGATCATAACATGGGAAGAGTACATGAGATGGATTGTTCAGAATTATTTTCGCTTCATTTAGAGTGCATTGCTCGTAGAGTGTTTGAATACTGGTAAAGGTTTCTGATTATATTAGTCTCATTGCAATTCTGATAACATTAAAATTTTTAGATTTTAGATTTACAGAAAGGTTACCTTACCATGTAGATAGACCATACCTGATGACAAGTCCAAATCCGTCTTGTTGTTGATCCCACCCATCTTCATAATGGATACTTAATATTGTTTAGTTCGAATATGATTCAAATCTGTGTTTACCTGGTACCTGTGAGGTTTCTAATTAAAGATACTTGTATGAATGCAGTGACACATTTGAAAACATTTTGTCTTTCAGTTATACAAGCATGTTGTCCAGATAGTGGAAAAGTTCATAAAGAAGGTAGGTACTTGTCGGAACTTGATTAAAATTGAATGATTGTAGGCTGTATTTAGTTACTGAATGCTATTTTGCACACAGTGCAAACCGGAGTACAAAGTTCCAGGTCTCTATGTGGTGGATTCTATCGTGAGACAGTCACGGCATCAGTTTGGAGCAGATAAAGATGTGTTTGGACCCAGGTTCACTAAAAACATCACAGGGACATTTGAGAATCTATGCTTGTGTCCCACAGAAGATCGGGTGAGAGTATTTAAATATAGAGTATAAAAGATTTATTCAGATGTGTCATTGTACAACTAATGTTTTGAATATGATATTTTTCAGAGTAAAATAGTACGAGTGCTGAACCTGTGGCAGAAGAATGGAGTGTTTAAGATCGAGGTCATTCAGCCTCTGTTGGACATGGCTGCTGGATCCAGCAGCTCCTCAGGCTTGGACAATGGCCCAGATGCAGGTAAGATGCAGATTTCTGGCATTGTGAAATTTACATTCATTTTAATGCACTTTTATGGGGGGAGGGGGAGGGTGGGGGCACGACTAGTATTCTGATACAATTTTTTGACAGTTTGGTTTGACAGATTGGTAATATATTCTGCTGTCTTTTTTGTGCAAGTAATGTGAAAATATGTCTTAAATTTGTGAAAAGTGTGTTTTTTGCTAAAAATTTATCAAGGAAACTTTAAATTGACTAAAAGTAACTATAGAAACTTTAAAGTAGAAAAATATAATACAATTCTAGAATTGTATATTGTAATAGTATTCTATGACATAATATATGTAATAGTATGTTGTTCAAATTAATGCTCAGGGCTCAGGTATGAAATGCTTATAAAAACATAAAAAATCTTACTGAACTGTAGTGTGGGTGTTTTAAAGCATTAATTCACTGCAGTATAATTTTACCTCAAAATTAATCCTCATCATGTCTTTGTAAACTCTTAAGAATTTCATTCATCATCTGAAGTTCTGAACACGAATGAAGATATTTTTTATCAAGTTTGAGAGATTCCATCTCTCCATTGAAGGTATATTTATGATAAACGTTTGAAGCTACAAATCATATATAACAAGTTTAAAAATAATTACATTTAGTTTATTTAAAGTATACTGAAGAAACTAAATCACTTTGTGATAATATAATTTTGGTTGGCTTTTATTAAAAAATATAACACACTAATATATTCAGCCTGTTTTAGCGTGTTTTATTTTTTGATATAATCTAACCAAAATTGTGACTTCAATTCAAGTTTCTTGTTGATCAACCAAATATCCTTGAGCTTCAGTGGCCAGATTTTATTAGTGAATCAATATTTAGATATGAATAAGAGCATATATATATTTTTTTTAAGTGAACTCAGTTTTGTGGTTTTTCTGATTGAAGTCGTGGTTATTAAAATGTATTTCTGTGAATTAGCTCAAACTGTCCATTTCACTGAATCAAATCAGATTTGTGCATCATTGATCAAAACTGTTTCCAGACTATCATGCAGGCCGTTTTCATATATTAAATAGTTTTAGCTTGTTACATTTAATAAAAAAATCTACTAAAATATACAAGCTTATTGTCAATGTGCTTCTGCAGCATCTCCACAGTCTCCCGTGAGGGAACAGGAGGCTCATCCTGTGGTGACGACAAACTCAATCGTAGCAGCTGTGCCTCAGCTTCAGAACTCAGATGCCTTTGCTGCAGTTGCTCAGCTAATTCAGTCATCTCAAGGACAGCAGGTTAGTCAGATTAATAGCACTGCACTGCATTTTTTGCATAAGAACTTTTTGCAAACATGTACCATACACCAAAAAAATATAATCTGTTGAGACATTCATGTTAACTCATGCTTTCTGAAGCTTCAGCAGATGCTACAGAACTTTCAGCCACCAGGGAAACCTCAGTCTCCAACGGTGGACAATAACATGAGTCACCTCCATCTACAAGCCCAGGCTATAGCACCCCCATCCACCATCCCACATCAGCACATCCATCACGCACCACAGCCTGTGGAAAAAAAAGCCACCTTCGACAAGGTGAAATATCAGATCAAATGTTTTTCAACTTACTCTTGGTATTTAAAAGCACACAGAACTGCTCATCTGAAAACTATTGCAGGAAGTGGTCAGTAGTCAAATACTATTCTAAAGTGGGTTTTTATTGAAATTTAATTGTATATGACCAATTTTATATTGATCTTCTCTAATTTATGTATTTGGTTGTTTGTGGTTTTTATCTGTATATTTATTAATGTTTTTGCCATAGCCATTATTGATGACATGGCATTTAATAAAAATTGGTGTTGATGATGATGATCAACAGAGACATAAAATGGATTTAAAGTTACATACATGTTCATTAAATACATGATTAAAATGATGCGGTCCAAACCTGTATCACTCTTTCCACAAAAATATTGACATTAGTTTGTGAAATTAAAAATAACTAGATATCAGCAGATATGCATTATTTCTGATGGATTGAGTAAATTTGAAGACTGGATTAATGATTTTTGTCATATGAATGACTGTAATGTAATGTTTATATTGATGTTAATAAAATGACTCCATAGTACTACTAATAATACTAATGTAGTATTATTTATTATATTTTTTATTTACATGCTCTTTCAAAACTATTTTTAATAAATCTTAAGAGCTTAAACTTTTGAACAATATTTTCAATTGTTTGTAATTGTTTCAGTTTATTAAAATCCTTATTAAAAATAATGGGGGTATGTTGTTTTGTGCATCTTTAGTGGGTCTAAAGATATTGACTGTCTTTCCTCTTCTTTTTTTACAGACACTTCTGGACCGCTTTGACTATGACGATGAGCCAGATGCTGGAGAGGATGCTAAGAAGGAGGAAGCGCAGTCTGTCCAGCCTGCTATGTATACAGCATCTCCTTTACTATATGTTGAAGTGTACAACCTGCTTACGTTTAAGCTAGTTTTACTATTTGTTTAATTTATGTCTTTGCAGGGGCTTTCCTGAGCAAACTGTCCCTGGATTTCCTCCAGCCAATCAGATGCAACACTTTCAGCAGCATATGATGGCTGTATCACAGCGCCAACAGGTAGATTATTACAGCCTTCTTGTTGGAAGGCTTTTTTTTGCCTAATATTTAATCTGATGACATTTATCTGAGATTATTATTCCCCAGTCATGTTTTGGTTTTGACTGTCATGTGCTCAGGTTGTTCTGCCTTCAAATGGACAGGTCCAAGGCTTTGGTCTCATGACTTCTCAGCCCTATCCAGGCATGATGCCTCCAATGGGGCAGGCGAACACAGCTTTCCCTCCTCAAAATGACGCCTTCAATCAACTCATGTCTGGACATGCGGTAAAAGAATTTTGAAAATTGTCTAATGTATAACAAAAAAAAACTGCCATTGAATCTTACACTAATTCTGGTTTGATTTTGCAACAGGAAAGTTTAATGAATTCAGATGCATCCGCAAAGTCTGCCCATGATGACAAGAGGTCAAGATCACGCTCAGGGTCGAGGTGTGTACACACAAATCCCTATGAACAACAGTAACCATCCATCTAAAACTCACAATTTGTATTTTGCGTCATTGTGGCAAGGTTAGAGGGTCATGAAACGTTACATTTGCATACATTTACATTTAAACTGTTTTATTTGACTTCAACTGACTTAAAGAGATAATTCACCAAAAAGTCAATTTTGTCATCAATTAATCACCCTTCACTTGTTCAAATATAGTATTTTTATCTACTATGGAAGTGTATGGGTCTTTTTTTGTGTTCAATAGAAGAAAGAAACTCATAAAGGTTTAAAAACCACATGAGAGAGAGTAATTGATAACATAATTTTTCTTTTAGGTGAACTCTCTCTTTAAAAGCATCTTGGTTTCCTTCAAATATATGCTGCAATTTACCATTGAACACAACAAAATGTACTTATATTCCACATGCTTTCGAAAGCCCCCGGTATTTTACACAGCACACATGCCCCTTGTCTGCTATGTTTAATTAACTAGTAAATGCACACTCATTTGTATTTTAACTCCGCATCAAAAAAAGTAGTCCTACTTTTGCCAGGATAACACAGAAGAATGGCCCATCAAGATGATAGGAAATATTTTATTTTCTTCTACAATTGTAAATCATTGTAATTATAAAATCATTGTATTCTGTGATATGCTACAAAAACATGAAGTCTCAGAAAAATATAGTAAATTGTAAATGGTGTTGTTGTTTTTTTTTAGGTCTCCTAAAAGAAGAAGATCTCGATCCAATTCTCGGTCCAGACGAATGAGGCATCGGCGATCTCGGTCTCGAGAACGGCGGCGTCAGTCGCCTCGCTCGCGCTCTCAGGAAAGGAGAGACAGAGAAAAGGAAAGAGAACGTAGACAGAAAGGCCTCCCTCCTGTTAAGAATAACACTCTCAGTGGTAAGAAGGCCACTTCCACTTATAAGTATGCAAAACACAGTACTAAACCTTAGGTTTGGGTGATTTATTGAAATGAAATTGCTAACCCATTTATACAAAGCTGCTATTGTCATGCACATCGGGGAAGCATGGTTCTGTGAAATCTCAGATGATGCATAGAGGGCGCTCTTGTGTGGAAAAAAACTCCAAAAAAGCAAAGAAGAGACTAGGGCTAGGATGATTGATGCTGCTTTTCATTTGGAAGGGCTCATCCCTATGCTAATCACTTCAAATTGCTAATTCTCTTTAGTGTCTGCTTCAAAGGGATGAAGGTTGTAGTGGTCAAAAAAATCATTTTTTTGGAACACACTTCTGAGTCATCCTAACGAGACAATCAAGGAGGTATTTTTGTTGCACTTTTTGTCTGCTGGTTGACACCCACCAAACACTTATACATATGAAATCTGGAAATATGTGTAGATTGTGCAGGCTGCACCTTGTTCATTTTATATTTAATTATTTATGCATGTATGTTTTAACGTATTTATCGTTTTAATAAAATTTATATTTATTTTAATTATAACTTTTAAATATTACAGTAATTGCCATTAGAAAAATACTATACATACATTTATAGGAAAGGTCAAACAGTTATCTGTCTGTGTGACATCTAACAATGGATCATGGGTGCCTGAAGTGTCCATCAATTGTACCCTTCAAATCCTTCATTCTAAAGGGCCCTTCAAACTAGCCAGTTTTGAGCACTTTGGTTTGGAATAACACTTCAATATGGTGGTCATGTTTGTTTTCACTCCAAAGTGCCCTTCGGAGGGCGATACGTATTGTTATTTATGGATCGATGCTTAGATTTTTGGAATGCATAATGATTCTATCTTGAGTCATACAACATATGGGGCTCTAGGCTAGTTTTTAATCATACGCTTTTAGTGAGCATGAAGAAGTGCTTTCGGCCATTTACTGTAAGTGGTCAAATGAACTTGCATCACAGCTTGTATTTCATGCAATTAATATAAACATTTTCACGTCATTGTTTACTTTATTAATGATTCTTTTACATTCAAGTTGAATGGGTAGGGATTGTCAGAGTGTGGCTGTTTATAAAGCATACAGTGCCTGTGGTGTTAAAACTGAACTCTGAATTGATTCAAGAGAGAATCATGATGCTTTCAGAAAATCATTTCCTGATTTGCAATCAATTAATGTATTGCCCCTGCCCTAGAAAAAACTCAGAACATCACCATAGCAATTTCTTAATGAACTGAAGATTTCACTGCTTTCACTGATTCATTCAAGCAAGCTTAGAGTAAAAACATGTTAATGTGGTATTTTCATGCGCTTTCAGATGGAGTAGCATGTACTACACAGAGCCGTAGTTCACTAAGAAGCTATGCAAACATTTGTCATTATCGCAGAATAATCTTAATTTTACTATCATCCAGTTAAATTGACTTTGAATTTGCGTAGCTTCTCAGTATACTACAAACCTGTGTAGTAAATGCTGCTCCATCTGAAAGCACACGCTGGAGATTTACTTGACAAAATGCACATAAAATCACCTTTGATTAATCGCCTTACACTATTGAACCTTCTTCCTGTTTTCAATGTATCATTGTGTCCTTTTCTTTCAGTGTGCAGCACAACTCTATGGGTTGGTCAGCTGGATAAGAGGACACAGCAGCAGGACGTGGCCTCTATACTAGAGGAGTTTGGCCAGATAGATTCAATTAATGTATGTTCTGGATTATTATTGTACATTCTGTTGTATGTGTAGCTCATAGATTTCTGAGCTAATGTCATGTGTTGTTTATTTAATTTTGATAGATGATTCCTCCACGAGGTTGTGCCTACATTGTCATGATTCATCGTCAGGATGCCTATCGAGCCCTGCAGAAACTAAGCAGAGGTCCATACAAAGTCAACCAGAAAGCCATTAAGGTATGAGATGATGATAGAAAACAGATCAATTAAAGTGAATGAAGTTTATTATTGTCAAATGCTCGGTTCTATACAATCAATTTTTTTTCCTTACTTTCCACTTTGAATTCCGTTATTAAAGTAGAAATTAAAATAGAAAATATAAATAGAACAAACATGTAAGATGCCAATAGTGCCAGAAATGTATTAGTGCAATTTACACACTGATCAAATAAAATACTAAAATGCAGAAATTTTAATACATAAGAATAAAAGTATTTTATAAGGAAACTTTTTTTATTTTTGTTTTAGCAAGGATGCAATATATTTATACAGGGTATTTGCAGAGTCTTAAAATGTCTTAAATCTCAAAAGCTGAATTGTAGGCCTTAAAAAGTCTTCTGAAATCTACTGAAATGTTGTGTTGTAGGTCTAAAAATTTTTTTTGACAAGTCTTCTAAAACTTTCCTAACAGTAACTTCTGCTGATGATACTGACCTGATCTACATTTTTATTATTAAATTATTGTTATTGAATTGAATTATTGAAGACTGAAGTAATTGACAGCTATGTTTTGTTCTATTCTTGGTAAGGGTTATAGGGTTTGTGAATGGATATATTTGAAAATTATAGAAAAAAATATTCAAACAAAATGATTATTTTTGTATTATTAAATGTATTAAATTGTAGTAGTTTTTTGATAGGGCAAGTGAAAATTTATCAAAGAATCATTTAAGCTTATAACTGTATAAAATATTGAGCATCATAAATTCAGCAAATTATAACAATTTCTGAAGGGTCATAGACTGGAATAATGATACTTAAAAATTTACTGTTGCATCACAGTAATAAATTAAATTTTAGAACATTGAAAAAATACAAATATATATATATATATATAT
>CAIGQZ010001492.1:12186450-12196765 GCA_903798205.1 Danio tinwini | reverse complement strand
GTGTGTGTGTGTGTGTGTGTGTGTGTGTGTGTGTGTGTGTGTGTGTGCGCATGTGTGTGTCTTTCTCTGTGGGTGGTAAAAGTGCAGGCTGTCCATTTAAGGAAAGGATTATTCTCTTTTTTCCTCTTTGAGACAGGACATCAGTCTGGGAGGAATTTTTACCTTCTGATGTTTTAATCCCCTGTTTCTCTCCCTCTCTGCCTCCTCGTGCCTCTCTTTTCTGCTGTCCTCATCAAAATGATGCTCAAGCATCTCTTCGGCTCTAAGAACTTTTGATGGGATTTCAGCCATCTTCTATTATGTGGGTTTGGTGCCTCCAAGACTGTTTGTTTTTCATAGATAAAGCATCCCAAACTTAATTTACATCTCTATATTTCATGAGAACAGATTATGCTTTTATACAGTATTCCTTTAATTTTTTTATATAATATTTAATGATATTCTTAATAAGAGACTAAGCTGAAGGAAAATAAATGAATGAATAAATATTCACTGAAAAATTAATTCAAGCAGTACTTTATATAATAAAAATGTATCTTTCATTTCAGTTTAATATTATTTGTTTTATTTTTTCAGGCAATATATTTAACGTTCAAAACTTAGTTAAATATAAATGTTTTGATTAAGAGCTCAACTAAGAAATATTTGTTTTGATCAATGTAAAATTTTAAGGTTACTCACAGTAATGTCCTGGCCCACAGCACTATAGCAAAGAGCATAGAATCACCAAGAGGCAACACTCTGTTGCTATTTGGGAAACAGCCACTAGATGCTGCTAATGTCACGCGGCGGCCGTTTTGGAAGGAAAATTCCGATAAGACAACAGCGCGGATAACTAACTTTAGAGAGAATAAATCAAAATATTGAGCCAAATATGAGTTAATATATATTTATATGCTCTCAGCATAAATAAGTATGGCCTCCATGATTTTTAATAACAGCAGCAAGACTTAACAAGTTGGCTACATTTTGCAACATCTAACTTTTCTATTCTTCAAAAATGACTCCTCTTTTAGAATTGCTTAAAGTGACGCTCAACTTAATGTCTCTTCAGAATTGCCCATTTGTGTTCAGTTGGATTCAGACATATTTATAATAATATAATAACATATTTTACATACAGTTGAAGTCAGAATTATTAGCCCCCTTTTTAATTATTGTTTCTTTTTTTTTTAATATTTCCCAATTGATATTTAACAGAGCAAGGACATTTTCACACTATGTCTGATAATATTTTTTCTATCGGGGAAGGTCTTATTTGTGTTATTTTGGCTAGAATGAAATCAGTTAAAGTCAAAATTGTTAGCACCTTTAAGCTATATTTTTTTTTTCGATAGTCTACAGAACAAACTATCATTATACAATAACTTACCTAATTACCCTAACCTGCCTAGTTAACCCAATTAATCTAGTTAAGCCTTTAAATGTCACTTGAAACTGAATACTAGTGTCTTGAAAAATATCTAGTAAAATTTTATTTACTGTCATCATGACAAAGATAAAATAAATCAGTTATTAAAACTATTATGTTTAAAAATGAGTTTAAAAATATTCTTTTCGTTAAACAGAAATTGTGGAAAAAATTACAGGGTGGTAATAATTCAGGAGGGCTAATAATTCGGACTTCGACTGCTTTATTAATCTTTCTAAATTTTTTAATTGGATGAATTAATTATACTTTTATTATTATTATTATTATTATTATCATTATTATTATTATTATTTTATTTTAATAATTAAATAATCACACAAGAAGCATGCAATGCAATTCTGCTTTCCTTAAACTTAAATGACAAAAGTAAAATAACAAAATAACATTTGAAATAAAAAATAAAATGCAAATAAAATAAAGTAACATAAAAAATAGATTATTAAAATAAAATGTAATACAGTATAAATATAATAAATTATATTAATATATATTAAACTATTATTAATAAAATAAAAATACACATAATAATGGAATACACAGTACAACTATAATACAATATAACATATAAAATATATGAAAATAATAATAACAATAAAAATATATGAAATTATAGTTTTATCGTTATTATGGTTTTTCAAAGACATATGATGAAACAGTTATTTTTTTATGATCTTTTAAACTTTGATTATTAACATTATTTTCAATTCCATTAATAATGCTATTAATAATAGTAATGCTATTTTAGTATTATATACAATATACCACAAACATTCGACAAATGAAATCTACTTCAACCTAAAATTCTGAATACAGCCCGATCGCTGCTTAATTCAGATTTATATTTACCCTATATTATTCATTTAAAGGCATTCATAATTTAATTCTTAGTCCTGCGCAGCCCTCAAAAGTATGTGTGTGTGTTCAGGGATGGGCAAAAATACATTGAAATGTATTTTAAATTAAAATACCAATACATCAATTTTAAAAATAAACTATAAAATAAAATACTGTATTTTTGTATTTTAAAAAAATACTACTTTTAAAAGGTAGCATGAAATTTCTTCGCAATGGGCCTATTGGATCAAACTCTTTACCAATAATCAGACTTTGTGACTGAAGTAAACAATGTTTGATAACAACACATTTTCTCTGCCACTTTGTTCACTAGGGAAAGTTGTAGCCTAAAGGTTAGTAAATCGAACTTGTAACTAAAAGCTAACTTGTGTTTCTTGGGTTCAGTATACATTTTGCACAAATTTCATACAGAAAGACCTGTCTTAAAGATGATATAGCCTATATATCCTATGGTTTAAATCATTTAATGCAGATAATGCGTCCGAACATGTTGATTATGTTTCCACCCATTGTGTGGCCCAGTAAAATTCCCATCATCTCTGTTTAATGACAATTTTAGATTTAAAAGGGTGACAGGTTTATATAAAGAATTCATAAATTTTTTTGTTCACAGAACATGGTTTCTAAAAACTTCTAAAAACTTCACAACATAAAAATATGATATCTAAAAATGACAAAAATATCTTATTTTATTCCATCTCATTTCATAAGCAAAGATGCTGAATTGTACACTATAGCCATTATATTCTTCAGGTCTTAGCATTGCTCACTAGCTATTTTTAATGGTTGTTGACTTGCTCCTGAATATACTCTTACCATTTGTCTGTTACTTTCTTTAAGCATAATTTCCATCCACACTCCAATCATTGACCACCTTCTTAAAATGAATCAGTTTTTTGTTCTGATCTCAAGTGTAGGCAAATAATTGAGAAAGCACCAATCAAAGGCCTCGTTTTTAAGATGTCATCATGTACTATAGACTTCTTGCAAAGTATTTTACAGTATTTGAAACTACAAAAATACAAGACACTAAAGTATTTTGATTTAAAATATTAAGCCACTTTCATCATCCCTTTCAAATACAAATTAAAAAATACTATTTTGTGTTTGAAATACATGCATCATGAATACTGCCTATCCCTGTGTGTTAATATGTGCTTGGGTACGAATTTAACACACATTTCATATCCAGTTAGCTGATACACACAGACAAGCAGAAATATATGAGAGGAGTTAGAGACAGATCACATCCTTTCTGCCTGACCTGGAAATAAGAGATTCAACATTATGGAGAGAAAGGGACAGTGGAGAAAGGAAAGTGAGAGAGACGCTGGCGGCGAACTGATCCAGTGCTGCTGCATCACTTTTGATTTGCATGCTCTATATCTCCGAGCACTTGTGTTTGTGTTTTGAGTCGAACAGGCATGAAACTAGAGCAGAGCTATTGTGCTCTTTTCCTGTAACAATGATGAAAGACCAGGAGAAAGATGCTTGGATAAACGCACAAGCTTTTGTAGGCTCTCGGGTAGACTTTAGTTCAGCCGAAAATTTTGTGTTAATTTACTCACCTTCAGGTAACCCATGATGTTGGTGGCTTTTGTGTCTTTAGCAAAGGATTAAAGCTGAAATGGTCAACACAGGCCCATTGAAAATATGTGAAGAACATACTTAAATATGTATGTTTGACTACAATTTCTAGGTAAAATGAATGCTACGGGGCAGCATGACGCCAATAACTTTTGTTCCTTTTCACACTAATGATTTTTACAGCGACATATTATAGACGATTAAAGTATTATTTTCATGTAATTCTTTACACAATACCAAATTAATACCACTAATATACCACAGTGTTCATGATTTGTAATCTAGACATACAGATTTGTAATCTAGACATACAGACTCATCATTCCTTATAGACAAATTTTCTGGCACGGTAAGTTTGCTCAGAAGCTCACTTTGTATGGTGTCGTTTGTATTTCTGATGCGGAGTGCTAGGGTTTGAGTCCAGTGAAGCATGGTTTTACAAAAAAAGACAAAAGCAATGTGAAATCAAGGTAAAGCTATATAATCACAGTGCACTTTCCAATATGTTTGCTTTTGAAAACACTATTGGTTGGGTTTTGGTCAGTGGTAGGTGATTTGTACAACAAAACCCACCATCTCATGTAAGTGTACAAGAAGGACATGTATCTGAAATGTATAACAAAACATACCTAGGTAACTTATTTCAGGTTCACAAAAAGGTAGACAGCGCCCTCTAGTGGATTTTCCCCCCTGAAATTTGCAACTAAATGTACCCAAAGCAACGTATTGTATGGCTGAGACACATATTTCTAATGTATTTCCAATATTTTCCATTGTGGTCATTGGTGATACCTAAAGTGTCTTTGTTTCACCACCAAACATTAATCAGATCAAATATACAAAACAAAAACATACAAAGGAAATATATATGGTGTATTTGGGTTCAAAAGTGTATTTTGTATGCAAGCTTAGGTATACTATTATTGGGATAATATTGCTCATAGGTCTGCAGAATTTTGTAACTATAAAATGGTTAAATTTATAGTAAATAATATTTATATTAATAAAACAAATATTTGGTTTTTATTCAATTATTCATGTTGGTTTACTTAATTAATTTAATTGATAAATTTATTTAATCAGCTTAGAAAACAATAATTAATTAAGAAAACAATAAATGAATAACAAAAGATATATAGTTTATGTTATTTATATTTATAGCAGCGAGGGGCCTAGTAGCTGAAAGCCGATTCGCCCTGTTTTGTTTGAACTCTTGGAATTTCTAGTTATATGATCCTAAAGATCTGAGTGATCTATCTAGGTTTGTATTCAGTGAGCATATCTGTAATGTATTGAGGTCCTAGGCTATTTAGTGATTTATAGACAAGTAATAATACTTTAAAATCTATTCTGAATGTAACTGGGAGCCAGTCTTAAAGACCTGAGGACAGGTGTGATGTGCTCTGATTTCCTGCTTCTGGTCAGAATCCTGGCCGCAGCGTTCTTAATGAGCTGCAACTGTCTGACAGTTTTTTTGGGAAGGCCCGTGAAGAGGCCATTACAGTAATCCACCCTGCTGCTGATAAAAGCATGAACAAGTTTCTCTTCACTGGAAACAAGGCATCTGATTCTTGCAATGTTTTTGAGATGATATTATGCTGATTTACTAACTGCTTTGACATGACTATTGAAACTAAGGTCTGACTCCAGAGTCACACCAAGATTCTTGACCTTATTTAGAGCCAAGGTACGCATTCACCTTGAGAACCTCATCTCTGTTCTCAAACACAATGACTTCAGTTTTCTCTTTGTTTAACTGAAGAAAGTATTGGCACATCCAATTGTTTTTTTCATCAGTGCATTGGCAAAGGGTGTCAATAGGGCTGTAGTCATTAGGCAGTAAGGCTAAGTAGATCTGTGTCTAGTGTCTAGTGTCATCAGCATAGCTGTGGTAGGAGATTTAGTTCTTTCTCATTATTTGGCTCAGAGGGAGCATGTAAAGGTTGAACAGGAGAGGTGCCAGAATCGAGCCTTGTGGGACTCCACATGTCATGGGTGTCCACCTTGACCTATGGTCACCTATACTGACATAGTAACCTCTCCCTTCAAGATAAGATCTGAACCATTTGATCTGAACCATCTGAACCCAGTTTTAGTCGATAGTGTCAAATGCAGCACTGAGATCGAGCAATACCAGCACTGTTACTTTGCCTGAATCTGTATTTAGGCGGATATCATTGATTATCTTTATAAGAGCGCTCTCTGTACTGTGATGTGCTCTGAAACCAGATTGAAAATTGTCTAAACACCCCTTGAAGATTAAGAACTTGTTAACCTGGTTAAAAACTACTTTTTCGACGATTTTGCCAATGAAAGAGAGATTTGAGATTAGTCTGTAACTCCTCAATAGTGTGTTATCCAGGTTGCTCTTTTTCAAGAGGGGTTTAACAACTGCAGTTTTAAGTGAGTTTGGAAAAAACCCTAATAGAAGTAAAGCATTTACCACTTTTAGAAGATCCATTTCTAAACAGTTAATGATTTGGGGAGTGTGTCAAGACTGCAGGTTGATGTTTTCATAATTTGCACGATCTCTTCTAAGATTTTACCATTAATTGCCATGAAATCAGACATAATGTCTGATTTTTTAAGTTGTGGTTGAGCTTGTCTGATGTCAACACATCTTAGCTGATTGAATGAGCTGATTGCCTTTCTGATATTATTGATCTTGTCAGTAAAGAAATGAGCAAACTCATTACATTTGCTTTCAGAGAGTAGTTCACTGGGAATCCTACTGGGGGGGTTTGTGAGTCTCTCTACCGTTGCAAAAAGTGTACAAGCATTATTTAAGTTGCTGTTTATAAGGGTTGAAAAGTAAGTCTGCCTAGCAGTGTTTAGTTCCACATAAAAAGCATGAAGGCTGTCTTTATAGATCTTGTAATGGACTAGTTTTGTAGGCATCACATTCTGAAGATGTATGGGCAGTTTGTTGACTTTTGAATTCATAGTTCGAATTTAGCCTCCAAAAAACATCGGACAAAAAATGTCTACATGTGGATTGCTGTAGCAAAGAAATGCCCTACAACTCTGATGAGCATCCCTGTGCCAAATTAATAAATAACTATTGCTAAGTTATATCTATCAAATATATTTACTGTTTTAATATGTTTTAAAATATCATTTATTCATGTGATGGTGAATCTGATTTGATCTGAATCTGATCCTGAATCTGAATCATTCTATTATACAAATTTGCAGATTAACAAACATTTATTATTATTATTAAGTGATTTTCATCCTTTCTGAATAATACAAAATCTTTTACTGACCCCAAAATCTGAACGGAAACATATTTGTTTATTCCAGTTTTTTCGGTTGTGCTGTTGTTGACAGTAACATCTTTGTACATTTTCATGCATACAGTCATAAATTTACATCATGCAGGGTTGACAACACAACCTTAGCATATACAAATATGTCACATCTCATCACATAAAACTAAATCATAAGACATAAAGCAGTTAAATTATAGTAAACATAACACCTTTGGATATGTGACATTGACCACACAATGAGCACAAAAGAAAAATAAACATGTTAAAATGAAAGACAGAAGAGGATAGAAGTGCTGATTGGTGAAATATACAATTCAGCAAGTCTTCGGACAAGGCGTTTGGTACTCATTGTTTGCTAAACTTTTATTTCTGGACGTCAGTAACTATAGTTCTTCAAGAATGTGCTGACATTCTGCATTATACCACTAATAACGTTTTTATGACAGGATTCTCAATACTGCCCATGGTTTTTGTTTGTTTGTTTATTGTTGTTGTTGTTTTTGCACTGTGCAGAGATCTCAGCTTGTGCTAAAAAATGTTAATATTCTTATTTTTTAAAGAAAACAAAATATTATATACAAAAAATCCAAGATTGTTGAACTGAAAGATTGTTGTATTTGTATTGATTTAGAATTAGTTTTAAAATTGCAATTTATTTTTGTTATTAAAAATATATATTTGTATTTTTTAACAAAGAAATATGAAGTGTTTGTGAGATAATAAAAAGGGACTTGTTTATATATAAAATGTCTCAACTCATTTAGTTAAATTTTTTTGAAGAAAAATAGTATTAAATCGTGAGTTGAGTAAATTGTTACATCTAGGGTTGGGTCGCCGATGGCTGATAGACATCACGATGTTGAGCTGGCATTACAATCCTCCGCCCCACCTCCGTCGCAGCAGCAACACAAAAAATACACACTTAGGCCCATTAATACACACCAAAAATACCCATCTACACTAATAAGTCTTAGTTTTAAAATGGCATTTTAGAAAGAAAATGATCCATGCCACGCTGGAGTTTCATATAGCATTTCTGAAAAGATCTCCATCCACACTATACCACTTAAAACGCACATCACATGACCACACACACACACACTGAGGCTGCATGGGCTGCAGCATATGCGCACGTCTGAGCTCCAGGCAGTCAGTGGGTGCTTTGAACACAAAACCCCAGAGAGCAGTGCACATCGGACAGTTTATCAAGGATGTACCGCTGGATCGCGTCTCCCTAGTTGTTAAACGTGATATTTAATTAATCTTGTCTCTATCTAATGACTCTTCTGTCTTTTGAATCTATCAGGTAACGTGTCACATTGTCAGTACACTGCTTCAATCTTTCGCTTTCACACTTGTACATAGTAATTTTAGCGAAAACCTCAGATAATGTTGATTGGTTCCTATTGGTTGTGCACCTTTTTTGACAATCAAGTTTGTCGACACTATTGTAACAACACAGATCACTCTACCAATTCATGCCAGAGTGCCACGGAAAAAGTGATTGACAGGTGGTAATTTGTGTGTAACTTATCTTTATTTATTTATGATTTGGTTATGGGTAAAACAAAGACCATGCGGGTCAGGTAGTTGAAACTGTAGACTACAAATAATTAATTTGTTATGAATTAATGCCATCGTCCATCACGTTGTTTCACATTAGACATTGTATAATGCCAAATTGGTCGACATCGCCCAACCCTAGTTATATCCCTACTGTGGAAATCATAGGGTGGTACATAAATAGTTGCATAACCCAAAATAATACATTGGGTTATGCAAATACACCCAGTGACCAAAACTAATACAGTGACCAAAAGCGATGACTTATTGAAAAAAAAAAAATACAAATAACAAAATATGGAGACACAATGTTTCTGCTCGCCAGCAACTATATAAAATTCTATAATCCGTCTATAATCAGGCCATAAGCTATCAGTTTTGAAATGACAAGACTTGTACATCAAGCAGATAGTAAACACACACATATACACACACACAGTATCCCACAGATTAACACACGTTGCACCGAAGACCTCAATCAAAGTCAACCCAGCTTCGGCTCTTTTCCTCATATTCCTTTTCATTAGATTTGCATATTTCAATCTTAGAAGAGAAATTGCTCTGTGATGTTGTTTGGTCAAGTCCCACAAGCCCATATTGGCATGTATGTGTGTGTGTTCTCCTAAATTATTTTTTTCTCAACCCCAGTTGGCCAGACCTTTCTTTTTCTGCATCACTTGAACGTTTGACTCGATCCGGTGCCTGGTCTTAGGTCCCAGGGGCTTTCATGTAAATTGGAGGGAATCTCAACACTTGGACTGTCCGTCTGGGCATCCAGCCTAATGAGTGTGTCGCGGGTCACCTCTGCACCTCACTCTCCTTTTTTTTTGTCTGTCTGCCCTTCCTGTCCTTCTTCACTATTATCCTCCTCTCTGTGCCTTCTCTCCCTGAATTTCATTTATCATCCTCCACACTCTTTCTCTTTTGTCTTCTTCTACATCTAAACACACACTCCATCCACCCTTTTGTTGGTTGTCATGCTCATCCCATTCATAATGCATCTCCCTGAGTAGAAAACCAGTGGTTTCCTGCCCTCGATAGACTTGGCCCACATTTTAAGCTTACTGTCAGATGTAATAATGTAGCAGTGTTCTTGCATTAGCATGTCTGGTTAGAAGATGCCCATCAGCCTTACTGAGCTTAACTGGAGCTTGTGTAATTCATGAGCAACCAATCTGTGTAGAAAGCTGCATCTAATGTGCTGTGATGTGAGGGAATGAGCAGTTTGTTGCAAGTTTGAAATATTGTGCTTAAATATGCACAATGCAAAATACTGTTATATTTCTGAAATATAGTTATTTTAACATATGTCACTCTAGACAATACAGTTTTGGTCCACTGTTGGAAAATATTGATGGAATTAATCTGGATTTGTGTTGATTATAATCTGTAATGTGTATATACGCACAAATAGTGTAATTCATTCATTCATTCATTCATTTTCCTGATTTATTAGGGGTCACCACAGCGAAGTGAAGTACAGTATTATTATTATTATTATTATTATCATTTTATATATAGTATTATTAGGAAATAGACAGAGAGACAGAGAGACAGAGAGACAGACAGACAGACAGACAGACAGACAGACAGACAGACAGACAGA
>CAIGQZ010001492.1:12167671-12186440 GCA_903798205.1 Danio tinwini | reverse complement strand
TAGATAGACAGATAGATAGACAGATAGATGGATTGATAAGGTTTACATTGGTTTAATTTGAACCATGCCAAAGCAATCTGTGAACCCATTGACTTCAATAGTATTTGTTATTCCTATACTATGGATGTCAGTGGTTACAGGTTTTAAACATTCTTTGAAATATCTTCTTTTGTAATTAACAGAACCACAAATAATAGTTTGGAACAAGTCAAGAGTGAATAAATGATAGCAGAATCTTCATTTTTGGATAACTATGTATTTAAATCTTCCTTTTTTGGATTTTAACTTAACAAAATGTCCATGTATATATGTCACTGAGTATCTACGTCATTTATTGGCATGATAACTTATAAAACAAGTCTTTATTCTTCTCTTTCTGTTCTTACATCATAGATTATTTATCTAAATGTTCTGAGGGCTTCATAACACAAACAGCTGCTAGATTAAATTGTATCTGTTGATAAGTCACATCCTGTGACGTTACACACTGTCTTTTATCAGAAGAGAAAACGTCCATTTGCGTTTGTATTTATATTTTCTCATCCTTCTGTCTAGCAGGCAACGAAAACTGATTTACATTCTTTTTTCCACTGGTCACTGAAAATAAAACCATCACAGTCCTGTGTTATGTAACACAAGAGCATCATACCAAAATGCCAAATGGCACATCTTCCTGTCAAGTTTCATATTGTCTGTGATGATAAACTCATTTTAATATGTTGTTTCTGTTTTTAGCAGTCATGCTGTGATTCAGACTCCCTGTAGCCTCTCTATGGCTGTGGTCACAGGTGTTCTTGAGGTGATTTATTCACTTGTTTATCCAGGTGGCCTCTGTAGCCTCAAGCTGACCGTGCCAACCTTGCTGCGGGCAGAGCAGGGGATGGAGTTTATCGCACAAATGACAGCGCGATCTGCCTTTGTGTGTGGCCAGTGGGATAGTAAAAAGGACACTGACAGGTTTGGAGGATCCACAGGCAATTTAATTGAGAGGCTTAACCAGAAATAGCAGACTCTTCTGTTGTAATGGTCACCTGCAGCCTTTGTGTGCAAATTTGTTGGCTTGTATCTGTATTTGTGTTTGTGTGAACTGGTGTTGAGCTGTGCTGTGGTGCTTGTTAAAGTATATGTACTATATTTAAGTGTGACCTTACTTTCACACTGTGAAGTCGGTTAGAGATAAGAGAGCTGATAATGTCAGCAGGTGTGTTTAGCTTACTGCAATAAGTGAAAGAGGAACTACATATACAGTCAAAGTCAAAATTATCAGCTCTCCTGAATTACAGTATTAGCCTTGCTGTACACCCTATCCCCCCCAATTTATGTTTAATGAAAAGAAGATTTTTTTTCAATACACTTCTAATAACTGATTTCTTTTATCTTTGCATCATGACAGGACATAATATTTTATTTTACTAGATATTTTCAAGATACTATAGCTTAAAGGTGCTAAAGTACCTGGCATATATAACATTAATCCACACCTATCCAAAGTGGTTATTCAGTAAAAAATGAAAAATGGGACAGAGAGATGAGAATGTTCAATTCTCATTCCCACTTCCCTTTCACCATTTTCTCTTTGACTCTCTCAATCTCCTCCCATCATCTTAAACTGTTTGGTATTGTAGTTTTTATATCCCCCTGGCCAGGCGCTCCCCCTCTCAGTCTCTTGCTCCTCTTATCAGAGTCTCAGTCAGGAAAGATCAGAGAATGACAGTCGTACCTCCTCTATTGTGTGTGAGGCTCTTCCTATAGTAGACTCTTTTCATTCCGGATGTGAATTCTGATTAAAACCATCTGACTGGAAGCCTCAGCTTACATGTCTGAGAAAACAAAATTAGCTTTGTTATCAGGAAATGTGGAGTGCATTAAGTAGACTAGTCACAACACATGCAGCTTCATCTCAGGAGGAAATGTAAGTATTTTACGTTTTGTCAGTTTAGTGACAAATTCGTACATATTCATACGAGTTTGGACGTTCGAAAAGCTACGATTTTAAAAAGGAGGCGTGGCACTCAACCCTGCCCCTAAACCCAGTCGTCATTGGTGGATAAGCAAATTGTACTAAATTGTACGAATTAGATCGTACGAATTCATAC
This sequence comes from Danio tinwini, assembly GCA_903798205.1. Classification (NCBI taxonomy): domain Eukaryota; kingdom Metazoa; phylum Chordata; class Actinopteri; order Cypriniformes; family Danionidae; genus Danio; species Danio tinwini. The sequence goes on along the minus strand of CAIGQZ010001492.1, from coordinate 12,184,344 downwards.
GAATTAGCCACTAAATCAAAAAGTTACGAATTGCTATGAGATTGTGTTAACACACGCCATTTTTAATGTGACATGAACAAAAATTAAGCTATGGGGTCTATACTGTAGTGACGGAAGTGACGATTTTGTTCTCTTTGACTACTTGGATGGAAATGCTTTTTCATTTGCATGTCTTATATGCAATATTCCAGTTTTTCACATAAATTTAATTCGCATATTTGGATGGAAATGTAGCTAATGAAAATTAATTCCATTTACTGAATCATATCTCCAAGGGATAGCATGTACCATATGAAAAGCAATGCTGTACTGAACATTGCATCACTCCATAATAAAATTCAGGATTAATCGGTAAGATTCAGCTTCATTTAGAGCACATATCCTCTGAAGAATTTCTTTCCCGGGCTTTTTCTTTTGTTTTAAATGGAAGAACCACATTTTGTAAATGTATTTTACACTCGGTGCTGAGCACTTGCATTTTTTAAAGCTCCAACATTTAGAGGAGCGCTCATAGCTGAGTGTTTTTAAAAGAGCGCTGCTGTTTCCAGCACTTTGGCGTAAATGAACCCCTGATTTTACAAATTGATAAGTCACATAGGTATAATAGGAACCATGCCAATACAATCTGAGTAATGACTACAAACTGATTGGTCGATTGCACCAAATGCAGTAGTATGGTCCATATACAAGGTGCATCACAAATCGCATACTTATGCACTATTCTACGCCATTTAAATAGTATGAATAGTGTAAGTAGTGTGTACACACTGAAATTCTTATACGAATAAGAGCACTTTAAATACCCGGATGATGTACTTATTCAACCATTAAAAAGAAGTGTGGAATGATAGACACTTCACACACTCAACGACCGCTGCTTTGCTCATGTAGCGGAAGCGGTTGAGCTTTTGGGCGCTCATGTTTTATTACTTTATTTATTTTGGATTGTGAAAGCAAATTCTCCTATGAGAGTGATTATATCTCCTCCTGATAGTGAATGCGATTATACTCTGGCAAGTATTATTTGGTAGTTTAGTCATTTATTTCTCTAATTTGGCAACCGACAAATGTCATCTAGGAAATTTCCTCTTAGTAAAAAAATTCTAGTGTTCTATTTGGGACGACACTACATTCATACTGTTGTGTGTGAAAGTGCATATGTACACAGTGCATAAATACATAGTATATAGTGTGGCATTTGGGAAACAGCTACAGATTATTGCATATTAGCTCATATGCAATAACATTCAGATGCGGTTAACTCTAGCACATCATTTTATTGATCAAGAAGAATTTTGTACTGGAAGTTTTTAATAACAATATTGTATATGTGTTTGCAAGATTAGAATAAAACACGTGTCACGAATGTCAATGTGCTAGACACAGGAGAACAGCATACAGGTGGAGCAATTCACACCTTGACTCGTTATTTTTGTGCTTGTCTAAACACGTCCACGGCAGCTTTATTCTAGTTATTCTAGGGTGGCAGTCGCCAGTCAGCAGTGAGTGATGTTCAGAACACTGCACAAAATAGATCTGTGCCTTCTTACAGTAGGGAAGAACTTGTGCATGTAGGTAAATCCCATTCACGTCTTATGTGTCATGTACAAACGTCATTGTGACTTCTTAGAGCCTGTTTGTTGTGTGAATGTCACCAACACCCGAAGGACTGAAGGTGTGTCGGCTTTGTTGGGGGGGAGTTTAACTGGTGATGAAAGGCAGTGTGGAACATCATCTGGTTCTCCACACCCTTCTCCTTGCTTAGACATGTTCAACTCTCACGGTCGGTGAAGTTTGTACGATGCATTTTAGGAGAAGCCACTTATTATTTGTCCTGTAGAAAGGCATTGTGCAATGGTGCATGTGCCTTCAAAATATCCTAATTACTAAATATATTACTATAATGGCCATTATTCTGCACTAGTTGCTCTTTTACATGCATTTTCAATAAATGATGACTGAATGGTTCAAGCTATAAAAAGGATACAAAAGCATCATAAAAGTATAATTATACTGGTTCAAATAATTTATTCATCTTTTGAGCCTTCTGAAGTCAAGATGCAAGGTGCATTGTCTGTTGAAGACGCTAAAATCTACAGTCGTTATATGCACTTCCACTTTAATGAGATGTTAAAAAATTAGTTCACTCAAAAATAAAGATTTTGTTATTAATTACTCACCCTCATTTAGTTTCTATTCCCTTAGATCTTTGTTCATCTTCGGAACACACATTAAGAAATTTTTGATGAATTCGAGAACTCTCTGGTCCTCCATATACAGCAATGGAGACATTCGAAGTCCAGAAACAGAACCAAACACATTATCAAAACATTGACTTCAATGGTTCAACTGCAATCACACAAAGCTCCAAGAACACTTTTGTTTGATTTCGTAACATTTCAGGGTGCACGTTTACTACAGGCAACACAACGCATTTGATATGTTGTATGCAAGTGTCTATTACCACATAGTAACCATAATAAAATGTGGAAGAGCCTTTACAGTATTTGGGTGCACAAAAGTGTTCTTGAAGTTTTTTTGTATGTTACAGTTGAACCACTCAAGTTACATGGAATGTTTTAAAAAAGTTTTTGGAACGACATAAGGGTAAGTAATTAGTAGCATAATTAAATTTTTTGGGTATACTAAAACTCCCAACAGCGTCGGGGGATGGTGCATTTTGTTTGGAAATGAAAGTCGGGTTGACGTCAGAACCCAACATCAGGATGACGTAAATGTCCAACGTCCAACCTAAAATCAACCAAATATCAACGTCTAATTATGTTACAGCTTGACGTTGTGTGGACGTTACCAATATGACGTCTGTCAGATGTTGGATTTTGGTTGCCGATGAATAAATGTCAGTATTTGATGTCAATATGATATTGATTAAAAATGTTGGCTCAACGTTGGATTTTGGTAACCTTCCAACACAACCTAAAATTAACCAAATTACAACGTCGTTAAACATCGTTATCGGATGTCAAAATAACTTTGTCCTTAGATGCTGACTAGACATTGAATTTTGGTCACCTGACGTCATGACCTAAATCTAACCTAATGTTAATGTCTTATGTGCCTGTTGGGCTTTAACTGCTATCACCAGAACATTGAGGGTCTGTTTACACCAGGTATTAAGATGCATTTCATCAATTTAATAAAAAAAAATTGGACATCACTAAATACAGGTGTAAAAAGAGTCTTCAATGTTTTGAGAGATTAAATTTGACTACTTTTATTGGTAGTAATACAAAAACATTTCTCTGTATTGTTTTCATCATGTAGATGCTCATGTGGTTTAATACGTTCAAACAGTCACAAAAATAAATGCATGCAAGCTCTGAGAAAAATTTAATTACTGTTATCTTTTCCAATATAGGGGTGGCATGGTGGCTCGGTGCTCTCAGAGCAAGAAGGTCGCTGATTCGAGTCCCGGCTGGGCCTGTTGCCATTTCTGTGTGGAATTTGCATGTTTCCTGCAGGTGTTCTGGTTTCCCCCACAGTCCAAAGACATAGGCTATGAATTGGCAAAATAAAATTGGCCGTAGTGTATGAGTGTGTGTATGAACGTGAGCGTGTATGGGTGTGTCCCAGTACTGGGTTGCAGCTGGATGGGCATCCACTGCATAAAACGTGCCAGAATAGTTGGCGGTTCATTCCGCTGTGGTGACCACTGATAAATAAGGGACTAAGCTGAAGGAAAATTAATGAACTTTCAATATATATATATATATATATATATATATATATATATATATCCTTAAGGAAATTTGTTGTATTATAATATGAAATGTGAATAGCCTACATGAGACCATAATGCAAAACATAAATTTTTCTGTCGTACTAACAACAGCAATTTGTTTAGTTGTCTAGTACACACACCCCTCTCTTTCTGTCTTTCTTCTCCACCCCTTCATCCAGCACATCACTATAAATACAGGTTTTGTTGTACTCACTGATCTGTGTGAAATGCTCTAAATCTGTCCCTCCTAATCATCAGAATCGTGACCCACACAACCAACCCCATCTTAAGCCTGATCCTGAGCCACTTTACCAGAGTGACGACAGCCTGATGCATCTGTGTTTACTTGTCTGTTAGCATCCATATCCTTTTATTCACGGAAGGGTTTGTGTTAATCTACTGTAAACTTATTTGTAGCCCAAGCAGAGGCTGTAAAACTTTCTTTTCCTTTGCTGATTATTTAATCGGATAAGTAGTATCTTAATCTTAACCTCACTCTCCATTGTAACACAACAGCAAGGGGGTAGTTCTGTGGCAGCCTAAAAGAAAACATTCAAGGAATCCACATGCATACATATACCTACGGTTTCCATTCATTAGGTTTGTAAGCACTAGTTACTCATTTACCAGTAGTTACAGTGGGGTCTCTGAAATAATAATACTAGATTCTTTGTGCATTGGTCGCTCCCAGTGGTTTGCCGTGGGTTAAATCCCTTGTCTCCACAACTAGGATCAGTGTGGAGTTTCCCACGGCCCCCTCTCCCACTGATAGACTAGCAAGAGGCGGATATGACCCGCAGCATTGCACAATATCTCTGTTTTCAACTATAAATCCAGCGGAAAACAAGTTTCTCTCTATAGGCCTGTTAATAGGCCTGATCTGTAATGTATGTTATGAACTTTGGTCAGGCTACATGCAAATGAAAGTCGAGTTAAGAGGGAGAAGTGCAGCTTGTTTGCCCACACGGAAAGAACCTATATAAACATACATTTTAATATAGGTTCCGATATAGGTTTTTAATATATGTAACATATATAAAATTATATGTAATATAATATATATATGTGTGTGTGTGTGTGTGTGTGTGTGTGTGTGTGTGTGTGTGTGTGTGTGTGTGTGTGTGTGTGTGTGTGTGTGTGTGTGTGTGTGTGTCTGTGTGTGTGCATATATGTTCACCTATATGTTTACATATTTATTAGTAATATTATTATATTCCATAACTGCTAGACAACATAAATAAAATCCCATGTAGAATTTTACATTTTTATTTACTTAAGAACAATCAGATAGTACAAGAAAAAAAAAATTGTACAAGAAAAAAAATTAGACAAAAAAACTCAACAGAAAAACTAAATAAAAAAAAATACATTTCCTTCTTTTCCACTATCGTCATACAAGAAAGATTTGACCTTGAAAATGTTTCAGGAATTTTTTTTAGAAATCATAGCTTTCCATCTCCTCTCACTTATTTGCCATGGTTAAATTCCATAACATGCCAATTACATGTGATACCAATTTCAAGTGATCGCACATACGTAAGTGTTTAGCTTTTTTTTTTTTCTTAGTTATTGCCTTGATAATAGAAAATATGAGCTAGGCATCATGTATGACAGTTGCCAAGGTGAGATATAAGCTATATAGGAGACATATCTTGTATGTACATATAGGGCTTATATGTGGATATAAAGAAGCAATACAGGAGACCTATATGGTCTGTATATGCACATATATGCACCTCAAGTTTGCCTATATGTGGCATATATACGCATATATGCAGCATACAGTATATATTATTATATATGTGCATATATACTGCATATAGGTTTCATATATGTGTATATCCTCATGTAGAATCTTTCCATGTGGGTGTTGCCAAAAGATTGATTAAACAAACATAAAAGCTTTCACTTTGCATTAGAATGTTTTATTTAATTTGACTTAATTTACGATTTCTACAGCACGTGCATTTATTTAGTTTAGGAATTGTACTTTTTTCCTCACATATTACAACAAATGAGCATTATATTTTGTTAATAAAAAAATGCAATAAAATAAGATAACAAGCATTATTTAATTTGATTATTTATTTAACTAATACCACAACATAATATATGCAGTCACTCTGATTGTTCAAAAATCTATATATTTATATAATGTTTACATAAACATTTATAGGGGCTTGAATGGGTTATAATGCATATTTCAAATAAAATGAAATACTTATGTTAAATAATGTATTATTGATAGTGAAATTAATAAAATACATAATTTGAATGCATATTTGGATAATATGTGCATATGTACATATGTGTGTGTTGTGCAAGTGTGTTATCTAAGGGGCTCACTGGCAAGCAATTTAAAAAGAAACAGGGTGTCTTAAGGCTTAAGGGCAAAGACCCAGGCTGCGTGCTGGCAGATACTGTTGATCCAGAGGAGGGGAAATGAGAGAGAGAGACGGAGGGGGGAGGGGGAGGGGGAGGAGAACCAAATGGAGGAACAGGGAGGGTTGAGCAAATATGAGAAAGAGAGAGAGAGCGTGCGCACACACCCCTTTCTGCGCTCTCAGCGGACAGACTCATCCTCACATGGTTGGAGTGAGTGTGTTGTGGAGTTCTGACAGACGAGAAACACAGAGACACACAGGATTACAGCCAGCACTTGGAGGAGACATTACCTGTAGGAACTGAGCTAGGAGACATCCAAAGTGTTGGTGTTAGGATACTTTACTGAGGAAACAATAACGAACCTAAGATCTACTCCAGAGGTATGCCACACTGCAAATTGTATTTTCATGCTGCTGTTTCTGCCTTCTCATATCTTTGCAGTTGGATATTGGTGTCTTGTCTGTTGGGCTGTCTTTGAGTCCCCATTGGCCTGTGCTTTAGTGGACGGCTGACAGTGATGAATGCCACAATACTAGGTTAATAAGGTTTACTTGCCACAGAGCCTTTCTCTTGCTGGACAATCAATATTCAGTGTGTTTGTGGGGTTTGTTTTGGGACAAATGGTTCTGTGGTTGTAAAGCCCCCTATCCAGACAGAAATGTTTGCAAGCCAAAGAGGAGGATCCATCAGTGTATATTCTCTCTCACACATGCCGTCTTTGTGTGTGCGTGTGAATTTTCTCACCGGACGGAGTAAAACGCTTTCTATTTTTGCTCCTGTGCCACAAATTGTCTAGGATTTTGAAAGAAACATGAGTGTCTCTGTGCTTAAATTCTGAGGGGTTTTTTTGGTGTGAAATGCTTTACTGCTTTTTTAAGTTCTACTGTGCTACCTCATGAATAATGTACCTCATTTAAAAGTTTTACAGAGCAGCTCCAGGATCGTTCAGTGTGTATTTCTGTGTAGGAGTGTGTGGTCTACAGTTCTGTGGAATGTGATTCATTGTGATGAGAAGACTAAAAAAGCAACTGAACTCAAATTCTAAGGAAAGATACAAGCCAAAAGAGACAACAAAGTGAAAGAAAAACAAGAGAAGAGATAATATGTGGACACCTAAGCTTGAGGCTATCAGACTATATAGAAATCATCAGACTAGGATGCAGTGGACTTTTAACATTTTCACCAGTCTGTCTGGGTTCAGAGGGTCACTATTGTAGGTCTCAGCTGTTCGCAGTCAAACAGAGATGGCACATGGGGTGCAAGATTCCTCGGTCGCCTAAGGTCTCTCCACAGTCTAGTGTCTTTATGAATGAATTACTGAAGAGTGCGCTGTGGAAGAACTCACACGGGCCAAACAAAGACTTCACTCTAGGAGCAAACAGTGCAAACAATAAACCACACTCTTCCCACACTGACTTCCCTCTCAGAAACAGGCTGGATAGAGACTACCTGTCTACTTTAAGAGCTCATGTCTGGACTTTATCATCTTGCTCCTGTCATATACTGTTTAATCTAGGGTTTAGACTCAATAAACACACTCCTTCCTTTAAACCAAGCTGTTATCACAAAGTCAGATTGATTTCCGAGTGCAGTGATTTGGTGGTGTAGATCAATGAGTATATAATAGCTGTATTAACACACAAAATACTGGAGATTCTTTGAGAATCGCAGACCTTGCGGTAGTTGCTGGTTATTCAAGTGAAATGGGGCATGTGTGTTCAGGCATGAATGTGTGTGCTTGTATTCTTAACACTTTATTGGTTTGATAAAATACTGCATGTGTAGTCTGTTTGTGTGTGTGTATATATATGAAGGCTTAGGAAGCCAATCATGTTGTTTTGCTTTGCTCTGTAAGTGTGTTAAGTGGAACTAAGTAACAGAATGGCTTCTCTGACCCTAAGGGCATTTCTTCCTTCTTCTGGCCCACTGGAGTAGAGGGCATCAGGGTGAAACGTGGGGGGTAGAGAAGCTATATGTATGCGGGGGGTAGGAAATACAGCTTAAATGGGTCACAGCATGCTTAAAGTATACATTAACAAAGCTAATGACAGAGATTGGGCAGATAAAGAGAGGAAGACAAGGTTTTGTGAGCATTAAAAGTGTTTGGATGAATAAGTATATAATTTCATTTCCAATATTATTTCCTGAATGCATTCAATTGATTAAATTTCAAAGTTTCTTTTATAATGTTACCAAAGTTTTTGTTGTTCTTTTAAGCAATTTATTCATGAAATAAACCTGAAAGAAACATCACAAAATTTTAGTAAATAAGTTACAATAATTTATTACAATTTTATACTTCCAGAAAGATGTAAATAAACTCTAAAGCTGCATTCTTGTACAGACAATGAATGAATTATTGACTATAGAGATTATGGTAGGGTTCTTTAGCACTAGTATGTCTTTCAGAGAGATTTGTTCTAATGTATGTATCTCTAAACTTGTTACAAATGCTCTAAAGTAGTTTCATGCTGTTTTGATACTGTATGATCAAACACACGCACTCGTTGTTCTCACTGATAGCTTATACATTCTTATAACCTGGAAATCAGAATGGCTCAAACAAGAAAATAATATAACCATTATAGATTATCTGTGACATTTGTGTCCTCTTTAATCCCATCAGGAATAGCATGTCTTGTATGAGGTATTATAATCTTCATGTTTAATGTGCATGTGTGAGACCTGACAGATATTCCCTATTGTCTCCTGCTAATGGGTGTCCCTTAATGCAGCGTGTCTGCCATTCATTCAGCGTATCCTCCTCTTTCAATATTAGCACTTGACTGTGGTTGTTTAAGCGTAGACCCCTAGGAGGAGATGACGAGGGGGTAGAGAAATACAACAATGAATTGGAAACATACATGCAAGGCTTTGTTCCACAAATTTTGTTCTCTTGTTGTGTTTGGGGAGCTTTTGCTATCTGTGAAAGGTCTAAAAAATATGTAGAGAAATGGCAAAACTTTGCCAAAAATTTATGGTGATACAATATTTCCTCCAAGGTCACGATGTCTGAACTTTCACCTTTAATTTCTATTAAAAGCAGGAGAACAATAAGATGTTATAGAATGAATTTAACTGTAAATTGTTACTAGAACAGGCCTACGGTAAGGGTGTGTAAATGTATCGTTCTGATGTTTGTACATGTCATAACTTCTTTAAATCCTGTTGAACCAGAAAAATGACATTTTTAAACCCAACGCAGGAAGAATAATTTACATGTGCACTATTTTAGAAGTCGCTTTTCATGAGGAAGTGATTCCTGCTTAGTCAAAAGGCAAGCAATGTGCTGGTGCATGTGTGGCTATAGGAAGCAAGTGTGTGTAGAAAGATGATTTGTGGGTTGCACACAGTTGTGAATATACTGTTAACATCTAGATCAAGCATCTCCAAGCCAATTTTATCAGACAAAATCAGAAACCGTTTTAGCATTTAAATGTACCTGTCACAACAAAGACCTTGATCTTACACATTTTGGATCACTTTAATCTTCGAAGATCTTCCGACCACAAGCCTGTTTAGACGGGCCTCACAGCTGCAGGCAAACCACAGATTACTTGCTCATTCACCTAACGACTTCAGTCAGACGATTGACAAGAATAGTGTTGAAGAAATAGAGCCAGATAGAAAAAACAAGGAAATTGAAGGGGGTTGTTAGGAAATTAACTTTGTGAACCTTTCACAGTTGTTGAACCAAAAATTAACTTGTTTATTTCTATAGCACAATTAAAAATGTTAAATGCTTGCTAATAAGGCTGTATAAAGTAAAATAATAGGCTGTGACTTGTTATTTCATCTGGGGGTACCCCAAAGCTCTGTTTTGGCACCTTTTTTGTTTCCTTTTTTGTGCTGCTTTTATACAACATAGGCTCATTCTGAAAACATAGCCCTATATAACTTTCTGGAGGTTGCGAATTATGTAGCCAGAGCTACGTATGGCTGCATTTCAACTTTAAAACGAATGCTATGACATGGTATGACGCTGTTCCTTTTCACGCTTACCAGTTTGTCCGTTAGCTTGACATGTACGACGGCGAACTTCAGACGCAGAGCTGAGTTGACTATGACAATGGGGTTCGAGTCTGGTGAAAAACAGTTCCAAAAAAGCAGGTAAGACAAGAAAAAAGCTAAAAAAATAAAATAAACAAGGAAATAAAAGGGTAAATATGCGGTAAAACGGTGGTCCTCAACAATCGGTTCATCGATCAATTGGTACCGAGCTGCACAAGAAATCATTAATTATTTATGTTTTATTTAATCTGAGTCTGAACAAACTTTTATTTTGAAAAATTACCTTATTCTCTCACTTATATCTCGGTCCCTTGAGCGGCCAAATTTAACCCACAAGCAGCAAAATGAGCAAGAAACAGATGTCTCTGGAAAGTTTCTTTGCTAAGAGGAAAAGGCCCAGTGAAGGACCCTCAAACTGCCAAGGGATGAAACCACAACCCATTTGTCAACAAATTAGATGAATCCAGCATGTGTGTGCAAGAAGGTCAACTGCTGGAGATCGCAAATGACAGCGACCTTTTAGGGGCCATTCGCATATTGCATCTTTTCTAGAGTTTGTGCAAGTTCGTTATTTCCAATGGAGGTGCGTGGCTTGCAAGTGGCATGACGCACTCGTGCCTTCCAGACGCACCAAGTTGAATGAATCCTGTGAGCGCACCATGAGTCACGTGACAAGAACTGACCAATCAGCTTCAGCTTGTATGAATAAGACACATTTTGGTCAACTAATTATCTCAGACAAACACAGTACACCCAAACACTGTAGTGCTTTGTAATTTTCTCCATAAATAAAACTTGTATTGGAGTGACAGCAGTGTTTTGTCAGCTTGTCATCCTCTGAGAAAATGGTTGATGGTCATCTAGCAATGTACGAACCATCGACATCCCCACCACGCCAGTCCGCTGTAAAATTGTCAAGCGTTGACCGGTCCACTGTTTTAAAACACTGCAGTTGGGTTTAGGGAAGAGTGTGGGTGGGTCAATCGGTGCTTTTTAAAACACTGTTGGTTGGGTTTAGGGAAGGGGAGGGTGGGTCGGTGGATTAGTCAGTCAGTCAGTCATTCAGTCAGTATGATTTACGTCAGAACAGCAGGTGCGAATGGCACTCGCGAGAGAATTTGAGATCTCAAAAAGCATACACAGTGGCTTCTGGTGGATTCACAAAAACAAAAACTGCAAAAAAAAAACGTAGCTCCTGGGACATATTTTGCTCTCTCCAGAAATGTATATAGGGGTACGTAATCAAAATGAGTCTGTGTTGCTTTTTAAATTCTATCTGTTTTTTTTTATATATATATATATATTATTTCTAACTGTCTGTAATAGTTGTAAGTAAAGAGGCTTTAATAGGTATTATTATTATTATTATTATTATTATTATTAGTTTATTTAAAAAAAATAATACCCTAAAATTCAGTGTGGTTTCACTTTCATGCCATTTAGATTTTTCTTATCATTTTAAAGATTTACAGCTGAAGTCTTCATTAATTTCTATTGTAGTAGAAGTAGTGGCTGGGATTGTCTTCAGAAGTTAACTTTTTTGTTGCATTTGCATTTTTAGGTGAGTTATCCCTTTGATCCAACTTGTTCATGCCTTTCTATCTGTGACTAACCTCCTTTCAGGCAAAGTACAAAAGAGACTCCTCTGCAGCACGGGTCAAAGAGGGAGAAAAGATTGGCTCTCTCAGTATCCTCTACTGACCTGGAAGAGATCTGATCTCAGTCTGAAAGGAGCGACTTCCATTGCATGCTGGTCTATTTTACTTTCTAAATTAGTTCTCTTATAAGTAGAGACTCGAGTGTCTTCATTCTTGCCTTGTGGCATGCGGGTGCAGGTTTTGTTGAGCCTCTTCCGCTTGTTTGGCACAGAGGAGAGGTTGTGTGTGTGGATAAAAGCAGCCTCTTGCTTTCAGCTAAAGCTTTTTCTGTTATTCCAGCACTACGCGGCACAAATGCACAGGCTGTGAAGCTTCACTGTTTCTTTTACATATAGCAGGGTCAGAGGATTACAGTAATATAAAGACATACAAACTTGCTGCCTGGGGACACCGTGGTCCCGTGCAAGACAGATTAGACTCTTAAAACATCCTCCAGGCAGTTTAACATAAAAAATATCACAAGTGTTATAGTATTGTATTTAAATACTATTGTAAATTATTTCTAAAAGTAGCCATATTCTGCTGTAAAACTAAACTTGTTTTCCCCTTTGGGGTCCACTAACCTTAGTGAAGTCACAGTTGTTTTACTGTATATAGCACATCTAATGTTTGGTAAATTGCTGTAGAAAATAAACAGCTGGTTGTGACTCTTTACATACAGGGTACCACAAGGCTCTGTTTTGGGGCCACGTTTGTTTTCTACATACATGCTCCTTTGATAGGATCTGTTGTTTAGCATTGTAGTCTATTGTTATGTAAAAATACTCATCTCTGTGTGCCAGAAATAAGTTGCCAATACTGCTTTATGATCTTTTGATGTAAATAAAATACACCACATATATACTCAGGGTTTCCGCTGGGCCTTACAAAGTCTTAAAATGTCTTAAATCCCAAAATGTTTGACCTTAAATTTCCTGAAATATTGTGTTGTAGGTCTTATAAATCTTCAAACTTTTTATTTAAAAATGTAATTTTATTTTATTGTTTATTCTTGATTATGTTTGATGATAATGATTATTATTATTCAGTAGGATATTGTTTATTAATTTTACATTTTTTGAAAAGTTTACTTTTACAATTTGAAACATTTAAGCCACTGCAAAAATGTTCTAACCAACAGGCCCATGTCATATACAGTACAGATACTTAATAAATAACCTACTATAAATGAAAAACATTACCATATGCTATATATATTTTTTCACAAGCTTTGGAGACATAAATTCCACATTTAAAGCATCGATCATTTCGGTATAGCTTTCGTCATGAGCCACTGCTGCGTTCAAAATGGCATAAATGTTTTCAAAGTGTACTACGAAGGCAACGCAATTGTCAACACAAAATCACTAAAACTGAACTGTAAAAACACTTGTAAAGCAAATTACACCTAAGATAGATGATTTTTTTAATCATTCTGAATTTAAATGTTGGAACTTTCTAAATGGATAGGGCATAGGGTGAAAACTGGGAATAGAACACAACCAGGAACTATATGCTTCTTACTACAGCTCTAGAGGTGTAGTTGGAAACACAAGTTTGCGACTCAGTTTGTGAATGTTCGTTGGAAGGATGGATTTGGGAAACGGCAAATAAATAAACTATGTTTAGAACGACAGAACTTGCGACCTTAGTTGGCTAACGATGATTTTTGAAAACACAGCCCTGGACAGATTGTTGTGCATAGATTCAGTTTACTATAGTTTTTAAAACTTTTAAAACACTTGTTAATTTTTTTATTTTAAAGAAAGTATATTGGGAAAAAAGTGTATGGATACACGTAAAGCTTGCTTATTTTTACACAATGTTTAAAATATTTTGCTAAGAAATATCTAAAATATTTACATTTTTTATTATTAATTTATTATTGCATTATTAAATGTATTATAATATTTTTTTGGTAGGGCAAATAAAAATCTTTTCCATCTGGCCATTTGAAATATTCCTTAGTCTTTAGCCCTTTGTGAATCTAAACTTTCATTCATAATAGTCTTAAAAATGTCTTAAATTTAACTTGGTGAAGCCTGCAGAAAACCTGATACACCTACTTTTGATGTATTTGAAATCATAACAATCCTATCAATACAGGCTACTCTAATAAACTGCAGGATTTTGGCAGAATAAGCAGCCTTCTCATTAGCAGTCTGGTAAAGTGTGTTAACTGCTGACGCACTTTGATGAGACACCTTCTGTGGGACATGACAGCCTGCTGAGGGGGAGAAGGTGAGAGCTACAGAGTATATGGTTGGTTATGTGAGTGTGAGTGGTTTTTGGCCATGTATTAGTGTTATGTGTGTGAGATAGAGGTGGTTTTTAAAGGACAGATTGGTCAGCAGTAAGTCTTGCTCTGAATTGAGCCTAAATAATGTCTGGCACTGATGTGGTAATGGGGTATTGATTAGTTTGTACCATGGCGCGTGTGTGTGCGCCTCTGAAACAGCAATGTTGTGTTTGTGGTAAAAGGTTGAGTGTCACTATCATGAACAAACACACACGCACACACACACACACACACAAAATACTATGATGAAGAGATACGATTATTTGCCTTCCTCTCTAATATTCCAGCAATGAGATACATTTAGTGTTGCTTCACCCATTATCACAAACCATAGTTTCAAGGACGGCACAAACGTTTCTTGTAAAATTACTTCTACTTCTTGTAAAGTTATTATATTATATATTAAGTCTATTTTATTATGTTGTAGTCTACCAATATTTAATTTGATAGAAAATAGACAATATAATCAAAAAATTATCTTCTTTAGCTTTTACTTTATACAGCTCCCTGATTTTATGATAAAACAACTTGCATTAAAGCCCCATTTACAGTAATACGTTTTTAAGTTTTAGAACGAATACGATCCACACTAGTGTTTCACCTAACGTTTCTGAAGAGCTCTCCGTCCACACTACACCACTGAAAACGCACATCACTTGACCACACACACACACACACACACACACACACACACACACTTTTTGAGCAGAGAATCTACCACTGGATCTAACCTCAATATATTTATTGAACGTGATATTTAATTTATCTCGTCAAGGAGGCAGTTATGTTATAGGCTGTTTTGTTTTGTTATTAAACTTGCGAAGTCTGAACTTACAAGGAAAGGATGCAAGACTGAACTGTGTGTAGACTACTTAATATTGAGGAAAAAGCCCCAATCAGATAGGCGAATGTCTGCAGCCCCGCCTCCGTTTTTAGATGTCTCCGTTTTCCCCTATCCATATTAATACGGAGCAGCAGTGTTTTAAAATGAAAATGGCCTCTTCAGCGTTTTCAAAAAGCTCAGTTTTAACTCTCGAAAACTCCGGCGTAGTGTGGACGGATGGCGTAACCGTAGCAAAACTTATGCGTTTAAAAACGAAAACATACTAGTGTAAATTGGGCCTAAAAAACAAAGAAACAATCTAATAGTAAGCCGACTGTTCTTCTCAAAAGCTTTTGTAGTTTGTTGGTGTCTCTTCTGTTTGCGTGTGACATTCCTCTCCTTTCAGGACCCAAAGCAAAACCTCAAGCCTTTCAACTCCCTGCCCTTTTTCGCCTCTCCTTTAGTTTCTTAAAGAAGCACTTTGTTTGTGAGCTTCTGCTTGTTGACGCAGGTGCAAAAAAAAAAAAAAAGAAATGAACAGAATTAGAGAGTGTAAGAATGAGAGAATGAAGGAATCCCAGCCTCCCTCCTCCTCAAATGAAGTCTCTTGAGGCACTTAAAAATGGCTTTAGGCCACATGAACACACTGATTTCCTCACTATCCAGACCTGTCAGGGCTTGTAGGCTTTTTTCTCCTCAGTTTCTGTCTGTTGGTCTCAGGTGTGCTGAGAAAGGGCTTTAGCACAGTTGTGGCTTTCAGGGCTCCTCTTTTTTCTCCATTGGGTCTTCCTGCCAGATGAGGAGAGCCGTGGGCTTCAGGCCAAAGCCTGATTTTATCTCTCATACTCTGTCAGCAGCAGGAATCCCAGAGCTCTGGATGCATGTGTGTGCTCATTTTGGATTTGTCATCCGCGTATGTTAACAGTCATTATTTCACATAACACTTGACACAATCTGCCCGTGTGAGTGATGATCTGAAACATGAAACTTTGAAATGTGGCTTTGGGTGTCTTTTGCTGTCAGCGAATGTGTTGGGATTTGATGCTGTGGTGCTCATGTGGAAACATAGGTTCAAATCTGACCTGAAACATACCTTTTTTTATTTAAATGGGATTATAATTAGCTTTTAATTGTAATTTATAAATGTAAAGATAACTCATTTAAAATAAGTATTATTGTATTTCACATTTACTAAATCTTATTTTTTGTGTTGCATTGAATATATATTTAAAAATATATTTACACATACACTACCGGTCAAAAGTTGGATTTGGAGCCAGTAGGATTTTTAAATGGTTTAAAATAAGCTTCTCCTGCTTACCAAAGCTGCATTTATTTAATCAAAAATACAGTACAAATTGTAAAATTGTAAAATGTTATTGCACTACAAAATAACCATTCAAAAGTTGTTTATACTTTAATTTAATAATTTATTCCAGTGATTTTAAAAATTAATTTTTAGCTTTATTACTCCAGTTTTCAGAGTCACATGATCCTTCAGAAATCACTCTAATATCATTTATTATTGTTATTATTAATATTATTATTATTATTATTAATGGTAATAGTAATAAAAGCAATAATGACTAGAGTAATAATTTCATTTGAAACTACATACAATAAGTAATAAAAATATTTAATGAATAAGAATTTAACAATTTACTTTTACATTTAATAAATGCTGCCTTGATGAACAAAATAATTTTATTTAAATTATAAAATAAAATTAATAAAAACTGACCCCAAACTTTTGACCGTAGTGTGTTGTGTGTATAT
>CAIGQZ010001492.1:12156023-12167271 GCA_903798205.1 Danio tinwini | reverse complement strand
TAAATTCAATATTTACAGGTTATATAATAATGTTATTAATTCAAATGTATTAATTTTAGGTTTAAATATATATATATTTTTATTGTATTTATTTCAAATACTAAACGATATTATACATTTATTATTTAGTTTTTATTTTACTTTATTTTAAAGGATTTAGCTTTATTTAACCATTCCCTTAAATGAGTATTTTTTCTTTCATAATTTGTTAAAGTACTTCAGTCTGACCAATCAGGGTTTTTTTCCGCTAAGGAGAAGATGACGTGTATGTAAAATAACACACAAGTGTCTACAGCTGTGTCTGAAACCACTTTTTTCACTACCGCTTTCCCCATGTAATGAATAACAATGCGAACTTAATTTTACTGATACACTAACACATATACATTCATGTACACAACATAATATGCATATATATCTTGATTAATTCTAATGTAAAGATCAGATGTGAAGAACAAAGTGAAAATCAATTGTCAACTATTTTCATCATGAACTCACAACGAGTTTTAAAGTGGTCTCTCTCTTTTATTCATTTTTTTTATTTCCATATAAGAAAAGAGCACACAGCAGCATCTAGACGTACTCAGTCAGCGCTCATCCTTTTGTTTCTTTCCCTACTCGTCTCTCTCTCTCTCTCAGTTTCCCCCAGACTGGCACTCTTTGTTCAAGCGTGTCATTGGAAGTGTGTAAATTGTGAGCCCCTCAGCCAAACATTTCTCCCCTCTGATCAGTGAGAGACCCATCTGCAGCCCTCCTTCTCTTCCTGCATGTCATCACTCCATTTTCCCCAGACAGAGGACACAAATTAGCCCCATTTACACTCCATTTCCCCCAACTGCTCTGCCTCTAACCTGATAATGACTGGTGCTTCTCTATGAATTAGGATGATGGCGATGAATTGGGTGTGGATTTTTACCACACAAGTCCTAATTTTTCATGATTCCTATTCATTCATTCATTCATTCATTCATTCATTCATTCATTCATTCATTGTTTGTTAAATTTTATTGGATCATTTTCCAAATATAAAGCATCATGATTTGACTTTAGCTCTTTGAAATTATTCTACATAAAAAAGTGTGCAAAACAGTAGACAGGCTGAATAAAAATGCAGTTTCGCCGTCTGCCTGTAGGTGGCGCTTAGAACAACAAGAGAAAAATGTATTTTATTGGTTGTTTCCAGTGCCAGGCAAAATCTGTAGACCTTTTTCTGACATTTTTGCACAAAATTTTGTAAAAAATAAAAATAAAAAAGGCAGTTTTATGTCTAATATATAAATAAACTTTCAGTTTTAAGGTTTGAGTTTTAAGGTTTACAATGTAAATCCTATTAGAACCACTTGTTTGGTAAACAAAGCTGCATTCTTCAAAGTCTTTTATATAATATATTTACTAAAAGACAGAAAACATTACTTTATAAACAGTACTGTGCATACATTTACATATAATATAATAATATTACAGATTATTAATAAAAAAACTTGAATAAAATGTATTTAAATACATAAGTATATAAATAGACTGAATGATGGACTTTAATGTAAAAATGTAGAAATAAATAAAATAGTCTATAACAAATTAGAATATAGTACAATAGAACACAAAGTAATACAAAAATGGCAACAATAAATAAAAATAACTAGAAATATAAGAATATAGAACAGAATAAAATTGTTTGTCATGAATCACTCAGCACTTTTGCATGAAAGCGTTGCATACCAAACACAAGGATAGATCAGAATAATGAACACAAAAATAGAGCATGAGATAAAAAACTAATTTGCGTTTAAAATTAGACACTAGAATAGAATGGTTTCCATACATGGCAACACGTTTGCTTAAAAGCTTTGCATATGAGTTTACCAAAGCAGTAGTATCAACATTACCTGTTTGTAACATTACTTATAACAATAGAATA
This sequence comes from Danio tinwini, assembly GCA_903798205.1. Taxonomy (NCBI): domain Eukaryota; kingdom Metazoa; phylum Chordata; class Actinopteri; order Cypriniformes; family Danionidae; genus Danio; species Danio tinwini. Next base: position 12,165,353 of record CAIGQZ010001492.1, on the reverse strand, counting down.
AAAAAAATGAATAGAACACATTTAAAATAGCACATTTTTTATGGTGTTTTTGTATACCACTAGCAGAATCATAGATTATAGAATCATAGAATTTTAGGTAACTTCATGAATGTGATTTTGGTAACCTTAGCGTGCAGTTAGTTTTACCCAGCACCATTATGGCAGAGCAGACTCTGTCTCCCCCTCTGATAGGTTTAAATGGGGTGAATGAGATACACTGAGCTCTATGCTGGAGATGTGAAGTGTTTGAGGAGCGTACAGTATGACCACTGCACTCCACAGAGCGGCCCATTTGAGACCTGTTAGGGTCTCAGCAGGACTATCCTGATCCAGCTTCATCCTCAGGTCTGCAGGCTTCTGAAAGACAGAGATTAGAAAGGTGCTCGCAAGGATTTTGAGAAAAAAATCTGCTGTTATTTGATGTCGACCTGAGGTTTACATTTGTAGATTACAGTGTGCATGGTGTTGGATGAGATGAGGACTTTGCACTTTGTTCAAATGGTAATCAAAACCTTCTTTATTTTATTTTATTTTCATAAGAAAATTACTGATATTTACCAGTTACCAGTATTTAATTTTATTATTGGGCACACTTTTTTATTTTATTTTACTATTTTTTATTATATTTTATTTAATTTCAATAGTTAATTTATTTCATTTTGTTGCAGGCAGCTTTCTTTTTTTCTTTTATTATTATATTTGATTAATATTTTTATTTTAGTTTACCTATGTACTTTTTATGTTTGTTTCAGCACCAATTAGTGAACCATTTTGTTCTTACATACTTAGATATCAAACCATGCTATAAGCCCTAAACTGGAATTATCCATCATTGCTTCTTAGTTTATCAAACCCGATCACCATAGTATGTCACCTTGGTGAATTATCAATCTTTCCTCTTTGTCTGTTTGTCATCACTCCATCACCAACAAGTCTGAAAGACTAAGATAACATGACATTCCAGGTCACGGTGTGTTTCTGAACAAAAAGAGAGGAAACCCGTCCGGTGGTCCCACAGGAAGTCACACCATCGTCCGTACACACCATAACCGGTGCCAAACTGACTACCTGTGAAGTCCAGAAGACATGAACAAACTGACTCAGTTATAGTATTTTTATCACTAGCACAATACTCTCTACTGGGTGTCAGTTAGTTTGGGCTTATTCAAATGCTTGATAAAAGAGCATAAATGATGAAAAGGCCACATGAGAAAGCAAGATGGGCTGTTTTGGATTCATGGGGGCTTAAAACAAGACTATATACAAACATATATATACTGTAAAAATGTAATGGCAAATGTCAAGACAACAGCTATTTTTATGTTTATTTAATGTATTTGAATAAGTTTATCAGGTTTTGATTTAATCTTTTAAATTATACAACATTTAACTTAATGGTGTTAGTTTGTTTGATTTATTTAAGTGAGCAAGAATTTACAGTGATTTTACAGTGTATATATGAGCAATATCACAGGAGTAGCAATGTGATGTGGCTGTATATCGGCACTGGTGGGAGGCGTGCATTAGTGTCCCACCAGTGATGATATACAGCCACATCACACTGCTACGAGAGTGATATTGCGTTTATACAACAGTTCGATGGCATAATCGTGTGTATAAAAAAGAAAATCATCAGAAGTACATGGTTACCCAATAGCAGCAATATTTTTCAAACTGTAGTGTCCTCTGCTTGTTGCTGTATGTGGGCAGAGTAATACACAAGGGTGAAGGGTTAAGAGGCTGGATGAGTGCTGTTACTGTCAGAATATCGTACGCCTCTCAGCCAATAAGATTCAAGAACCAGACAGAACTGTTGTATAAATACTAATAACGCACTTGTCATTTATGAGATTTTGGGCTTTTTGGCTTTTCATTACTTTCATAATCTGATGGAAAGAAACATCCTAAATACACTTCACAGTGTTTCTTTTATCACCCTTAATAAAATTGTGTCTATAGAATTACATTATAATAATAATTAAAAAAAGTTTTATTCTCAAAATGTGTTTTTTTCTCCCTCAATAAACCATAAATTGTCACTTTAGCAGATCTTACGTAGACCAAATTTCACTGTTTTAGTATTTTGGAGGTTTTTACAGCGGTTTTGCCTGATTGTTTACAGAAAGTTGTTGTTGTTGTTTTTTTTTTTCTGGCAGTTTAATCCAAAGAAAATATCTATTTAATAAAACACTTTATATCTAATTATTTCTAATATATCTAATATAAATGAAATTGAAGCAAGAATATTGAACCTGGCTTCATGCCATATTTAGAATTTTATGAGATAAATATTCAGGCTAGTGGATATTTAATAAAATAATGTCTTATTTGCATATTTAAGCATAACATTTTAGAAATCTTTGTATACTGAACAAAAAAAAATGTAATTCTGAATGCAACCAATTAAATGAGGCTGTATGGTGACTATTTGTTATATTTTTACCCTCTTCACCTGCAGTGTTTAAAGCGTCAGTCAGTCACTCACTCATTACGGCTCATTGAGCTCTGTCCAGCACAGACACGCTCAGGAGCCTGGAGACATGAGGGACCAGTCCTGTCGCTTCATTTGTATTAATGGGCAGTTAATGTCTTCAGCCCTTTGAAGAGCTTCAGTAACGGTCACCTGTGCTTCATGCTCAAGGGAATTTGATAGGACTTCATCTTGTCTTTGAGAACTGAGGCTTTGTATTTTGACCTGCTGGTTTAGGACTGTTAAATATAAGATGGCTGTTTAAAAAAATCTCAGCATTTCAGCATTGAAAAATTTTAATAAATACAAATAACATAACATTTGTTTTAATGTGAATCTTTATGGATGCTTGTTTTTCTCTCTCCTTTCTCTGAAAAAAGGAGATGTTAATCTTTCCATCCTGGTGTCTCTAACATTTCCATGGAGTGATCTGTCACAGGAATAATAAAAGCAAGCGAACACTTCAGTACCTGTGGTTATAAGCTTCTTATGAACTGAAGACGACTCTTTAACCTCTCATGTTTTCCGTCACTCCCACTTCTTCTCCTTTATTCCCAAAAGCTGATTCGTCACAGCTTTCAGGTCCTTCTCATATGAAGTTGGTCATTACCTGTTGGAAATCTGTGGCGGAATGCTTGAAATGAGAAAAGTGGCCCGTGGGCAGGGTGGACTTCAGGGTTAATGCATTGTTTAAAGAGACACAGCAGTCAATGAGAATGGGACTGTCTGCTTGTCAAGTCTGGCATCACAAGTTTCTGGGTCCAAACATTCTACCAAATGAAAATAAGATGAAATACGTTTCATGTAAAAAGAAGTTTTATAAATATATATACAGGACTTAACATTAACTTTTTTGATCACCAGACAGTGTGGCTAGTAGTTTTCCAACATTACTAGCCACTCGCTATTTTCACTAGCCACAATTTTGTTGTTGGGAAAATATATTTTTTATGCATAAATATGACTTGCTAAAATTACTTGATTTAGATTTTGTAGAATGTCCACATGTCTCCTAATTCATTTTACTTTTGTGTATGAGCTTGCTCAGTGAGCATGAGCATATGGGTCATGGTTTCATAATGTTGTATTACAATTAGTTTTTATTTCACATGACTTTTCAGAGCTCAGTGGAGTTACCAATTTTATCTCCAATCACACTAAAAATAAATAAATAAATAAATAATTATTTCTTAGCCAAAATTTTTAATAATGTCAAAACAAGCAAAATATAGCTGTATACTATACATTTTATTTAACAAAACATTTCTTTAAAAAAAACAGTTAACACCAGTTAACTACACATAAATGGGAAGTTAATATCCTGTTTAAATAATGGTTAAAGGGAAAGCAACCGGTGCTTCTTACAAAAACCAATCTGGAGCTCTTGAAAGCAGCAGGGCTGTGGGTGCATGAACATAACTTTTGTTTAGTCTATTTGAAAGAGAACCAATCACATCAGTTGCGTTTCCAGGCACGGTTGTTTAAAGCAAGGAAACGGGAGCGCGCACGTGTTTTAAACAGTCGCGCGCATCACATCAGCTGTTGGTGCGAGTGATTATCCTCTTATTCCATAATCAACCGGCTTTCTTTTGCCCGCACGAACACAATTATTTTTGTCAGTCATGCTGCTTCTCGATTCTAAGATCGCATTTGCACGAGTATTGGGCCATCTTATTGTCGAATCCTGCTTTTTAAAAAAACTACAATTTAAAAATGATTTTCAACCAGCCAAAGTGGCTAGTGGAGGTGTCTGTCTAACCCGCCAGAGCTAAAATCTACCCGCATTTGGCGGGTTGGTGGGTGTCAATGTAAAGCCCTGTATATATATATATATAAATATATATAAATCAGAGAGGTAAGGCTTTCTCATACATCACCTCACTTCAGTTGTCAAGTTTTGTAAAAATCTATCTTATCGAACTAATCAATCTATTAAAAAAACATTGGCTAGAATTATGCATTATAGGCTTAAATTATAGAGAGAAATAACAGATGATCATGAAGGAGATCAACATTGATCGTTCTTTTGAGGTGTCAGTGCAGAAATGAACAAAACCTAATACAAAATATTAGAAAATTTAAATTGGGAAAAATTATTAGATGGTAATTTCTACCAATTTTCCTTATGGATTAACAGCACTCTGTAATAGTTCAGCATGCTTTCACTTTCATATTCGACATGAAATGCAAATTTACTGGTAGAAATGAGACCAGTTCCGAAACAAATGTCTAGGTGTTAAAGCACCCCAAGACTGTGTTTACATGCAATTGACAAACAGTCGCAGCCAAATTAAACTTTATTGACAAGGCATCACTGGCCTGATTGGGCCAGTAACGATCCTGTCTACTGTCCCGAGCGTCTTACACACTGGCCCCAGGCCATCGGGCAGTCCTTATTGTTGAGCCCTGGATAAGTAAATATTTTTATTGATTATGATAAAATGTATTTTGTTTGAAGAATTGTTTTAAATGTATGATATTTAGTTCGAAATAAATAAATCAAATCGAATCATATCAAATGTTAAAATCAGCACCAAATGCTATTAATCTAGGCAACGGTATTCTATTTACTGTAATTCTGCTCACTGTTTTGATTTTTATGTCCATGCCCAAGATCAGATTTTCAGACAGTGATTAATTTATTATAAATCATAAAAATATTAGTGTCTGGGATGCAGCAAGTTTAGAGACTCTATAGTCAACACAAAATATTTATTTTAATGTGTGATATGTCTAAACAGTTGTTAGAAAATGATCATAAATGGCTACTGAGATTGAGTTTTCTCAATTCAAATGAGTGGAGACTTGGACCCGGAAACAATACTCTGTACGTCACTTAACTTAACAAGTGGATTAGAAGGATTTTAAATTGGTTTTCTAGCCACAAACAGAAGGTCAACACTATTACAGTGCGAGTAGATTTATGGACACACTCAAATTTTTTTTTTTTTTTTACCATCAGCACTGTTTGGAAAATGACCTGCTGTGTTTTCATCTCAAGTTCAGTTCAGCACTTTTGGAGTAAAATTGTTCTTAGGTGTGTCGACTAAGCAGAATTATACTTGTTATGAACAGAAAACAGGGCAAAGGGGAAGAAAAAGAGAGAGAATGTTTCCCCTTGTTCAAATAAGCTGGTTGAAGAGCATAAGGGAGAGAATAAAAGAAGTCAAACCTATAGATCAACAATCAAACAAAAGATTTGAGGAAGCCATTATTATCTGATACCCGAGAAGTTCTGTTTTTATGCGTGTGTTTGTATGTGTGTGTATCTGGGTGGGGACTGTGTTAATAGTGTAAAATATTTGGTGGCCATTGTGACCGGAACAAACAAGTTGTTTTTTTGCAGTCAGTCTGATGAGACTATGAGAATGCAGACATAAACAGAACCAATAACAAACCTGTTCAATCTATACTGTTATTCTGTTGTCTCTGCTCATGATTACATGGCATGTTTACACAGAAACTGTCCACAAAATTCTGCTTTAACGTGTTCAAAGTTCTGTGAAATTCAGATGCCTAATACCATTACGGTGTCATCATTGTCTGTTATTTCTATGGTGTTGGTATAGCTTTAGCTGGGCGAAGAAGGATATGTTGGTCTGTAAGTATATGCAGAAAGGAATAAAAATAGCTAAGTTGTTTAAACTAAAATTTGGATGTAATATGCACCAACTGAATGCTTGTTGACCTAAATTGGGTCAAAACAACCTAGCATTCATAAAGTTTGTGTGAACCAAAGGTTGCTGAGGCTTTTATTTCAGTATGTTGATGTACTTCAAACTGAAACTTTAAAATACAGTAATATTATGAAATATTGTTTGTGTATATCTTTTTTTAGAATGCCAAAACTGTGGTTTCCTTCAAGAATGAATCTGTTATTGCACACATCATTTAAGTAAATGTTTATTAGCTATAGTCACTCGTAAGGACGTTGACTTGCTTATTTTCAAAATGAATCCTTTGTTTTGAACCAATCATTTATATGAATGACTCAGTGAATCACTCATTATGACAGGGTGTTGTCACCACCTTCTGGCTGTTTTAATGTCATATTTATTTATTCAGGACATGCTAGAAATAGCCAAGGTGCCTTTATAGCTTAATTAAAAAAATACATTAATAATAATTTTATTTAACACCAAGGTAGCATAAAAAATGCCTGACTGCTCATCACAATGGGCAAAAAAAACAAAGGACACTTTCAGATTTGGAAAGTAATGGCTATATAACACGTTAAACCAAAAAAAACTAATTTTCAAACAAATAATCCATTTTATGGAATTTAGATATCTATTAATACCATAAGAGTGTCATTATTGTCTGTTATTTGCATAGTGTTGGTATGGCTATATGTTTCAGCTGGACGAAGAAGGAAATGTTGGTCTGTAAGAATATGCAGAAAGAAATAAAAATATCTAAGTTGTTTAAACTAAAATTAGGATGTAATATGCACCAAATTATTGCTTGTTGGCCTAAATTTGGGTCAAAACAACCTAGCATTCATAAAGTTTGTGTGAACCAAAGTTGCTGAGTCTTTTATTTCAGTATGCTGATGCACTTTTAACTGAAATTGATTTTAGGCGGACTTTAAAGTACAGTAATATTATGAAATATTCTTTGTGTATATATAAATTTTAGAGTGTTTTATTTTTTCTCTAGTCATTCAAAATGAATCCTCTGTTTTGAACGAATTATTTAAATGAATGACTCGGTGAAACATTCATTACTACAGGGTGTTGTCACCACCTTCTGGTTGTTTTAGTGTCATATTTATTTATCCAGGACATGCTAGAAATAGCCAAGGTGCCCTTATAGCTTAATTGAAAAAAATACATCAGGGTGTCTGTGGGGTCTTAAAAAGTCTTAAAATGTCTTAAATTTCAAAAACTAAATTTTAGGTATTAAAAAGTCTTAAATTCACAGAAATTTTGTCTTGTAGGTCTTATAGCTTAAATAATTGTAAACAGGTCTTAATTTTCCTTTGTCCATAAAAAGCTACCCAATCAGGCCAACACGTATAAAATCACCAACAATTCATTTCAATAGAACTTTTAACAAAACTCTATTTATAACCCCAATATGGTTTAATTATCGTCATTACAATGTTTGTTTAAAAGTTCTTTGTGAATTTATAGTCCATATATGGTGAGGACACTGACCTGGACAGACTGTTGTGCGTACATTTCGTTTATTATAGTTTTTAAACATTTGTATGTGATACGTGTATGCATACAACAAAGGTTTGCTTGTTTTGACAATTTATTTAAAACTTGTGGCTGATAAATAACTTATTATAATCTAAAATATAAGTAAAAAGGTCTTAAAAAGGTCTTTAAAAGTTACAAATTTGACTTTTATGAAACCTGCAGAAACCATGTACATCAAAATAACCTCATTTAACACCAAGGTAGTGTTAAAAGTGCCTAAGAGCTCCTTATCACAGTGGGCACTATAAAACTAAATTATAAAATTATAATAAAATTAATTTATAAAAAAAAAATCTGTCCATTCTATGTGGTTAAATTAAAATGATACTGAGTGTAAATGTTTTATAATGCCTTTTCCAAGCTGTAGTATCTGTGTGGTACTCAGTCAGCAGAGTAAGTGTGGGCAGTCATTATTCTTGTGTCTTTGTCTGCGCTCTCCATTATACTAACAAGTGTAGATTGTGCACATGCAAAATTATAGATTCCATCTGAGGGAACAATGGAGCATTTCGAATCCAGTCTCTCCTGCTGTCTGTCTGGATGTGCATTTAAAAGCCCCGTGGTCTTCCTCAAGTTGGCGCAGCAGTGCTGGGCTTTGGGGAGATTTTAAACCTTGCTCTTTGCCCCGGGCCTTAAAGACAAGCAACAGAAGCAAAAAGAGACTAAGCATTGGACTAATGGGAGCAGGTTTAGGGTAGAAGAATAATGCATTTGTGTTTGCTTCCCCCTCACTTATAGCAGTCATCAGTCACTGCTTTTCTTTGTTTACAGAATATTTTCTTCTCCTCCATCATAATATGAGGCTCCAAGTGCTTTTTTAAAATATATTTATTTTATATTATCAGACAATTAAGTTTGCTGAGTTATCAGAGTTTATTTAAGAAGGCAGGAGTTATTCTCAAGTGGGCCTGTCTGTGTTTTAATCATTTATAATGTGATAAATGAAGACATTTGGGATGATTATACTTCAGTAATGATATATTTGTGACTCGTCACTTTAGCATTATTCATTTTACACCCACTTATGCCTTCCTACCATCTGCTCGCTCAGTTTTGAGAGAGATGGAGAAGGTAAAGATACTATACATTGCAGTCGCCATATATTTTTTTTAATAAAGAAAGAATTGAGAGCGTTTTGTATCACCTGTAGTGTGAACTAGCTGGAGGAAGTTAAAGAAACCAAAGCTGTGATGATTTCTTTTTTTTTTTTTTTACATTTGACTCGTGCTGGTGATCTATTTTGTAGCAGCTCTTTCTTCCCGAACAAAAGACATTCTGAGGGAGGGAGAGGGACGTTTGGTAGAGTCAGTCCGTTTCATTATTTCATTACAATGCACAGCCTCCGCACGGCCAAACATTAGCTTTACGCTGCAGATGGGATGGGGGGGGGGGCATTCATCAGAGAGGGGGACGGTAGTGAAAGGAGGAGGATGACAGAAAGACGAAACGTGACATGTGAAAAGAGGAAAGACGCAATATGATGGTAAAGCAAGATTGAAAATGATCATAAATGGGAGACAAGTTGAATCTTCTGATGGAAAAAAGAAAAGAGAATGAGAAAGAAAGAAAGAAAGAAAGAAAGAAAGAAAGAAAGAAAGAAAGAAAGAAAGAAAGAAAGAAAGAAAGAAAGAAAGAAAGAAAGAAAGAAAGAAA
>CAIGQZ010001492.1:12135315-12155601 GCA_903798205.1 Danio tinwini | reverse complement strand
AGACAGACAGACAGACAGACAGACAGACAGACAGACAGACAGACAGACAGATAGATAGATAGATAGATAGATAGATAGATAGATAGATAGATAGATAGATAGATAGATAGATAGATAGATAGATAGATAGATATGATATTTAATACAAAGTATGACAGAAAAAAAGGTAAATAAAAGACTAGCAGATAGAATAATGAGATGTTCTGTATGGTCTTTTGGAGTAGTGTTCATATCAGTATATACACCACTGTGAGATCAGTGTGTGTGGTTTAATAACAGAGCTCCGGCTTGCACATTCTTCACAGTGGAGGAGGTGAAGGAGGAGGTGGTGTCCTCTAAGTGCCTGTGATTAAAGTTTCACAGTGAGACTCTACAAGGCCCAGCAGGCTGCTCCACCATAACACTCCCTTCCTCCATCCTCTCCACCTGCCTCTGCCCTGCAGGAGATGTCCGGCTTCCAGATCACAAAACATCTTCTGCATTCACAAATAACAAAAGCTACATATGAGCATATCAACACACTGTGACCATCGCTTTTTGTTTACAGTAGTATGGGGTCTACTGTCATCATGCTGAGATTTCTCACACATTATTATTGCTGGATCTCAGTAGCATGGAGGTGAGGAATAGGATGAAGGGAGGGAGCGAGCGAAAAGAGTGGGCAGCAGGTCATTGGGTTCATCCGCTGACTCACGTTTGCCACTCTGCTCATCGGGATCACAGTTTCTCTCATTGATTTTCGCTAACCTTTTGGTTATGACTGCAGTGACATTTTAACTGTAGATCCCCGCTGAGATATTCCATCTGGAGAATGTTTTCGAAGCTGAAGATTTGATATTTAATGGAATCAGATCAGATGGTAATAAATCTGTGTTTGATTAATGCACATATGCTTGTGTACCACATTAATAGGAAAAGCAGACTGTGGAAATTTTGTTTAAGACAAGTTGGCGGCCATATTGGGCAGCATTTTTCATGCATTTAAATATGTTTTTTTTCTCCTGAAAGATTGAAATCTATGACAAATTTAGCTTATGATGTGTTCATGTCGGAAATATTGTATTCATGAGTTGTTTCGAGACATCGAGACCAAAGATTTTAAGTAGAAGGCATATCACTGAATGGACATTTTTCATTAAGTCCACCAGCAACTACAGTTGCCATTTTCCTTTTATAAGTAATTTTCTACATGTTATCCATCTTTAATTTCTCAGTGACATGCAATCAAACAACCAAATAAAAGATTTCAAGAAAAAAAAAGGAATTGATTTACTTTCTCTAACGTGAGGCTTTCAGCTTCCTACCCCTAATTCCAGGATTAAAAATGGATGCAAACCCTCCCAAATAAAGTCTATTTTCATGTTACAATTTTTTTTCCTTCACAAATATTCATTCATTCATTTTCTTTTCGGCTTAGTCCCTTTATTGATCTGGGGTCGCCACAGTGGAATGAACCGCCAACTTATCCAGCATATTTTTTATGCAGCGGATGCCCTTCCAGCTGCAACCTATCTCTGGGAAACACCTATACACACTCATTCACACTCATACACTATGGACAATTTAGCTTACCCAATTTATCTGTACCGCATGTCTTTGAACTGTTGGGGAAACCAGAGCACTCGGAGGAAACCCACGCAAACGCGGGGAGAACATGCAAACTTCACACAGAAATGCCAACTGACCCAGCCGAGACTCGAACCAGCGACCTTCTTGCTGTGAGGCGACACCACTACCTACTGCACCACCGCATCACCCCTTCACAAATATATATCAACATAATCATGAAGGTCTCTAGATTCATCCAAACAAAACAAATCTTTAAGAGATCTATAGTTTTTTTTGTATACTTTGTCAAACGTTCAAGCAGCAACTATAGTGGGCAAATTTGTTAGTATATAAATCATGGGGCATTAGGGAATAATGTGTTAATAAATCAAGATTATTGGTCTTGTTTAATGTTTTTGCCTTCATAATACTCCATCTAAATATAACTTAACTCATTAACTGAAATCTTTTCTTTAAAATAAACTTTTAAAGACAACTTTAAATCCTCAGAGTAAAATTAACTTCTACCACTGGGAAACACTTAAAATAACACTGGAGCAGAGTTAAAGTGCTGATTGAACAGAGAATAACGATCTCCTGCTGTTAACAAGCAGAATCACTGGACAAAAACACAAAACTACAACTGAATTCAGTCATAACCTTAGGTCTGCTTTCCACACAAACATGGGTATTGTCTAAATTACAGCTTTTTTCTACACAAAAATGCAGTATCAGGTCACTGAAACCCAACTTTTTTTAAACTCTTGTCAGGGTGAAGATTTTTAAAGCACTAGAGTTTTTGGTTTACAAAAATAACTGCATGTGTGGACATAGCCTTTGGAACTCAGTAAATCTCTCAAAATCTCAGCTTATCAGGATCATTAAACAACTCCACAAACAGAATCAACAGCTTCGCTTATTACTAACCTGTTTAACTATTTCAGTCAGATGTTTGGAGTCAGAATGCTAAATGTTCTCCTCATATTCAAATTTTACATTGAAGGGTTCTTACAAAATATTAGTCCACCAGCAACTATAGTTGCTGCAAATTCAAATACAATTTTCTTGACAAAAAAAAAACCTGAAGAAAATAAATGCAAAACATGTTCATATGGAACACTATTAACAAGTCTACATGCATGAAACCATTTTTAAAAATTATTGCTTCCATTTAAACTATGAAAACTTGTTTTTGTCAAAACGATGATGTCAAATGTATATGTATTATCTGTTAAATCTAAAGACAGGCACAAGTTCCTGGAAAACAAAACAAATAATGCAAGATTAAAACAATCCAATTGCGTTTGGACAATGGGTACTGTTGGTAAACTTGTTTTACATTTCTATGTGTAACAATGAAGCTAGCTTACTTCCATGCATAAAATGCCATTAATTGTCGTCAGATTTGGAATAAGATTATCTTCATGACTGAGAACTTTTTAAGAATAGTATGACATAGGAACTCAAGTAGCTACTGTGAAAATGGCTAATCTGAAACAGAAGAAGCTTTACTACTAAAGATGCTTTTTTCCTCCAGCAGAGTTTGGTTCTCTTTTCCAATCCCTAATGAACTTCACTTTTGAATTGCTGATATAAAAGCTTAAATATCACGTGGAGCATGAATCTAATGGTGTAAAGGAGGGGACATGAACAGAAAGGAAGAGCTAAAATGAGGAAAGCTGTGAAAACAAGTGAAGTACAGCAAAAAAAATGGGGTCAATTCTAGTTTATGTAACTCTACGGCAAGGTTGAGTAGACTTACTGCAGTGCAGACTTTTGAATCCCTGCTCTCATACACAAACAAACACGGTTGTTGTCTTGAGTATAGAAATCATCAGATGGCTCTCCATTTCTCACTTTATTAGACTTGAGGTCTTGTTGACCCTCACAGCGTGTTGACCTCTTCTATTGCACACACTGTTTGAATTACTAACCCTTAGTGAGAAGCAGCACATAGGTGAACAAGAACAACATTATAATAACCAATTTATACTAATAAGAAAACTAGGTTTGAGGTGGTTTTCATATCAATAAAGCAAAGTAAAATTTAGATAAGTCTTGATTTTATTTTGCTATATAAGTTTGAATGGATCCGATGTGTTATAACCACTAGAACTGTATTCCCTCTCTTCTTTTTCATAATATTTATATCTCCTGGTTACTGAAGCAGAGGCCGTGTCATTCTGAGGCTAATCTATAAAATGCACTAAGAGTGCGTAGTCTGAACTGAATCTTATAATTGTACCTGCTGCAATATGGAGATGAGTCTTTCTTTGTACTCTTCTCTCTGGATTAGAGGAAATTAGGTCAGAATGGCATTGAAGAATATATAACTGGGTTCAGCTTTAAGACTACTGCTGGGAAGCCTTGATCTTCTGCCATAATTGCTGTATTGTCGCTTCTTATGGAACTCAGACGAATCTCAAAAAATTATTCTTCTCATGCAGCAGGGGAGGGTGTGTGAAGCATTGTTATATAAATGTTATGCATTTCTGTGACCGCACCTTGGGACAGGTGTGCTGTCATGTTCTCATATGTGACTTGAAATCCACCCATTGCATACCTAGAAACTCAAAACTTCCTGCATGTCTCATTTGTCTGCAACTACACAATCTATTCTTGCATCTAGACTTAATCTTTCCCTGCTCTTTTGTTTAAAATGTGTTGTACTTCTTTTTTTTTTCAGGGAAAACTGCTGCAGGGCTGATCATGACCATGAGGTCAACAATTAAGAACATGGCTGTCTGGAAGTGCATCTAATCCACTGCTTCTGCCTCAGGTACTGCTGCTGATCTTATATGCATGATGTCATGATGTGCATACACAATAGTGATGTAATTTTGAGGCAGCTTGCAGCACAATATCAGAAGTTCAGCTATTTAAAATGTTGCTACGCATAAGACACACAAACAGCCCAGGCTCATTCTAAAAACGTACCTCTCTATAGATTTCTGAAGTGCGCAAAATACGTCCCAGGAGCCGTTTTTTTTTTTTTACAGTTTTTTTTTTCGCGAATCCACCAGAGGCTGCTGTGTATGCTTTTTGAGATCTCAAATTTTTTTCACGAGTGTTATTTGTGCCTGTTGTTCTTGCATAAACTCACCAGAGGCTGCTGTCGACTGACTGACTTACTGAATGACTGACTGACTGACCAATTGACTGATCCACCCTCCTCCTTCCCTAAACCCAACCAATAGTATTTTCAAAGGCACCAATTGACCCATCCACCTAAACCCAAACGACAATTTTAAAAAGCAAGCCAAAAAAAAAAAAAAGGCCTCGCCTGATTTTTGCCACATTTTTAGAGTTTACCACATTCTCACCATGTTATTTACATGTTTATTCTATTTTTCGGATTCTGTTTTTGTCTTACCCGCTTTCTGGAACCGTTCTTCACTGGACTTGAACCCTGTCGTCGTGGTAAATTCCTCTCTGCGTCTCAAGTCCACCGACGTACAGGTAACTGGAGCTAACTGGATAATCTAGTAACTGCGGGAAAGCCGTCCATACAGAGGTAAGTGATGAGCTGGTAGTGAGACAAGGAACGGCGCCATATCGCCCCCACAGTGTTCCTCTTAAAAACAAAATGAAGCCATACATATTTTTCGCTACATAATTCGCTATCTACAGAAACTTATATAGGGCTACGTTTTTAGAATGAGCCTATGTTGCACACAAATCTTGCACAGTATGACATGACATGAATTGTAGAATTTCTCTTGCCTAGCACTTCAGCTTGAATATTTTTTTCACAATAGAATTTGGATAATATGAATATTGGGAATATTATGGGATTGGCTGCAATAGCTTGTGCAAACTATGTATCATAACCAATTATGAGCAGGCATGATTAACTTACCTTTTGGGACACAATTCATGCTGAGAGTGTGTCTATGATGGCCTAAAATGCCTCATCTGTAAGTTTTGGAAATGAGCAAATCTCTCTCATGGCTATTCTTCTGCAAATATTTTTCACAGGCCAAATTCATTTGATGAAAATTATTCTATAAATGATACACAGTGGATTTTTGTAATTAATTCCTGTTTCTTTTTAAGGACTAATTTATTAGAATTTTACTCTTAATTGAACCATCAATTTCAGGAGGTTATTGCTGAGATACGGTGAACTCTCTAATGGAGGTCATTGTAAAATCCACTGATGTTCCCACCACAGAGGGTTGAGAGGTTTCACATCCCACTCCTTTACTCACACTCTCGTTTTGTGTCTTTGTGTGCGTCAGAGTTATTTCTGGTGTTGGGCTCTGATCACATGCTATTCAGTTCTCACTTTTAGCAAGGGCTCAATTTCTCTTTTGTAGGTACTTCTTCTTTCATTCTGTTGCTTTCTCGTGTTGCGCTATACCCTCTTACATAAGACTTGAACATGCAGGTATGTTATGGTGACTGTTTTATGGTCTCTAGATAGAATATGAAGAGAATGTGGCATTTGCTGATCAAGCAGGCTTGAAAGCCCCAAAGACATACAGTACAAATCTGTCACTGGAATGTCACACAGGCATTTATAGACATAATGCTAGTGATTGGTTGGCCTTGGTAATGATATGTCCCATATTTACCTCAAGTTGTGTCTTCTACAGACGTTAAACCATGGGAAATGTAGAGAGCCAAAATGGAGATCTTGCTTACTACAGTCAGGGACATGGCCACCTCTCACGAAAGCACATGACCCGATCACTTCGCATATCTAACAAACAGTCTCGACGATCACGTCATGCCTCGACCAGCAAGGTTGAACACCGCAATTCTGAGTCAAGCACAAAATCCAGCAGCACTCCTTCCATCCCACAATCCCTAAGTGAAAATGGCCTAGAACCGTTCAGCGAGACAAATGCTTTGGAGAGCTATGGGGGAACCATTTGGGTGGACCGAATGGCAATGAACTTGCGGCCAATGTCCTTCCATGATAATATGGGCGATCCCACCATTACACCAGGCTCAGAAGATGGAGTGGAGATGGACACAGTGGTGCCAGATGGTTGTGACGATGACGGACTTTTCACAGGTGAGGACACATACCTGCAGAGGACCAGAGATGGTCCTCGGGAAGGTGGCAGCTTTAAGAAGAAGCGCTCCAAATCTGCTGACATGTGGAGAGATGATTCCATGGAGTTCTCGTTGTCAGACCTTAGCCAAGAACATCTGACAAGCACAGAGGAAATTATAGGGACAAATGAGGATGAAGACAAAGGCTTTGCCAACTGTGGAGGATGCCGTCGTACCTCCAGCCCAAGAACACTCGAGTCTCATTCAGGAGAGAGAGCCAACTCTTTAGATGAACTTTGCACACAGAGGCTACCTCCTCTTCGTGGCTCGCACCATCTTTATAATGGACACAATACAGAGAGGACAGAACGTGTAATGAACGGCGAGATCTTGTCTCCTGCTGAGGAGGAAGGGAATGGATATGGAGCGTACACTCTTCCCTGTCGTCGCTCTCACTGCCTGTCAGAAGGGCTGTCCAATCACCAGACTACCATCTGCTCACGTATGCAGGGACGACGTGCACAAACAACACATGTGAGTTATGTTTCTAACACATGATTTTTCATATCTTCAAAAAATAAACACAATCAATGATTTATGAAAGTTATGAATCATGTGCTTTTCCACTTTGTCCATTTTCAAGGCTCTAAAATAGTGTCATATAATCATTGTATAACCTAGTTGCTAAAAGTGCCAAACATCGGAACTGGTTAAATAGACCCTTATGGGATTCTCTGAGGAAACACTTTTAACTCTCCATCTACTTTTAGGTCTAGTAAAATCCAAAAGATAAAAGCACTCTAGGACTTTTAATACTAAATTTAAATAGGCTTTTACCTTTCATGTTTGTGCATATGTAATGCGATTTAATTTGTCTTTGCTAGTCAAAGTGTTTCAGATTTTGAAAGGTCTCGATGGAACTTCAAACTAAATTTTCCCTCAGTCATGTTCACGTCTCTGACAGCTACTGTGGGGACCAGTTTTTTTGAAACGTGATATTTTCTATGATCAATCTGTGAGGAACTTTAGTGTCAGCACAGGGAACCTTCACCTTCTCTTTAGCATGCCTTCCTCTTTCTGTTCCTTTTTTATGCACAGGTAAACAACTACAATATTAGTCACTTCCTTTGTTTATGTCAAAAGAGGAAAGAAAGATTAACCGTTTAGAGTACAATGGAAGTTAACTTCCATTACTGTTTTTATGAAATGTCAAGCTGTTGTTACTGTTTTGGGTGACATTCTAAGAAGAAATATGATTTGGACGATGTCCCATATTAAGTTCTGTCACATTTAATCTTCATTAACTCATTTTCTTTGTGTGAAGGATATTACGGCTGGTGAGGGCAGTGAATATGGAGACAGCGGTATTGATGGTGGTGCTGCTGAGGTTGAACATTCCTCGCGCCGTTGTAAGGCCATGTCTGCATCCTTCTCCGTCTACTCCACTGCTAGTGAAAGCATCTTTGCGGGAAGTGACAGTGGCAGTAGCAGCGGAGGTGGAGGAGACCGTCAGCCAGGTGGAGATCAAGGTGTCTATGAGAACTTCCGTCAAGAGCTGGACATGAACTCCCGACAAACAAGGGAATGCCTTGAGGAGGCCAGTTCAGCTGCCAGTGATGAAAGAAGCAGTGGAACTCTCAGCTCTATTTACCCCTCTGACATTTTGCTCACCGCAGTGCAGGGCACTGTGCGAAAGGCTGGCATGCTGGCTGTGAAGAACTTTCTGGTGCACAAAAAAAATAAGAGGGTGGAACCAGCAGCAAAAAGGAAGTGGAAGCAGTACTGGGTGTCACTCAAAGGTTAGCTGTGTTTGGCATAGCATATTGCTCATTTTATTTCTGCAGTATATATTGTGAGTACATTGCATAAAATACCAGGATGAGGTGATAAGTAGGTATTCTGTTCAAATCTCCACTGTGATGGCTTCTAGTTTTCATTAACTCCATACACTTGCAAACATTTAACACTTTGTTACTGACAAGACTTTGGAGATGGCCATACATGCTTTTTATCTTATCATTTCTTGATTACTGCAACTTTTTGTGCTGTGGCATCTCCAAAACTCACATTGCTCCTTTTTAATCAGTGCAAAACGATCCCACTAGATTTTTTTTTAAAAAAAGAAAATGAGGGATCGTATCAGTCCACTCCTAAATTAACTTTACTGACTGCCTGTTCAGTTTAGAATACATTTTAATATCATTTTATTTGTTTTATTTGTTATCTCTGCAGTCAAGCACCCAACTATATCTGAACTATAACCCTTTGAGAAGTCTAAGATTTCGCAACCAGAACCTTCTTTTAATTCTGCACTTTAGACTCAAGTGCAGAGGAGATCTTGCCTCTATAATGATTGGGCCTTGCCTTTGGAACGACTTGGCAGTTGAGATCAGAATGGTCCATAGCCAATTAAGTGCCCACTAGTCCCTATTTTTAGGGGTGCTTTTACACTTGTTTCAATTGCCTAGGCCGAACCCAAGTTCAATTGTCCTCCCTTGCCACCTTCTCGCCTGTTTTGTGTTCACACTGTCTTTTTTCCTTCTGAACATCATTATGCTTGCGTCATCAAGCTGCTGTTTTGTGTATAGCTGTTGCTAGGTGACAGCCACGAAAGCTAAGCACCAAAATGGAAACATCCGCATATCACGGTCATTCTGCTTTTACTGAATCTTTTTGCTTTGTTCCCAAAACCAAAATACAGAGCGCCACTTGCGTCTATCTGCTGCAAAAAAAAACATTAAAATCGTTCAGAACATAACGCGATGTCTGCAGAAGTCGGTTTTGGTGGAGACAAGCAGATATTATGAATGTTTGCACTGGGTCAGTCCCGCTTGTCACTAAGGTGGGTGATAAACAGACATACACAGACGAATATACATTTTAAAACGATAGTTTGTTGTACAGTTGGCGGTTCACTTCCGTTATTTGGTACGATTGCATTCATATCAGAAGTGAACCGTATCAGAGTTCGCACAAACCGTACCCCAGACCACCTCTTTCAGGCGGACTACGGTACAGTTTATGGGTGCACATCCAAGTTTAGAAGACACGTTCACACTAGCTAAACACACCATACTTTGATGTCAAACGAACCCGGGTGCGGACCAAAAGTGCTAGTGTGAAAGCACCCTAAGTCACTATCAAAAGCCCACTTGTTTTCATTGGTCGGTTAAAAATTATATTTAGCCTGTTTCATGACTTATTTCTTTTTCTATCTTTATCTTTTTTTTTCTCTTTTTGTATTTCTAGTTTTATGATGTTGTAAAGCACTTTGGTCAGTCTTGTGGCTGTTTTAAACATGCTATATAAAATTAAGTAAAGTAAATTTGAAACTTGAAACTCTGTTCCACAATGCAAAGCATTTTACTTGATCTTTTGTTTTTAAACTTCTTCGCCCCCCTCTAATTAGCAATATGCCATTCACCCCTGCTATTTGACGTCAGGCTAATCACACCAAGTACTTTGAATTTTTATTAAAACTTTTGATTCAGGCTGTCTGATGTTAGTACACTTGCCATGACTAGTATCCATTCATTTTATTTTATGTTCAGGGACTTCAGCAATAGATATTGTAAAAGACCACAAAATAGCATCAAATGCATCCTTTGTGTCAGAAACATAATGTGGTTTTCTGAAGGGTTTCTCCAAACCTTGTGCTATCTATTAAAACTAAAATGATTTTTTACCAACATTGTCAACACCCATCATTAAAATATTCATGTGTTTATTATGGTAGATATTTTGAATCCTGAAACTTGTATTACATTTTTAGTGACATATTTTCCTTCCCTCTTGCCTTTTTGTCCCAGGATGCACTCTGTTTTTTTATGAAACGGATGGACGTTCAGGAATTGACCATAACAGCATTCACAAACATGCAGTCTGGGTGGAGAACAGCATTGTCCAGGCTGTCCCAGAACACCCTAAGAAAGACTTTGTGTTTTGTTTGAGCAATGCACTGGGAGACGCTTTTCTCTTCCAGGTAAGACAGACTCAGAAGATCAATATTGATGTGTTTGATTCCATTTGAAGTTCATGAAGATCTGTGTAGTGTAGAATTGTCCCATATCAATCCTCATTGTCCTCTGTTTCATTCAAAACTGCTGAATGCAATTTTTGAATTTCTATTAGTCTCTGTGACATTTCCATTCACATTTTCATTTTTCTCTGTGACAACATTTGTGACAACATCCTGGTTACAGTGTGACATTTTTAAAGGTTAACTAGTCATGCCTTACAGTCAGATCTGTGTGACAGTCATTGTGTTTTAGCACTGACAGATTCTTGGTGTTTCCTTTGTGATAAAATGGTTTTATGTATTGATGTTTAAACCTAAATGTCTGGAGTGCTTATTTTAGATACTAAGCCTCAAGGTTTGACTGATTGTCACCAAAATATCTATAGTGATCGTACATAATGTTGTGATACACTTCTTTTTAGACATCAGGTCAGACTGAGCTGGAAAACTGGATAACTGCTATCCACTCAGCCTGTGCGGCAGCCGTCGCCCGCCAGCATCACCGCGAAGACACGGTACGATTGCTGCGCTCTGAAATCAAGAAGCTTGAACAGAAGATTGACATGGATGAGAAAATGAAGAAGATGGGTGAAATGCAGCTTTCTGCAGTCACTGATGGGAAGAAGAGGAAGACTATCCTGGATCAGGTATACACAGGCCGTGTACTGTATGTGTTTCCACTTTTTTTGAATCATGCCTGATAAAGTCAAGGGCATTCTGTATATACCCGTTGGGTCTCAGTTGCCATTGGATTAAAATATGTTATTTATCCCCAAGGGTTGAGACAACAATGTTAACGAGGTGTCTTTAGAGTATTAGTAATTAGATCTTTGGTATTATCTTTTGATAGTGATTTACTTGGTTAAAGGTGCTGTATGTACATTTTTGACTCTTCTAAAGCATAAAAATACCATAATATGTTTATAGATATTTCAGAAACATGCTAAGTGATTATTCTTGTTTATCTGAAAAACAATGCTGAAGTCAGATATTCTGCTTTGTAAACAAGTTTTCCGTGCCAAAATGCTGTCTTTGTTTTTTTTTTTTTTTTTTAACCTGCCCAATGCCAGTTTAGCGAATTATATTTCAGCACCCGGGTTGCCTTGTTCGAAAACTGCATGTTTCATTCATTCATTCATTCAGAAAAGCTCTCAAAGTATGCGTCTGTGACCGAAATGCAACCTCCGGTGGTCAGTAGCAGACTCCGAAATGAGACGCAGATTCAGAGATTATCAATTAGCAAATAATATAAATATTATGATCCTAAACATTAGGTGAGCAGGTAACATTGTAACCCTGTGTCCTAACAACACGCTTTGTGAGGAGATTTGCAGTGATAAGCAATTTGGATGTTTGCTCTAGACAAAATATGACAGAAATTTAAATACAGCCATTCAGAAGCACAAAATATGCACTCACTCACAAAATGGTAAGTTTTACTATCTAATTGATACATATTAAACATCTTTAACATCATTAAATGTACATGCTGAATCACTTTCAGCAGTACAGCAATAAAGGTCATGTAAAATGACATTCAAACTCACATTATTAGCATTTACCATTGAATAAAGCACATGAGGTGTACTTGAGGTAAACAGCACTGTCAGTTTGCTGCAAGAAATAGAAACTGCATCTAATATATCAATTTGAGGTGCTGGTTAGTACAAAAACTATTTTTAATATGGAAAATATTCCCATTATCACGTGCTGTTGCTTTTACTTAGAACACGATTTAAATCAGCCTTTAGGCTCAATCGTCAGACTTGCTCCTCAATCTGCCAACCTGCGCTTGCATTTGTTTTGATCCAGGAATGTATTACCTAGTTCAACCACTGGGTGTCAAACTTACATACTGCAACTTTAATTAGAACATATTAATCATGCAGTACATTTGTTTAATTTTTGTGCTGTGCAAACATTACTTATAATCTATCGCATCTGAAATAAAAGTTAGTTTTTCCATAATACATAAATACAAAACTATACAAATTAATATATAATTTGTAATTATACGAAAATCAAATACATATATATATTTTTTTCATTTAAATATAGTAGAATATTATCTCAAAAATATGCATGCATGTGAATAATAATATTGGAGTATTAATAATGTAGTAATAATGGGCAACGCTGTGGCGCAGTAGGTAGTGCTGTCGCCTCACAGCAAGAAGGTTGCTGGTTCGAGCCTCAGCTGGGTCAGTTGGCGTTTCTGTGTGGAATTTGCATGTTCTCCCCGCGGTCGCCTGGGTTTCCTCAGGGTGCTACGGTTTCCTACACAGTCCAAAGACATGTGGTATAGGTGAATTGGGTAGGCAAAAATTGTCCGTAGTGTGTGTGAATGAGTATGTATGGATGTTTTCCAGAGATGGGTTGCAGCTGAAAGGGCATCTGCTGCGTAAAACGTGCTGGATAAGTTGGCGGTTCAATCCAGGCAACCCTGGATTAATAAAGGGACTAAGCCGAACAGAAAATGAATGAATGAATGTAATAATAATGTAATTAAATACATTTTATGTTGAATTTGATTAATTGCAATTTATTGTTTTTTATTTAAATAAATATTCCCTGTTTTGGTGATTTTGACATTCAAAATAACATTTTTTGTGGGTTTTATTCTACTGTATATTTGTTTTGCAGAGGATTGTACGTGTTTTTAATGTGCCTTTCTGAACTAATCTCTGACTAACATGTGATTTGATTGTTCTTACATAAAAGAGGAGTGTGCAAATGCTTATTTGTGTGTGTGATGTACTTGTCTGTTTGTGTGGAGGTGGGGATACTCCTCCGTGGTCTCGGAATAGACTCAGGTCATGCTGTCTTGAAGGAGGCCTGCTGACTAATGATTTATCCCAGCATCCTCCCCCAGTAAACAAAACCGTATTAAAAACACTGCCCACTCTCTAATAGTCAGCAGCTTAAGGGCCCTCATCATTGTGTGGACAGAGAAAACAAAAAGTGTTAATGCTCAAGTATTGGCAAAGTGGGATAAGAAGTGAAATCTTTCTTTCTTTGTGTTCAGATATTCCTCTGGGAGCAGAATTTGGAGCAGTTTCACATGGACTTGTTCCGGTATCGCTGTTACCTGTCCAGCCTGCAGGGTGGTGAACTTCCAAATCCAAAACGCCTACTTGCTGTTGCTTCCCGTCCCACCAAACTGTCCATGGGTCGTCTTGGCATTTTTTCTGTGTCATCCTTTCACGCCCTGGTATGAAATATGCACATATACTTTAGAGTACACTCAGTACTCCCTCTTTCTTTCTGTTTCGCACTTATCGTCATCTCATTCACACTCTCTAGCACGTTTTGTTAACATCCACTTTATTTTATCCACTCCACAAGAGCCCGGTGAGCTCTGAGCTGCCTGCCAGCTGGTTCTTGGCCTGAGTCCTAACAGAAACTAAATAACTAAACATGCTGTCATCATTGTGTTTTTGTTATTTCTGCGGCTCAACAGAAAGCGTACAGAATGGAGTAATGTGAAGTCAGAGAACCACAACTCTCACCTTAAGAGAGTCACAGCAATGCATAGAAAACCAACTTCTATTTCATTACGTAACCTTTCCTTCAAAGCCAAAGCAAGTTTGACAGAAAATCACTGACACTTTAAACAGTAAAAAGGAAGTTTTTTTTGTCAATGGCACTCAAGTGGTTGATCAATAACTGTCTTTTCACACTATCCCTTTAGTTATGTTACAATTTAATTGGTGTTTTTAAAAGGATTGTTACTGGCTGCTAAGCTGTTTTTTTTTTTTAACTTGTCCTTTGTTATATATTCTAGCTTCAAAAAATTAAAACAAGCCACAAAGGCTATGTATTTAGATGCTGTACTGTACTGTAGAGTTCAACTACTGTGGTTTTATGTTTATGGGAACATTACTGAGGAAATCCTTTATGACTTCTGTGGAGCTAACATTTATTATCCCAGAAATGTCAGTGTGGTTTAGTGGCGGGGTGTGTGAACAGGACATCTTCACACTATGGCAGTTTATGTGTGTACTACTTCTGAAATGAGTCATGGTGTCAGATTTTTTTTCCCATCACTGATCTTTACTTGAAGCCTAAAGGCAAAGGGATATTTTCCCCCATTCTCTTTCCTGATTTTCCCCACAGTGACACTAAGGCCATTTGTAATCAATGAAGAAAGTGTTAACACTTTAAATGCTGCTCTACTCGAACTGAAGTCTAATATTGTCATCAAAACAGTTCAGTAAAAGCTCTTTACTCATTTACACAAAAGTAAAGATTTTGAACTACAGTTGAAGTCAGAATTATTTTCCCCCCTTTGATTTTTTTTTTCTGTTTTAAATATTTCCCAAATTATGTTTAACAGAGCAAGGAAATGTTCACAGTATGTCTGAAAATATTTTTTCTTTCTGAAAAAGTCTTATTTGTTTTATTTTGGCTAGAACAAAAGCCGTTTTAAATTTTTTAAAAAACATTTTAAGGTCAAAATTATTAGCCCCTTTAGGTATATTTTTTTCGATAGTCTACAGAACAAACCATTGTTATACAAAAACTTGTCTAATTACCCTAACCTGCCTAGTTAACCTAATTAACCTAGTTAAGCCTCTAAATGTTACTTTAAGCTTTCTAAAAGTGTCTTAAAAATATCTAGTAAAATATTGTCATTAGCTAATGCACGATTCACCAATCAGATGATTCCAAACTTACTATAAATAATCAGACCATCTTATCTTAGCCATCTTCGTCTTGAAGAATCTTCCCTTCCACCCCTAGTCCTCCCCTTTTCCTTGACAGGGTGGCATGGTGTCCCAGTGGTCAGCACTGTTGCCTCACAGCAAGAATGTCACCGGTTCAAGTCTTTCCTGGCAAGTTGACATTTCTGTTTGGAGTTTACATGTTCTCCCCGTGCTTGCGTGGGTTTCCCCCAGGCTGTCTGGTTTCTTCCCACAGGCCAAAGACATGCGACATAGGTAAATTGAGCAAACCAAATCAGCACCAGATGAGCTCTTAATCAGCAGTATATATCTTATAGCAATCTCTTATCTGCCATTCGCCATAAACAAGTAGGGTAGTTCTCGAGACCTACCTGAGCTCAAACTCCATTCTCGCCCTGCAAACGGGAAGGAGCCCAGGGCTCGAGGATCTTATTAGCTCAGTGCACTCTCTCGGGACAGCATGCCAAACACACTTTATAATCAATCATCAGCTAAGTGTGAACTCTTGAAACACAAATTAAGATATTTTAGATTAAATCTGAGGGCTTCTTGATCCTCCATAGGCAGCATTGGTCCAGGCTTGTTTAAAGTCTAGAAAAATACCAAAATAAAATCATCAAAACAGTCCACGTGTCTTCTGAAAATTGTGAAGCAATGAGAATGCTTTTGTGTGCACCCTATACTCACACTGAGGTGAAGAAATTGGTGAATAAAGTCATTATTTTTGTTTTATGTGTGCACAAAGTGTTCTTGTAGCTTCATAATATTCCAATTGAACCACTAAAGGCATTTGGTCTGTTTTGAGGATGTTTTTTTTTTCACTTTTTCTAGACCATTGCTGTCTATGTAGGATGAAGGAGCTCTCAGATCTTATCTAAAATATCTCAATTTGTGTTCCAAATATGAACAAAGGTCTCTGGAGTTTGGAACGAAATGAGGGCGAGTAATTAATAACAGAATTTTCTTTTTTTAACGTACTAACCCTTCCCCCCAACAGTGACAAATGCTAAATGGTTGTCAAAAGGCACATGTGCTTGACACTATCTTAAACGTTTATTGACTTTCTGCGTGTGTGTTGATGTTGCACAGGTGGCTGCGAGGACGGACGGGGGGATTCGTAGACGCACCCAAGCCTTGTCTCGCTCCTCCAGCAAACGAAAGAGTCGTTTCTCCTCGCTGTGGGGCCTGGACACTACCTCAAAAAAGAAAACCAAAGGCAGACCCAGCATCAACCAGGTTCACATCTGCTAGACATCTGCTAAAGTCTGTTTATGACACATTTATTCGGCGCAGTTGTTAGTCTGCATGCGTTGTAGTATAAGTGCATTAAAACAACTGCATGATATTTACTCCAGATTTGTCTCATTAAGTTGTTCTGTCTGAACCTCAGGTGTTTGTAGACGGTGAAGAAGCGGTTAAGAGGAATCTCGAGCACATGTTTGAGGACACTGGAAAGGATACGCTGGTGAGGATGACTCTAATACTTCACAGCATGCTTTACATAATTAAAACTGTCAAAGAAAATGCTGTCAGATGCAGAAAGGGTAAGAGCTCAGGCGTTAGGGCTGTGCGGAGCTCCCAAAGGGTTAGACAGAGTTAAGACACCCAAGCTGGGCTGCTGGGCCTCGGGGAGAAGCACCGGGCTCCTCTCCCACCCGGCCCGTCCATTAACAGCCTGGAGACGAAGCAGATGGCGGGTGTTTTGGGAGGGGAGTATGTGTGTGTGTGCTAGCCGTATGAGTGACATAATGTTGGAGTGTTTAATGTATTGTCTGCATGTTTTTGCCAGTGTGTGAGTGTGTTTAAGTCCCTCTGACCCATTTCCCGCTTTCCTTCACCATGTGTGGGCTTGCTGTCTCTCTATGATGGCGGACCACCATCACAGCTACTCTGCGGGCAAATTGTTGAGGGGAAGGGGAGGGTGCTAGGCTGTCACCCGATAGTGTGGGATAAGCTATCTGAGCCAGGCAGCATGCCATCACTGACAACAGGCCAGACCCGCTGACAGACCCAAGAGCCCCCGAAAGACCCCACAATGCACATCCCAGCCGGTACACGTCAGCTCATCGATCACCCGCCAGACCTCTAACTGCGCCGTTGTCAGACAGAGGCGCTGAGTATTGCGCTGGGGTTTGCACATTGCTGTGCTTGGATGCCAAGTTAATTAGAGTCAGATTAGATATCATCACATTGTCTGCTGCATCGATCCAGACAGCTCTGCTTAAGTGTGATAAGGCCGTTTTGTGCAAATACAACCAGAAAAGTGACACCTTGATGAATCTACACTTAGTAGTTTTTGTGATGTCTTTTTGAGGTTGTCGATTTTCCCCATGAATTTTAGGTTTCATTGATGTCAATGTGAAACTGACCCTTTTTTCTTTGTTGATGCACATTCCCATTTTTATTGCATATTATAAGTAAAACTAATAGTAGCCAACATTATTTTCAACTTTCCCTTTCGGGTAATGTTGCCAATTGATCCAAGCAATTCCTCAAGCAATTCCCAATGGATGAAGTCTGGGTCCGTTATACATTTTTAGGATTGCACAAGAATATAATGGTGATTTATCAGGTGGGCCTGATAAGTAAAATACAAAATGAAATAGTAAAAACTTAAAATAAAGTATAGTTCCAAATGGATGTAAGTTTCCTGCATTTGTCGGGTTGTGTATTATTGTGTATTATATTGGTATCTGCGATCATATACTGTAGGTATCTGTCTGATAAGTAAATTTGGACTTAAAAACTAAAAGATTAGTATAAAATGGGCACATGATTGCAAAATGTAAGTTAAACATAAAATGCAACGAAAAAATGCAAATAGGCTATAAAATTATATATATATAAAAATAGGCCATGATAGTGTAAACATATATAAAATGTAAAATATTAAGAGATAAATATAAAGAATAAAAAATAACTTATAATAAAAATAAAACCTAATTTTTAAATAATTTTTCTAAATAAATTAGAATAAAAAATAACTTATAATAATAATAATTTTTAGGTGTTTTTCCAAAATAACATAATTCCAGGTGGATGAATCAAGTTCCATTCATTATGGTATTTATCATGGTATTTATGTCTGTATCAGTCTGATATGTAAAACAGACCATATAATAATATTATATATATATATATATATATATATATATATATATATATATATATATTGATATCTAATGTTGACTTTATTTGCATTTTAAAATAAAAAAAACGTTTCAAATTTTATATTTTTGTAAACAGATCACATTACATAAGTTAAATAGATTGTGAATACTATTTTACAATGCCATCAACCTCATTCCTAAATTGTTTATTTCTTTATTTATTTGCTTTAGCACAAAGACCAAGAAGGTTCAGTAAAAAGCCTGCCTCAACACAAGGCGGACAGTGAAGTTTGGGTTCCTGACTACCTCACGCCTTCCTGGGTCTCTTTACCTGATGATCGGCCAGTGTTGGCTATCATACAACCTGGAGAGACAGCCATGGAGGCCCTGGAGGCCCTGTGCAAGGTACATGTCAGATCTACTCACAAACAGAACTGTTCAAATCAAATAGATTACCATGTGACTGCTTGAATCCTGTCAAAATGAAATTTCAAGAGAGAAGTAACAAGATCTAGGTTACTGTTTATTCCTCATATTGCATGTTTTATCCATGTTTCTGTCATTTCAAATTGAACATAAAGTTTGGTACAATAGGGTACATTATACAACATTATGGTCCCAGGAAAGTATTGCAAAATACATAACATTGATGAAAATGTAGACATACAGTATAAGTGTTTTGAACATTAATATAAAAATAGAAATCTTGAACCTATTGAAATTGTGATTGTAACATGTATCACATTTTGTCTTACAGCATTAGCTCATGTTAGCTATGATTATGTCAGCTGTACAATGTGTTTCTTTGACAAACAAGACCCTAGTATCACAATTTCATCATCTTGCAGACCACTAGCTATTACAATTAAGAGGAAATATGACTTCTAAACACTTCAGTATCATCAGAGCAGAGTAATATTATGATTCTGCCTAACATCTCATGTGTCTCATTTCCTGAAAACATGAACCTCCCATTCTTTAAAGTTTTTTTTAGACGAAACTAAAGCTTATCGTACCATTTCCCAAGGCAAACTTCTAACATGTCAGTGAATGATTTCTTCTTGCGGTTATCTTCCTGTTATCATTCTGCTCTAGTAGCTCTCACTTCTCAGCTGCTAGCACTGCAGAGTGTTCTAGAAAGCTCTTATCCACAGTTTCTCGTAAATATGTTCTGAAGCATTTGTGT
Source organism: Danio tinwini (assembly GCA_903798205.1). NCBI lineage: Eukaryota > Metazoa > Chordata > Actinopteri > Cypriniformes > Danionidae > Danio > Danio tinwini. Next base: position 12,136,050 of record CAIGQZ010001492.1, on the reverse strand, counting down.
AACGAGAACACACACACACGTTCCATTCACACTCGAATGCCAGTGGAGCAGCACATCCAGTATTTACATTTATAAGTTATGTACACGCATCTCTGTAGATACAGCGTAACATGAAACATAAAGAACTATAAATAAATCATACTGCAACGGAGGAAAATGGACGCTCTAAATCCTATAAATGGTTATCTGTCAAGTCCTGAAATAAAATATTAACCAATTTACATTGGCAAACATAAAGCTCTCATCTTCTGTAATGGCCTTTTTTTAGAATTCATTTTAAAATGGTCGTAAATAACATCACTGATTAAATGCTGATGTTTACAGTATATGACTGAATGTAAATAGTTTCTCAATGGTTATTTAGAATTTCTCTTTGGATCAGCTTTTTGATTGGACTCTCTGGAATATTTCATTCTTATTGGGCAATTTCAGCATTTTGTAGTCAAATATGTTTATATAAAATCAATATGATGATATCTTATATAAGGATGTATGCTTTATGGCTTGTATCTATCTATAGTCTCATTATTTTTAAAATAACAACTTGATGTTATTCAGATCAATATTTCATAACCCTTTATAATCTATACTAAATAAACAACCAAACATGTCATGAAATATTGATTTGAAGTGAAATAAACCATATTGTAAGTGGGATAATGTTAAATATAATATAATATAACATAAAATATAATATAATATAATATAATATAATATAATATAATATAATATAAT
>CAIGQZ010001492.1:12124571-12135305 GCA_903798205.1 Danio tinwini | reverse complement strand
ATATAATATAATATAATATAATATAATATAATATAATATAATATAATCTTCTCACTACACTTTACACTTACACAGCTGTAGATTCATGTCTTGTCTGGACCATTGGGACAAAGAGTAAATTTTTTTAAAGAGGTTATTGAGTGCAGTACTTCTAGATGAAAGGCAAAGGGTCAGAATGAGGCTCATAACCTCAGATGTCTCTTGTGGGCTTCATACATTAGCCATCCCCCATCATTTCTGCTTAGCGATCATACAGACATCCTAGCAATGGCTCCATATATAAGATCACAATCCATGCATCCAGTTCTCTTTTAGTGCAATGTGTAATTTTTGACAGACTGACCACTACTTAGCCATAGACGATAGACAAGAGTGACTATGTTTACATGGACACACCAGTAATCAAATTATTTACCTTAATCTGAATAAGACAATAATATGATTAAGGTGTTTACATGAGTTGCTTTTTGAATGTTCCATTTATGATCCCATTTTGCATGTTATAACACGTAATTTAAATAAGGTCATTGCGTCACTGCGATATCCACATTTCTTCTTCCGGAGTTTAATGTAATTTCGGGTGTTTCATTTTTCATTTGTCGACTTTAACTGCAGTTTGGCACATTCACTTTCATTAGGTAACATTTCATGCATGCCTCCCGTGACAAGTGAGATATTGGATGTGAGTATGAACAGCTGGAAGAGTGTTGTTTTAATGGATTTTTTTTTTTATTGCGCGCCGAATGGGATTGCATTTCACGGTGTATATATCTGTGGTCCTTCACTGACTCGGTAGGTGCAGAGAATAGTGTCAAACAGCCGTGTGAGTACAGACTATCCTTTCGTAAAACGATGTGAAAAGTCCTACGTGACAGTAATAGTTTGATTAAGGTGTTTACATGTCTGTACTAAACTTCAATAATGCGACTAAAATCACCATACTCCACATGTCTTAATCCGATTTCTGTTTAGTTCGATTATGACCTTAATTGGAAATCAAAAATAATCAAAAATCGCTGTTTACATGGTAGACTCTTAATCAGAGTATTGTCTTAATCATATTAAAATCGAATTATTGGTGTCCATGTAAACGTACTCACTGTTGTCAGAAAGATCCCTGTTAACAAAGATCTGTGAAAATAACTAAAAACGCATTATTATGCATTCCAGGACAGTAGATGGTGATGCCACATTGTAAAAGAAACACTATAAGCATGCTCACATACAGTCCTGTAGAGTGACATTGCTGTTCTATTTAGCTCACACATGACTACAGATTAAATATGTAATACAGTATGCACGCACATAAAGCCACTGTTTACAAGAAGATATTTTTCAAAAACTTGCACTAAATTCTATTCGTTTGTTTTTTTTGTATTGCCATAATAGCCTAAATCTCACAGTGGCATTTTACAAGCAGTAAACTTGAATTTCTAATTCATAATTTGGACTTCCTCCCTACAATTTAAAGTTTATATCTCACAATTCTGGAATTAGGTGTTTATATCATGCTATTCTGACTTTCCCAGTTTCACAGAAAAGGATTAATGCTAGTGCTAGACTAAACCGCTAGACTAGAACTGTCTTAAATGAAAATAACTTGCAGAGACGTGTCTTAAAATACGTTGGTTCCATTGTTTTGTGTTAATATGCGCCACAGTAATGTTTTTTAAAGGCATTTTTTATAAAAGTTTTTTAAATACCCTAATTTAATTAACTACACTATAAAAAAGCTGGTTTCCATGCAATTCCTTCATGTTGTCCCAAACCAAATCCATTAAGTTAACTTAATCATTTTTACAAATGTAAGTGGATTGAACATAAAACAATTAAAGGTGCTGTATGTACGTTTTTGACTCTTCTGAAGCATAAAAATACCATAGTATGTTTGCAGATATTTAAGAAACATGCTAAGTTATATACTTGTTTATCTGAAAAACAATACTAAAGATAGTTATTCTGCTTTGAAAGTGTATGGTATGTGCTGGAACGCTGTCTTTGTTTTGGTTATTTTAAACCACCTAATGCCACTTTAGCCAATTATATTTTAGCACCCCTGGTTGCCTTGTTGAAAAAACGCCTATTTCGTTCATTCATTCGTTCAGAAAGTATGCGTCCATGACCAAAATGTGACCTCTGGTGGACAGTAGCAGACTCCACAATGAGATGCAGATTTAGAGTTCCACATGTGGTTACTAATTAGCCAATGATATAAATATTACAAACATAAACATTAGGTGAGCAGGTTACATTGTAACCTCGTGTTCTAACAACACGCTACATGACAATATTTGCAGTGATAAGCAATTTAGCTGTTAGCAGCAGACGAAACATGACAGAAATTTAAATACAGCGATTTGGAAGCACAGCATAGTGCACTCACTCATGAAATGGTAAGGTTTATAATCTAATTACTACATATTAAACCTCTTTAACATTATTTAATGCACATGCTGAATCACTGTTATGTGTTGGTTTTGAGTCACAGTTCTAAAGTTCAGTTTCAAACAGTTTATTTGATTTTCAAGATCTGAGGTGAACTATCTGCTGCTGCTTTCAGTAGTATGACAATTAATGTCATGTAAAAACTTACAATGTTAGCATTTAACACTAAATAAAGCACATGAGGTGTACCTGAGGTACAGTGACGTGCGATGTGGCTGTCTCTTTCAGGGTCATATTTACATGCACCCAATATATTTGCCAACTACCAATGGTGTTTCATATTTCATATCAGCATTCTTTCTACACACATGGCAGGTACATATTGGGCAAATAAAGAATTTTAAATGTATAGCGATTCAATATGCCTCTTATTAACACCAAGGTGGGCGCTGCAGACAGCCTATAACAAGTGACACAGCATCACGGCGGATACGCTCTCTCTCTCTCACTCTCAAACACGCAAGCACACACGCAGACACACACACACACACACACACACACACACACACACACACACACGCACACACACACACAGGATCTGCACACTGGTCTTACCTTTACTGTAAATTATGTCTTGAATACCTTGAATTACTTTGGAATGATCAAGTTATCTCCTGTTCTGTCATTTGAAGCACCCCCTTTAGCTCCTGCATTGGTCGTGCATTTTTTATTCACGTTTTGAGCTAAGATATTAACATTACATCCACGATTTTTACCTTAGTGAGATAATCATTGTCAGTTTTCTGTTGTTTACCAGTTAGAAATAGAAGCCGTTTCTAATATATCAATTCGGGTGTTGGTTAGAACAAAAACTCCTTTTAATATGGAGAATATTCCTTCTATCGTGTGTGATTAGTTTTATATAGAACATGATGTAAATCAGCCTTTAGGCTTGACCGTTAGACTTGCTCTTGTTGGTCCTCAATCTAAGTATTGCAAAAGGAGTGCAATACCTAGTTCAACCACTGGGTGTTTAAGTTGCCCAATACCAACAAAAAATAAAGAAGAATTGTGTTGACAAACTTTAATTAAGTAGTCTGAACAAGCAGCAAAAGTAATTTTACGAGTGTAAGGCCTAATCTCGGCTTAAGCTAAGCCCTGTTTGTGAAACTAAAAAAAGTAGTCAGATCTGTGAGGTAAAAAGTTTGTTAATATGTTTTAATGTTTTTTATTATTCCAAAGTCAGAATCAAGCTACATTCAAGTGTAAAACAAGACACAAACTGTAATTAGTGGTGATAATATGTTTTTGATCTCACAGGTTCACAAACTGGAACTTTCCAAACATTACATACGGCTGAAGTTTCTCGTCGACAATCAAGTGCAATTGTACGTCCCCAAGCCAGAAGAGGACCTCTGTGACCTGGTGAGTCCAAAGAAAAGAGCCTGTCAGCGGCCACACCGTGTCCTGGACAGCTAAGAGCACTTAGCGGTCACAGACACAGCGTGGGGTGAATTTATTAGACTGTGACGGCTCTACAAAAAGTTTTACGTTCTGACTGCAATCTAGGTTAAAGCGAGTTTAAACTCTCCGACAGCATTGAGGAAAGGCTGCTGCATATGTTATGAATTATGTAGAAGATGCATGTACTGCATAATGCACTCTGAATAGTTCTTCTATCCCTGTAGCTGTGTGTTTGTGGAATCAAGGGAAAACCACCTCTGAAACGACTATGCAACCTCAAAAGCTAATTTACTTTGCTCTTCTTTATTTCATGGCCGTTCTTCTAAGATGACAGAGCGTCTTTGTGTTTTTTCCTTGTCTCCTCTCATCTTTTCTTTCCCTCTGTAGAGACTTGACTTTTTCGTACTTTTGTTCTCACAGAAATGATCAAAGCTTCAGTTTTGTCTCCAGCTCTCTTGAGAATGTGCTGATTTTTATTTAGCGTATATAGCCATGCCATGAATTTCAGCAGACTAAGACATTTTTCTGTGATGTATGTAAGCCCTTTCTGAAGTCATACAGCAAATGAACTGTACATCCTAAGAGTGCAATCAATCTCAGCCTCTCTCTCTCTCTCTCTCCCTCTCTTTCTCTCTCTCTCTCTCTCTCTCTCTCTCTCTCTCTCTCTCTCTCTCTGTCTTCCTGTGTTCAGCTCTACAAAGAAATCGAAATTTGTGCCAAGACAACCAAAGTCATCCAGTTTGACAGAGATGAGTCCTGTGCCATAGGCTATGGTAATAATGCTGTTTAGTTTATTTCAGCTGTTATTTAGTTTCTTTGTTCCTGTGTTAAGTTATTTACCTCTCTTTTTTTTCTCGTCTCCAGGTTTCTCTGTGGCGGTGGTAGAGGAGGATGGAGGCCAGCAGCTTCATATCACTGATGTGAAAGCCGGAGGTTTGGCATTTGCCAAAGGTGTGTGATAATACTCAGCAGACAATTCTTATTATAGCTGAACCATGTACAGTGTTGAGCAGATACTTTGAAACTGTAACATTAATAATAATAATATATAATTGCTTATACTGTATAGGAGAAATTTAAACAAAAATAAGTCAGGCGACTCTTTAGAGAGTTTAAAAACTGCAATTGTTTTAAAAAATATATAGTTAAATATAAAATTCAAAATCAAATATTCAGAAAAAATATAAAAATGAAACTAGGTTATTGAAAAATATCAGAAAAATAATGTAAATACGTCATGTAAATCTAAGTCTTTAAGACTATGAATCTCAATCAAATCTTATGCCGTCTCTTACACTGTAATGGCCAGGGTGGGAATTGCATGGCAGATTGACCCCCCTAATTAATGCTTGATTGCCCCTTAAGGACGTCAAAACAAAATGTATGGGGGACAGTTCTTAAATACTGAGAAAAATTTCCCTCTGATATGAATGTCAAATAATAATATTAATAATTAAAATAATAGATAATATAAATATACATTTGACAACCCCTATAATGGTTCAAACCATTGTGAACGCATAATCCTGTCAATCAGTCTATTTTAGGAAAAAGTGGGAAATTGGAAGATCTAGAGCACTGATAGACTTTGTTTTCTTGTAAAACAATTGTCTAATAATAAATAATTGTCTAATAATAAATAATCTACATTTAGCCTAAAAGTAAAGTCAAATTATATACATAACGTTTGTAGTCTGACCTACAGTAACATCTGAAATAGCTAATTAGAACATACTGTAGGTCAGAATACACTAAAAATCCCTCAAAACGCTGTAAACTTAAATACGTTGTGTTAATAAACTAGATGTAATAAAAAAAAAATACATAAATGACTGCAGCATGTATTACACAAACTAACCAAGATCATCAATGTATAATCCGCACACTGGTAACGACCTCACCTGTGGTAATTTCAAAAAAACTGCTGAGAAATTAGCAGGGGAGTAGGGAAGAGACTGAACTGCGCTGACTGACCCAAATCTCCACTGGACTGGAGGAAAATCATTTAAAAAGCTTTCACATGAGCACAGGATTACCAAGAGAAGCAAATTAAAACCATTACACACTGCCAGTGATATCTGTGCCAAGCGAGTGCGTTCATTAAGAGCAGTCTTCAGAACAGTTTCAGACACTCTCTGTTCCAGTTTGTCCCGGTATTCAGTCTCAGAATATTTTAATTAGTGGTGCTTGCTAAAATTCACTTTTATTATTTCTACCCATACTCAAGGTTGGGGATTTGTGGGAAACCACAAAGTATTATGTTTGAATGTGTCTGAATGTGCAGTATACAAAAGGCATGGCCTTTTTAGCTATTTCAACCACACCTATGCTGGTCTTACCTGGTTTTAGCTGGTCTTCCAGCCAGGTTTAGCCTACAGCTTACAACTTTCCAGCCTGGGAGACCAAAAAAATGTTCAAAACCTTGGACTTGCCTTCAGCAAACCAGGCTTTTGTTTCAGTATTGTTAGTATTTCTACCCAGAAGGACTTGGAAAAGTGGCAGGGTTGTAGAAAAGGTTTGTCTGGATGAATAAGTTAGGTGGATGCAAACAAAAGTGGACATTGTCTATTTATTTATTTATTTATTTTTGTTTGTTTGTTAAAAAATATTCCCCACAAACCATTAGCTTATTCAGACCATGTGCTGTCCACACTGAATGAAGCGAGTGTGTGCGAAATACACACGGACAAATTGGCTGGAGGTAATACTCAAATCCAGGACACAGTTTGGACGCGCAGCACTGGGGGCGATTGTTGATGACATCACCCCAACATTCATCATCACTCTGTTGCCCTGGGCAAAGCTGAGCCATCCAATAAAAAAGCCTTTATTACAGCTGACATTTTGCTTCATGTAAAAACTGGGTCACACTTTAGGCAGTGAGTGCATGCATGCATGTGTGTAAAACCATACAGCATTCAGAAAAGCTCCGCAACGGAGCAGGGGAAATTTACATCCTGCATGATTTTGGGGGCTGGACCCTGGTGTCGATAATCAATTGAAATAACAGTCCTGCCTAACGAGCATTATGTGTCCTATTGGAGGCTAATTGAGTGGCTGATGTGTTGGTAATTGATAATTTAGTGAGGGGGAGGAGCAGTACAAGTCCTTTCTTTGTTCTCATTCTGCTACAGTACATTTACACATTCAACAAATCTGCTTTGAATCTGTTTAAGTCTGACGTCACAGAGTTTTGTGTCCAAACACTTATCAGATGCTAACAGAAAATGACAAATGATAGTAATATACGCAGAAAATGTTTCATAATAGTATTTAAAATCATGGTTGTCATTTTTATGTCCATGCCCAATCCGCATGGATAGTCAGAGAGTGATTCTTCCTTTATAAATAGTTAAAGGTCAGGTGAAGTGCTTTGAAATGTGCATATTTTGTTCGATGTGTGACGTAATCTCAACTGAAACATGAAGAGAGGGGATATATAGCTCCTCCCCCTTTTAAAAACAGACAATAGTACTTTTTTATCACAGCTCTGCCAGTGGAGGTGGTTAAGCTCAAGTGCATCAAATGAAAAGCAAATGAGAAGCGGCTTGAAAGGGGGGCAAGACATGTCGGATATTAGAGAGCATTTGATTGGTCAGATGATTTGATGAGAAAGTATGGCGTAACGTCAACAAAATTTGATATAAGCGGATGTGATATTTTCTAAATGCAAATTTTGTCACTGTTTTGAAGCACGCTAGCTCATAGATATTCTTAAGACTAACATTCTGACAATAACGTCTAAAAAAAATTAATTTAATTCCACAGAGACTTAACATTTAAAACTTAAAACACCATAATATTGTAAAAGATTCAATATTAAGTGCAATATCAAGTTTACCGAAAGTCACAATATCACGGTTAATATTAATATTACAAAAAATCATGACTACATAGGTTTTTTATGCTACTTTAACTTATTTTAATAAATTAATCAGGCTTCAACTGCAATTTTTAATTTATGCAAAGTTTAATTTAATATTTTTAGTCAGTTTGGATGATATAAGTTGAGATGACTAGAAGAGTTTATTGGATTCAACTAAAAAAATAGTCCAGCAAGACTTTTTCTACAGTGTAGCCTCTGATTGAATAAAAGGTATTTTAAATTTTTTTAAGATAATTTTTAAGATCATTTAGGAACTTTTTTTTGTGCGATGCCAAGTGCATTTGCTAAATTTGCTTACCAACTGGATGTGATTGTGTGTGTTTAGGTCTGCGAGCCGGCGATGAGATCCTGAAGTTGAACAGTAAACCTGCGAGTGTGCTGGAGTTGGCAGACATGCAGGCTGCGTTTGCTCTGCCCTCTCTCACCCTGACTGTCAGCACGCTGCCCGCTGCCGATCCGCACCAGCTGTGCCAGCTTCCTCCCCGCAGATCAGATGGAGCGCAAGACCTCTGTACTGACATCTTCTCCCAGAGTCAAGGTAAACTTCTTTACCGCTGTCTTCCGATTTTCATATATTTGCATATTTTATTGTCATTATCAGCCTCTTTTGGTGACACAAGTTGAAGAGAGAGTGATTTACAGTAGGTTTTAAATCGTTTGAGATTCTGAAATGTAAACAAATCTGTGCTGGAATCTAAACATATATTACTTTTTAATATATTTACTAGATATAAGCAAATGTTCAAAAATTGGAGATTGCTCATTTTATTTACATTTTTTGAAAGACGTGTATACTAAACCAAGACTGCATTCATTCAATCACAAATATATATTTTTAAATCGTAACATTCTTACATTTTTAAATATATTTTAAAAGTTATTTTAATATCACTGATGTACTATTATAACTTTAGCATAAATACATTTTTCAGGAATTACAGTGCTCAGCATAATTGAGTGCAGCCCATTTTGAAAATGAGTAGTTTTATCAATTTCTCTGTGAAAATAGGCTATGTATTTTGGTGCATTTAAACAAAACAGATTTATTGAACAGATATAATTATTAAAAAAATATTTTAATCATCAAACATATTTAGACATTGAAAAATAATTGAGGGCAGCACGTGGCGCAGTGTGTAGCACAATCGCCTCACAGCAAGAAGGTTGCTGGTTTGAGCCCCGGCTGGGTCAGTTGGCGTTTTTGTGTGGAGTTTGCATGTTCTCCAAGTGTTTGCGTGCGGTTTTTCCGGGTGCTTAGGTTTCCCCCACAAGTCCAAAGACATGCGGAATAGGTGATTTGGGTAAGCTAAATCGACCGTAGTGTATAAGTGAGTGTGAATGGGTGTGTATGGATGTTTCCCAGTGATGGGTTGTGGCTGGAAGGGCATCCGCTGCGTAAAACATATGCTGGATAAGTTGCCGGTTTTCCACAGGAAATATAATACAATTAAATTCAAGCAAAATATTGCAAAAAAAAAGACAACCTACAAAATTTTTTACTAAATTCTTTATTTTTTGCTTCTTGATTTTTCCTCTTTTTAAATTTTGTATTTAGTATTTTTCTATAACATATAAATTTGGGTGCACTAGTTTTTGAACCGTTATCGTTATTTTGTTAGATAAGCTCCAGATTTGGCTTCAGTAATGACTAATCTAATGTATATGCACATTCCTAATAAAAATATGAATTTAAAAGATAGATTTGTGAGGGGTGTACTTCTTGAGAGGTGTGCTACTGCTTAGCACTGTAATGAATACAACTAAAATGTAAAATACCATTGTTTCTTGACATTTACATCGGTTCATAAAACATATATCGTTTTGAAAGCATATAAGCAATTCCATGCAAATGTCAACCTTGCCATGAAAAAAAAATAAGTTTTTACTAAAATAGAGAAAACGTTTCTACATTTTTTTGTGTAAGCAAGTATTTTACAGTACTTTAAAAATACTCATAAATGTATCTGTCAGTGTTTAAAACTATTATATTTAATTTGCCAAAATTACACAAGTGGCAATTTCACAGGTGTGATATCCATAACGAAAAAGTGTCACATCCATAACGACAATTTTTCCTTATAAATGCAAAAATAATAAATAAAATAAAATCAATCATGTTTGTTCGTTAGTGAGCCGACTCGTGTCTGTTTGATTAGCATTGTTTCTTTTGGGTTATGCAGTTTAATTGACAGAATTTCTACAAAGTATGTAGTAGACTGTTTTTGTTTTGGAAAATATAAACATATGTGTCAATATAATGTTAACATATACTTTTTATGTGAATTTATGTTTTGAGTTTTTACTGCAAATGTCACATCCATAACACTGGAATTGCTCATATTCATTTTTCCCCTAGCTTTCACAACAAAATCTCATTTATTAGAGCAGTACTTGATCTCCAAATTAATTATTTAAACTAAATAACTAAATAAATTTAATTTAGTTTAATTAAATAACTGAATATATTAAACTACATACCTGTTAAAACAACTCATAAAAAATGATAAAAAACTGAAATTAGAGATGAAATATAAAGCTGATGAAATCAAGCTTGTGATTAGAACATGTGTAGTGTCATAGTGATAATAAGAACATCATTTACTTTAAAATATATGTAACATTTTAAGTGTTCTTTAACTTCACTTATGATCAGTTTAATGGATCTTAGAAAAAGAAAATCTAATAAAATAATGTTACTCAATGACTTTTCATCTCTGGTACAGTCATGTTATTCACCTACTGCCTGTCCGTCTCTATTGCTCCCTCTAGAGGACATCCTGGATGAAGGTCTTGGCCTTGTGCTGCACAGCCCTGATGACACAGGCGACGACAGGGTAAACCTGATGGCAGAGAGCCCCGCTGACAGCCTGGAGGATGAAATCGACTCGGCACACAAGGTTAGAGACCACCTGCCATCAAGATTCATCATAAACACTCTCTGTTCGAACCACCGTCTGTCTGTCTGTCTGTCTGTCTGTCTGTCTGTCTGTCTGTCTGTC
>CAIGQZ010001492.1:12109672-12124561 GCA_903798205.1 Danio tinwini | reverse complement strand
GTCTGTCTGTCTGTCTGTCTGTCTGTCTGTCTGTCTGTCTGTCTGTCTGTCTGTCTGTCTGAACTGTGCTTGATTGATTGTCTGGTTCTAAATCCCACACAGAGCACATTATCCCACTTTCTTTTGCATCAGGGTCCTTTGTTTATTATTTTATAAGTTTTTTGGTGTTATTTCAGTGAATAACATAGACTTGAAGTTTGGAATTAGTACGATTTTTTAAAATTATTTTAGAATAAGCCTATTGTGTCACCAAGGCTGCATTGTTTTGGTAAAAAAATAGGGTAAAAATGTAAAATGCTAAAATAATATTACAATTTAAAGTCACTTTTATCATATTAAATGTAGTAGTATTAATAATAATAATAATAATAATAATAATAATAATAATGATAATAATAAATATTCTTCTTTTTTTCTTCTTATTTTCATTATTATTATTATTATTATTATTATTATTAGTGTTGAAAACTGTTAGGATGCTTCATGTTTTTGTGGAAATTATGATACAGTACCAATAAAAATGTGTTTAATTAATGAAGGACACATTCTAATGTTCAAGAATGAAAATAAAAACATTTCCAATGTAAAAAATGAAATAAATGCTATTTTTTTTTCATCAAAAACACTGAAAATTTAAACATAGTGCAGCACGGTGGCGCAGTGGGTAGCAAAATCACCTCATAGCAAAAAGGTCGCCGGTTCAAGCCTCGGCTGGGTCAGTTGGCAATTCTGTATGGAGTTTGCATGTTCTCCCCATGTTCGTGTGGGTTTTTCCCGGGTACTCAGGTTTCCCCCACAAGTCCAAAGACATGTGGTATAGTTGAATTGGGTAAGCTAAAATTGACCGTAGTGCACCGTAGTGTGTGTATGAGTGTTTATGGATGTTTCCCAGTGATGGGTTGCAGCTGGAAGGGCATCCGCTGCGTAAAACATATGCTGGATAAGTTGGCGGTTCATTCCACTGTGGCGACCCCTGATTAATAGAGGGACTAAGCCGAAAAGAAAATGAATAAATGAATGAATTTAAACATATCTTGGTTTCCACAAAAATTAATATTGATGATTATAAGAATAATTATTAATGACTGAGTACCAATAATTATAGACCAGCAAATCAGCATATTATATTGCTTTATAAAGGATCATGTGACACTGAAAACTGGGGTATTGGTGCTAAATATGCAGCTTTCAAGCACAGGAATAAATAAAAGTTGAGACTACATTTAACAAGAAAACAGTTACTTTAAATGGTAATAATATTTTACAATTTTACTAATAAACACAACCTTGGTGTGCAGAAAAGTCTTCTTATAAAACATTGTAAAAACATTTTTAAAAACTTACCAGTCCCAAACTGATACGAAGGGTGTGAGAGTCTGCAATCAGATGGCTGGTTAAGAGCTTTGTGTCATGTGGTCTAAGTGACCTTTGCTTTTAAGGCTGCGTTCAGAGATGGTAGCAGATGGGAAGACAGGTTGTCTTGCCTCGCGGTTCTTCACACATTCACACACTCATACTCTCACACAGAGTGATAGTGATGACACCGTCTGCCTGATGGAGGTCAAGATCACAGGAGACTGTCTAACACACACAAAGATGGAGAAAACCTGTCAGCACTCACTCATACCTAAAAGTCTGAGACCTCAGGTGAACATGTGCCTACAGACCCTCTTCACAGACTTTGATTACAGTTATTAACATCAACATTCTACAGTAGCTTTTTAGCATTTTATATACAGTACATTAGCAGAGTTTGTGCTTCATTACATTGCCATTAAATGGTAGAAAACTGGCTAAGTGTTGATCAACATTGTCAATATCTTGAATGGTTTTGTTGTTCTTTATAACATAATTGTAACGAATTAAAACTATAACTTTATAAACGTAAATGTATAAATTTAACTCAACTACTGTATATATGACCACAAAACCAATCAAAAGTGCAGAGCTAATTGCAAATCTGCAATCTGAGGATTAAAAAAAGTTGAACAATAAGAAAAAAGCTTTTAAATTGTTCAAATTAAATTTACTTAATAGAGTTTTGATATATTTATGGTAGGACATTTACTAAATGTCTTCATGAAACACAATCTTTACTTAATATTCTAATGATTTTTGGCATTAAAAAATCTATAATTTTGACCCTTAAAATGTATTTTTTGCTACTACCAAAAAATTCCCATGCAACATAAAATAACATAAGGTTTTGTGGTGCAGGGGCACATAAATAAATAAAGTGATTGTAGAAATTTGATGCTAGCTAACAGTAAACATATATAATTATAGTTACAGTGAAATTTACATTTTATCTTAAATATCACATTTATGTGTGTGAATTAAGGCCAAGATATACTTTGAAAGAAAAAAGAAACATTTTGAACAAAAAAGTTGTCATGCAATTTCAAAACAAAACTAGCCAAAACAAGTTTATTTCAAGATTTTGAAATGGCTTCACAAAGAGAATTTTCTGAAAAGCTGCCTGAACTAAAAAAGATCACTTCGTTGATCACGGTGACCCAAATTCGATTCCTGCCTCAAGGTCCTATGCCGATCCTTCCCCTCTCTCTGCTCCCCACGCTTTCCTGTTGATACTCTCTACTGTCCTATCTATTAAAGGTGAAAACAATTATATACATAATGCTGAATTACATAGTATCATTTGAGCTGCATAAGAATTTCACAATTTAAAAAAATTATCTGACTGGATTTTTACCAACCTATAAGTGGGATCTGATGATTATTTTGTCCATGTGATTTTAAAAATATAACTTGTCCTTTAGTAAATGAGCATCTGACCATCTGTGTTAAGTGTAAATAACTAAATCATCCCGAATGTTAAATAATATAAGGTTAAGTTTGATTTTTCAGTCTCAGATTTTCACTGTGGTCTCAGATGTTTGAACTTTTATACAAACACACACTATGTAACTTCCACTTCACTTGTTTTTTGTATAAATGTTATAAAGTCAGCATTGATCGTCTCTCTCTTGTGAGAGTCTAACACTTTCATCCTTACTCTTCAATAGTGTTGCTCTCAGTAGGTCAGTGTGATTGTTTTTCTGTTTACTGACCTGATATCTGGCCTCTTTTTTTGTTTCTCTCTCTTTATGTCCATGTCCTTGTCTGTCACACAGACACTGGCAGCTGGACATAGTCTCTCTGGCCTGTTCTCCGGCACACCATCTGTTGCAGGAACACATTTAGCCCTAATAATTCACTCATAACAACACCACATTTTGTGTCAGAGAGTGTGTGTGTGTGTGTGTGTGTGTGTGTGTGTGTGTGTGTGTGTGTGTGTGTGTGTGTGTGTGTTTGTGTGTGTGTGTGTGCGTGTGCGTGTGCGTGTGTGTGTGTGTTTGTCTCATCCCATTGCCTTCCGTCTCGTCCATGTTGCTGAATGAGTTGGTAGCATGTGAGTTTTGTGCTGGTAATTGACATTATGACACATGACCACACAATATAGATGGCTGCTCTTTTCGGACATTGTCAAACTAGGACAGAGAGACTCTAATTCTGGGTCACTGCTTCTAGTTCAGTTCACAGACCCAAAATACTTCCTTTTCCCAGTCAAATTCCTACTTGGTGTCACTAGGAATCATTTTTTTCATACTGATGTACTGTAATGTTGACCAAAACTTTACAATTTAGACAGAACTTCTCATGACTCCAACTGTAACTTGCATTTTGAATCTTAAATATAAGGATTACAAGTTGTTCACATTCTTCCACGAATGTGCTTATTCTTACACCAGTATGAGGAAAAGAAACACCTTACAAGTGCAACTTTAATAGTTTGACTCCCAATGACCGACTTTTACGAGCATATTCAGTAAAAGTGAATCAAACACATTCAGTGCAACTGGAGTAGTTTGACTCCTGATGAACAACTCTATTGAGCTGAATCTGGAAAAGGGAATCAAACACGTACAGTGCAACTGGTATAGTTTGAATCCCAATGAACGACTCTTATGAGTTGATTCTGATAAAGTGAATCAAACACATTCAGTGCAACAGGTGCAGTTTGACTCCCAATGAACAGCTCTATTGAGCTGAATCTGATAAAGTGAATCAAAAATGTACAGTGCAACTGGTTTAGTTTGACTCTCAATGAATGACTCTTATGAGTCGATTCTAATAAATGAGCAAACATGTACAGTGCAAGTGATATAGTTTGACTTCCAATGAACTACTCTTATGAGTTGATTCTGATAAAGTGAATCAAACATGTACAGTGTAACTGTTATAGTTTGACTCCCAAATGAACGACTCATATGGGTTGATTCTTTAAAAGTAAATCCAACATGTACAGTGCAACTGGTAAAGTTTGACTCCCAATGAATGACTCTTATGAGCCGATTCTCTAAAACTGAATCAAAAATAAACTGTGCAACTGGTATAGTTTGACTCTTAATTAACAACTCTTATGAGCTGATTCACTAAAAATAAACCAGTGCAACTGGTATAGTTTGACTCCCAAATGAACAACGTTTATGGGCTGATTCTGTTAAAGTGAATCAAACACATACAGGCCAAATGTTTAATTCCCAAATGAACAACTGTAATGAGCTGTTTCTGTAAAGATGAATCAAACATGTACAATGCAACTAGTTTGACCTCCAATAAACATCTCTTATGAGCTGATTCTGTAAAAGTGAATCAAACACATACAATGCAACTTGTAGAGTTTGACACCCAAATGAATCTCATGTATTGATTCTGAAGTGAATCAGAAACATATAATGCAAGGTGTATAGTTTGACTCCCAATGAATGACTCTTATTAGCTGATTCTATAAAAGTGAATCAAACATGTATATTCCAGCTTCTAAACTGTAGTTTGACTCCCAATAAAATACTCTTGAGCTGATTCTATTAAAAAAATGTAATAAATAAGTAATATAAATAATAAATATAAATAGTGTAGTTTGACAACCAAATGAATTGCTCCTATGAGCCTCTTCTATTAAACTGAATCAAAAAAAGTTTCAGCAGGTATAATTTGACTTTAGACTGCATGACTAATATGAGATGATTCTATGGAAGGGAATCAAACACACACAGTGCAAGTATAATCTGAATATGAGCATATTCTGTAAAACTGAATCAAAAACATAATTTATTTGTCCAATTCCTGGAAAAAGGAAACTGTTATAAGCCAGTGGTAAGTAAGTTTAGTATCCAACAGTGCAATTAGCCTACACTCAAAAAGGTCAACAAGCCACTTGCTCGATTTGCAAAATACAAATATGTCTTGTGGAAAAAAATGTTTAGTTCTGTTAAATGATTCATTCTAATTTTAGTTGAAACTAAATGAAGAAATAATCAAATTAATTAGCTGTGAACTTGTTGATTCAATGAGATTTAAGCTCTTTACATTTTATTGTGTGTACCTCCATCACAGTAGGCAGCGGAAGCTGGTTTGCATACCCACTAAAGAAAGGTCACTTTACATGCTTAGCTTAACAGACTAAACTTTTGGAATTCTGCAGTTGTGGTGTTCCTCATATATTTATGGACAAACTTGAAGACAAAAACAAAAATGCACTTGGAGTTCCTTTTGCAAGTTGACAATTAAATTTTTGCACTGTTTCCTTCAAACAAGCTACTGGGGCATGAACACTGGTGCATGAGCTTGAACGAGACTGATGTAGTGATTAAATGAAGAAGATGCACATTTGTAGCAGGACAGAAGCTCTCCTGGCCAGCAGTTATGACACTGTTCCTTTAAATGGTGTGCTAGAGCAAGTAAGCTCGGAGCAGAACAATCCCTGATGCTCAGTACATCTTTTTTTGTAATTGGTCATTTATTAAATATAGCATTGTTTTCTTTTGTTACAATTTTACAGCATTAAAAGTTATTTACAAATGCTCTTGTTATAATTTTATATTTATTTGTGTTAAGGTATAAATGTTAGTTTTTTTTGCCTCACTCCATGGTTAAACTTGCCAAAAAGCTATTTTGATACATCTTGTGAGGATGTGAGACAATAAAGATACAGTATATCGGTAATTTGATGAAATCACAGCGAGTTGGCTGCAAGTTAAGAACTTCGATGCTACCAACTAAGACAAATCTAATTGAAGCAACGAAATAGATTTTAATAAACATACATGGACAAGACTGAAACCTGTTGATATAACAAATTGAATTGATGTTTTTCTGACATTGAGTGAATAAGAATAAATTCAATCAGACAAACACAACACAAACATTTTATTTCAATTAGCTGCAAAGTTACACAGCCCTATTAAAACCATGTTGAAATTACAAGTTTATATTGTGTTCATATAACACATTTAAAGCAGTCAAACCATTTTGATTCAACAAATAGTTTTTTGAGTATACTTTGACTTAATAATTATTAGTAGTATTATTTATTATAAATATTACAGCAAATTGTGAGGCTTAAAGGTATAGTTCGCCCAAAACTGTTTTGTTGAACACATAAGAAGATGTTCTGAATAATGCTGAAAACCTGTAACCTTTGACTTCCATAGTATGTGTATTTCCTACAATGAAAGTCAATGGTTACCAGTTACCATTTTTCTTCAAAATATCTTCTTCTTTTAGATTTAACCGAAAACTGAAACTCATAAAGGTTTGGAACGACTTAAAGGCGAGTAAATAGTGACTAAAGATTCATTTTTGGGTAAACTATTCCTTTAGTTAATAATTGATCTGTGTTATGTTGTCAAAAGCTACATTTTATGTCATAAATAACATAAAATAATGGATTAGTCATCAATTCAATACATATATATATTGAATGTATCTCATTTTGACAGTGCAATAGCTTTCAATAAAAACACACCTATACCTTAATACAAAAGGATGACTAACCCCACAAAGAAAAGGTGCTTTATTTTTGATTCTCCTCAATTTTTGAGCACACCTGAAAGCTTTCTCTTGTACTGCACTACCTATTGTTCTGTATTTGTTGCTGATTTTGACAGAATGACAGCCAAAAGGGAAGCTGATTCAGCTGGGCATAATTTATGAGATTCATTTTCCCCTCATTCTCTCTCTTCCCATATTAATCACACGCCTGGTTATCGTTATTATCTCACGTCACTTATGTTTTCTTTTTCTCGCTTTGAGACGAGAAGGGGGAAAGAGAGGAGGACATCTCCTTTAATTAGCCCTGCATTCTAATTGCTTGATTATGCACATCGATTTGAATCGCTTAACTCTGATAAATTATGGAGAAACCCGCCCGAGGAAACAGACAACCTAAAAGACAAAGGACAGGAGGACTTCATTATTTTTCCAGGCTTGATAATGACTGCGTGTATCTCACAGAGGGCAGTGGAACATCCTGCTAAACCCCCAAAAATGTCTTTAGACTTATTTACAATGCAGGTTCAGCCAGCCGAGCAGTTCTGCCCTCCAGTTATCACTCCGGAGAAAATATCAATGCAATGGTTATGGGTTTAGGCTGTTAACTGTCTAAATATTGACTTTTCACATCAGCCTGGATTTGCTCTCTCTCTCTCTCTCTCTCTGTAGAAAAGAGAGGAGGTTTCCACTACTGGATTCTTTTAATCTTGATTGGTTTAAGGATGCACATGATGTGGAGCTTCATGCTTGTTGCAACCTGCATCGCATGAAATCTCAAGAGAAATTTATGGATTTGCATGTTTTTTTCCAGCTGTAAACGCTCAGGGGTGCTGCAAATCCGTTAAGCTTGTGTATGAAGTGAGTTGTGAGATAAAGACGGACAAATTGGATAAGAAGAGTAGTTTGTGTGCACCTAAGGCAGAGTTGAACTTTTATATAGGATCCAGTAAGCTTTAGTTGCATGCATGCTGAATGTTAAAAGTATTTGAATTGTTAAATGCAGTGATGTTTAGATAATACATATTCGAAAGTAAAGACTGTATCAAGCAACTGAGCTTGGTTTAATGTGTGCCTTGATGAAGTCTGTTTTAAAGGATAAGGACTTTTCTCAGCTCTCCAGGGAAGGAAACACTCCTCATCCTGTTCTCTATGAGTCTGTGCATTGATAAGATGAGTTAACAATGCAATAAAGGCTCCTGTCAAGCGTGTGACTGTGAGTTTGCTACTGTGAGTTTGCTAACTTTCTCTGTGTGTTTTTTTGCTGAATGACATTAGATCCGTTAATAGAGCAAGCAGGTTGGGACTCGTGAGTGAATGCATTGGCTGAATGGGTGAAGGTTTAACTGTCTTTTAGCAGTATTAATTTTTTCCAGTGGGAAAATACTGTAGAAATGGTTTATTTTAGTTTTAAATTATTATATATATATTTTTAATATATAAATAATAATTAGTATATATATATATATATATATATATATATATATTTTTTTTTTTATTATATTATATATTATATTTTTATTTGATTTGTTTATTTTTTTAAAAGTTCTGAAGATTTTTCAGGAGTTACAAGCAATATCACCCTTGTAGCAGTGCGTTGTGGCTGTATATCAGCACTGGTGGGAGGCGTGCGTTGGCATGAGGCTGCAGGCCAAGTGCTTTAGTGTCCCACCAGTGACAATATACAGCCACATCGCACTGCTACGAGTGTGATATTGCATTCATTTAACAGTTTGACGGCATAATCGTGTGTGTAAAAAAGAAAATCAAACACAGAGAATCTCAAAACCCTTTTGTAAAAGGAACTACATTCTTCCACCATTTCTTTACATCTGCAGCTGACGTCAGAACAGCAGAAATCGTTGCTCATTCACTAACGTCACTTTAGAGCTAGTATTGAAAATAATTCTCAAGCATAATATCTAAAGTGATGACAAAACAGGGGTTTTTGCTCACATTTTAAGATTATACGACTGAACGTCATGAAATGCCATCTCAGTCTACAAAGATTTCCCAGTATTTCTCTGTTGCAATCGGGAGATCACAGTATTACTATGGTATAAATACAGCACTACAACATACAAAAGAGAGAGATTGACATAGAAAGTCATTTACCTGTTTGATAATGATTTGATCAGCTGTAGTTTGAAATAATGTTGTTTTTCTCTTATGGCTTATTATGCCATATATATATATATTTAAAAAAATAGTTTATTGAAAAGTAAATGGTCAGTAATTATCACAGTAAAACAAAACATTGTGAACTATAGAAGGAACATAAAGGAAGCCAGGGGGATGCAGCAGTGAAGAAAAAAAAAAGAATAACCGACTCAAGATTCATAAAATAAAAAAAATACAATAAGTTAAACAAAAAAATACATTTTAAGTAAAAAGCTTAAAATTTAAATAAAATATTGAGAGTGTAAGTAATTCTAAACAGCAGCAATATTTGTCAAACTGTAGAGTGTCCTCTGCTTGACGCTGTATGTGGGCAGAGTAATACACAAGGCTGAAGGGTGAAGAGGCTGTACCAGTGCTGTTACTGGCAAAATATTGCATGGCTATCAGCCAATAAAATTCAAGAACCAGACAGAACTGTTGTATAAAAAAAGTTTATTTTATGAAGATTAATAATCATTTTTATTATAATATTCATTCATTCATTTTCTTTTCGGCTTAGTGCCTTTTTTAATCTGGGGTCGCCACAGCGGAATGAACCGCCAACTTTACCAGCATATGTTTTACGCAGCGGATGTAAATAGTATGCTGCAAGCCAGATTACCTGAAGCACCTGGATGAGCACCTGAGCTCAACAAATTTCAAACCTGTGCATTATCCGCAGCAACACAGCGCCGGAAAACCCATCTGTGTCTAAGGTCATTCCTACACTTCCATCATAACAAAGACAAACACTGCGCCACACCAGTTGTCTTTGTTTGCCTCTTGTTGGCGTTTTCACCTGCAAGAGCTGTGCTTTTCCCAGCTGTGTTATGCATCCCCTTCCCATCTGTCCTCCTCATCCTGTTGCCCACGAGATTATTATTATTATTATCTCTCTCTACCCTCCTCTCTCTTTCCCTCTCTTTTTTCATTCTCCCTCTCTCCCTCTCTCTGAGTGTTTACTGTACCGCCACAGCTGTCAGATCCCCATTCCATCCATCCAGCGAAAAACCAGCTCAGACAAGCAGAGGCGTATGAAGAAATTCTAGGGAAGGAGGGAGGAGGCTGTGTGGATTGGAAATCTATAGTGGTTTTGGGAGTTGGTAGTGAAGAAGACTAAATCGGCGTGTCTGTTTCTGCTCGGAGTAGCTTCGTTCTTGCTTTTACAGTGACACGTTTTGAGTAAAGATAAGCTGGAGGTGGAGGTTCTTCCTGTGTTTTTATTACGGTCGCCCCGCCGTGACTTCTTCTGTGACCTTTGGGGAGCACAATGTCTGTGCTGTGGAGATACAGAAGCTCTAAACGCTCCTCAGAGTCCATTTATGACATGCTGCAATTGGTGAGCTTCAGTGTGTTTTTGTTTTTGTGCGTGTGATACTTAACAGGTCATAGGCTCAGTTTATAATACTATGAGGATAATATGTCACATTTGGCAGCTTAGTGGGTTGTGTGTGGATGTATAGAGTTGCACATGACAGTTTTTAAGTGTTGTTCTGGGTTTGATGCAACTTAAGTTGTGTAACGCGTTCATTCACCAGTTATATTGATTTTAAAAGACAAAAATTATAATAATTACACAATAACTTAAACTGTTAACATTATGTTGAGATTGTTGTTTTTAAGCAAACAAATTTGTGCCGTTATAATGTATGTTTCAAATCTGGTCTATCTTGACTAACTGTAAATAAAAGGTAACTTTTTTTACTTGGGCTTTTTTTCTAGTAGGACATGATGCAACTATCTATAAAGCACTGTTTGCAGGGCAGATTCCATTGATGGGAGTTTCATTGGCAGCACAAAAATTCACCCCCTGGGAAAGTATTTTCTATTCAGAATAGCAGTATAGATCTACTATTAGTTTATGCAGCACCTAGAGTATTTGCACTACATAATTCATACCTTCCATTGTAAATTTATTCAGGTTTTCTCTCATTTACTCTTATTTGCTCAATTCGTATGGGTGAAATCCAGTCATTCTAATAATAATTTAATGTGCGTGATGATAATTGATGTTCAGATGAAGCTGTAAAATGCCTTAGATTTAGCTAAGCAGCATTTAATTACACTCTGTGTGGTTTTTTCCTAAACCCTGACTTTTTTTGGTGAAGCTAGAAAGCTAAATGTAAACTAAAGCTGCATGTGTATACTGTTTACATCTACAGTACTTAGCATTGGTCTCTACCTGAAACGGTTATGCTTATAGGCTGCTAGTTGGTTACTTTCACTTGTTTTTTAAAGACGCATGTGTCTAAATCTTATATAAAAACAATTTTAAAATGCACCAAAATTTTAATTCTGGGTTAAAATGAAAATTCTGGAAGCATTTGAATTGAAACCAAAATCAAAAATGTTTTGTAATAAATATTTACTATTTTATTAAATATTATAAAGTAATTTGTAAGACTTTTTAAAATGTAACTCAAAAACTTAAATTATACAGCTTTTAAAAATCACAAGCCAATAAAATAAGCTCATTTTATTGACAGTAATTTTTTTATTGACATTACAGCGAATGAGTTGAGAAACAATATTTTACCAGCATTGCCATGACAGCACAGTAGCGATGTTGCAAGCAGCATCCTGCAAGAAGAGTGAAACCAGCGCACTGAACATTGCTAGGCAGTATCATAGGCAGCCTAGCCTTTTTTCAGCTCATATTTTTGGTTGTTTTTGTCCTTCTTTTTCGACATTTTCAGACAATCATTTTCAGTGGCCAAATATTTGGTGCATAGAAATGACCAGTAGTGTAAAGTTACAAATTACAAATACTCAAAGTACTGTAATTAAGTGGTTTTTCTCAGAAATTGTGTATACTGTAAAAAATGCAGGGTTCCACACAATTCATTCATGTTGTCCCAACACAATTTGATTAAGTTAACTTAACGCTTTTAACAAATTTATGTGGATTGAAAATAAAAAAATTAAGTTGTCCCACTGAAATTTTAAGAATTGTGTTGCTTTAGCTCATTTTACAAGAGAAACTTTTACTTTCCGTTGAGTACATTTTTAGGGCAGTATTGGTACTTTTACTCCACTACTTTCCTTCAGTCACTACTTTATTTTTTCTTGTCTATGGGATTAGCTGAGTATAGAAAAATCTGTCTTGTGATTCCTGTCTAATCAAACCACACATAGAAGGTAAATCACATCATAATGAACTAAGATATGGGCGATTTATAATTGCAGCAAACTGTTTGAAAGCATTAAAAGTGTCTAAGATGTCCAAAATACTGACACGCATTGACCCAGATACTGTTTAGAGGCATGTCACTGATGAGATGACAGATGTTTATTGTATCAGGTTTATTGTATATTGTAGCAGGCACAGGATATCAACATGACATCAGATTGACATTTTACCCCAATGTCGTGGGGACGACATTGTTTGGAGATGAAAATCGGGTTGACATCAGAAACCAACATCAGGCTGACATCAATGTCCAACGTCCAACCTAAAATCAACCAAATATCAACATCTAATGATGTTACAGCTTGACGCTGTGTGTACGTTACCACTATGACGTCTGTCAGATGTTGGATTTTGGTTGCCATACTTGACGAATAAATGTCAGTATTTGACATCAAAATGACGTTGGTTAAAGATATTGGCTCAACGTTGGATTTGGGTCACTTTCCAACATTGGACATCAAAATAATGTCCTTAGACGCTGGCTAGACATTGAATTTTGGTCACCTGACATCACAACCTAAATTGAACCTAATATTAACCTCTTATGACGTTGTGTGTTTGCTGGGCAATAACTAAATGCACTACAGAATGTTACGTTTACACACATCCACAAATTACAAGTAAATGCATCAGCCTTTTACAGCGTAATACTCGCTACTCTTGAGTACTTTTGAAAGGGCTACTTTTTACTTATACTTTGAGTAATATTTACAACAGATACTTTTACTCTACTTGCACTACATTTTTAGGCAAGTAATGGTACTTTTACTTGAGTATGCTTTTTCAGTACTCTTTACACCACTGGAAATGACATTACATTAGTAGCCCAAAAACAAATGACAAATTGATCTGCCTAGAAGATAGTCCCTCCACAAAAGATGTACTTGAAACAGGTGAGATCTAGTTTCAATAGCAATCCACCTAATCAAAAATTTGTGTGAAGATGAAAAAGTTCTCCACACAAATATCACAGAAGGTTTAAATTGGTTTAGCAAATTTTGTGAATTTTATGCAAGATGTACTTCAGTATGCTTCATTGTTCAATAGACAATAGACCATAAAATATCACCAAAATGTTTTGTAGCACATAACCAGAAATTCATCATCCTTGAAAAGTCTCTTCTCAGAAGGTTGATTTAGATCAGGTTTCAGGTCATGCATTTTTAAAATTCACCTTACTTTTAAAACCAGCTGGAAAACTTGCCCTGTAGGCTTAAATTACAGTACAAAGAACAACAGTAATCAATTGTCATTGGTGATCAACAACATGCCACCACAAATGGAAATTGCAGCTAATATAATTGACCATATATGTACATCATTGTAATTACAATGGTTGGAAAGAAAAATACATGCAAATTTCAATTTTTGCAATATTTAGGAATGACATATTTTATATATGTGAAATACAAACATGAACATGTCCTACATTTGCATATCGCCATAACCAGATTTCAACATGGGACAGATGTTGTCTTAAACCTGGAAAAAAACTGCGTTTCTACCTCCCTGCATTGCTCCACCTCTCTTCAGGCTGTCCAGGCCAGTTAAGGCATGTCGTGGTGTGCGGGCTTTTTGTCAGTCCGTCACTGTGTGTTTATCAGAGGGGAATTCATGCTGCTAGAAGCCCCATCTGTCCTCTGCTCCTCTTGTCTGAGTGAATCTGTTCCACTTCCTCCTGAACATCACGCTGATGATCCCAGAAACTCTTGCTTTAAACCTTCAGATGTGAGCTTGAAGATCTTTGGATTGAAATCTGTTTGTTTGGACAGGTTTGTGCCTTTTAGATGGATGCTAATTGTTTTCTTTTAGGTATTCAAAAGCTAGATGATGCAACTGAATGTGTGTTGTGTAATCTGTCTTTTTAGTGCATTAAATTACTATGAGGCAGAGGTTTTTATAGATGTGTTTAGGCATTTTTTGAAAGGGTGGGAAGGCAACATAATCTTGTCTTAAAGCAGAATGTTCTCTCTAAAAACTTGTTGACACATTTCTTGATGGAAAAATCTTCCCAGTGCCAGATTTCCCAAAGAGACGAACTGTTCCTTTCAGAGCTCAGATCTGGACCATCTTAAAATTATTACCACAAAGACTCTTGTAATTACATGTCACCCAGCCATCCATAAAGCATGATGTGCCTTGTTTTTAGAGTTCAGCTAGAAACTCGCTGAATGCATGTGTTTGGAACTGGAAATGTTTCTCCTGAATTTTCAGAATACCTGTGTGGGTGTGTGCCTGCTGCTGGTGTTTTCATGTGATCGAGACTTATAAAAGGTTGTAAAGGTTTCATCTTTTGATCAAGTTTCATCATCAAGTTTTGGCTTTATTGGATTAGTTGATTTATAATGTCAACTTTTAGTGGCCAAGGCGACCTGACAAAATATTTACTAGACCTGTCAGGGAGTTATCTAAAAAATATAGTAATGCTTATTCCACTGTAATTCTACTGACATGTCACTTTCATAAATCTTTGGAAGTTTAAAGGCTTAAAATTACATTTTGGGATGGCACCATGATGATTTTTTTTTATATAATAGCACATGTTTAACATTGTATTAATTATATACAGTATATACCAAATATACCAGGCAAGATTTTTTAATAATAAGCTATTGTTACACTGAATGACATTTTAATGGGTGTTTTTAGTCGTCATGGTAAAAAATATATTATATATATATATATATATATATATATATATATAT
>CAIGQZ010001492.1:12025350-12109272 GCA_903798205.1 Danio tinwini | reverse complement strand
TATATATATATATATATATATATAATATATAAAATATATATGTACAATGAGACTTTGCTAATTGTAAAGTGATATTGCCAGCTACTGTACTGTAATCCATAATACATTTTAGTCATTTTCACAGTTATCATTTGGGGGGGGAAACCTTTTTTTTTTTTTGCACATTATTATTTATTTGTGTTATCAAAAATATAGTTTATCCTGTCAGAAACGATCAATCATGGTGATTTGCGTCAATTTTAGAACAAATATTGTTTTCATTTATAGTGCATCAGTGTTTCTGTTTAAGTTTATGTTTGGGATTACTTGAAAGTCTGCTGATATGTATCCAAAATTGGCCGCTATATTCTCATTTACTACATTAGTCCACTGATATAGTCTACTTGAAAGAGTGAATGAAAATGAGTAAGTGAATCAGAGCACTCAGTGTTGAGCATATATGGGTTGTACAATCGTTTTTACCGTGCATTGTGGGATTGATTGAGTGCACTTCAGAACGTTCACTTTGGTTTTGGACAGCATAATAAATGCCTGCTCCATCAAATACACAGTGTCTCAAAAAATCTAAGCAAAAATAATTCTGTCAGAATTTTGTCGAAATACCTCCAACTTTTGTAATTAGATGGCAAATAGATTATATGATATGTATAAGTTTTTCACCTGATTTAAATCACCGCATTACCTTGTTAAAAAATAACCCAAATATTGACAGAACGCTTCTTGCGAACTAAATTAGCAGGCACAGAAATAAAGCAGCGTTAACATATCGGAGTCATTAGTTGCTAGACTGCCATACAATCTGTTGGACAGTGCGATGGGTCAGTGGCTTCTTGGCTCAGTACCATGTCTTCGACAGTAGTGATATTTTTTTACAGTATGAGCAGTGCTTGGACGACCCCTCGCCACACAACATTCTGATCCAGTGCAATTAATTTTCACCAACAAGTAACTTCGTTCGAAAACATCATTTTTATTTAAGCCTTACGGAGCTAAAAATAAATACGTCATCATTTCGCCATCATTACATCATTGCGAAGGAAAGTAAATAAAAGGAATATGCTAATTCACAGATTGTGCTGTTATTCCTGTATGAAATTTAGTCATTCTTATTCCCGTAGCACCATAAGCAGTCTTTTTTTTTGTATGATATACTATTGCTTGTTTTTTTTTTGAGAAACCAAGTGACTTCAGATACAGCCTTTTTCTACAATGTTCACACACATAAAAAGATGTGGAGAACATTAAAGTTTGTTTCACGTTTTCAAATGTTGTCCTTTGTTCTAGTGTTAATGTGAATGATCTGTTTCTCTCCACAGAGTACAGAGCAGGTGACCGCCTTCTGCCGCAACCTACATGATATGAATTCCAACGAGGGTCCCGTCTCCTGTTCCTCATCTTCCTCCACCTCTTCCTCATCTTCATCCTGCATGCCCAGCCCAATCTCTCCACTGCCTGGTCTCTTCACCCCTCGCCAGCTCTCTGACGCTGATAAACTCCGCAAGGTCATCAGTGAACTGGTGGACACTGAGAGGACCTACGTTAAGGTTAGTATCATCTGTGTGTTTTTTTTCCAAAGCACTCTGTTTCTGTTTAAAAAATTTTGTCCATTAGGGCTGCATAATATATCAACATTAACACTGCAATATGCAACATCTCATGATTTATGATGTCAAGTAGGAATCATAAATAGCGAGGCACCACATCTGGGAACACGTGACTTGTGGTAGTTGCAAAGTTTAACCACAGCCGGGTGAAAGTTTGTCATTTGCACATTTTGAACATTCCGAGCCAGTTTAAAGCATTTAGGCTCAATAAATTATCATGTTTATAGCTTTAATGAAAAAAAAATAATGTATTTAACTTGTGCAGTGATTACTGTAAAGTGTTATTTTACAGTTTATTATTAAATATACTTTGCTGGATACTTTTCCCCAGAAAAACATAAAGTAATGTTTATTGTGTATCTTTGTTCTATTGTATTTATCTGTCATCATATTTTGTTTATTGTATTTCATGCAGATGCACTATGTGACAAAATCACCCTAGTCATTGTAAAATAATGCGTTCTTCCAAAGAAACTATTCAACTTATTATATACTATATAATATATAACTTATACTTATTATATACTATATAATAACTACAGTGGTGGAAAGAGCACTAAAAAAAAATCATACTTAAGTAAAAGTACCATTACTTGCCTAAAACTGTAGTACAAAGTATCTGTTGTAAATATTACTCAAAGTATGAGTAAAAAGTAGACCTTTCAAAAGTACTCAAGGGTAGTGAGTAGTGAGTATTACGCTGTAAAAAGCTGATGCATTTACTTGTAATATGTGGATGTGTGTAAACATAACATTCTGTAGTGCATTTAATGATTGCCCAGCAGGCACACAATGTCATAATAGGTTAATATTAGGTTAGATTTAGGTTGTGACCTCAGGTGACAAAAATTAAATGTCTAGCTAGTGTCTAAGGATTTAGGTTCTGTTAGAAAGTGACCAAAATCCAATGTGGAGCCAACATTTTAAACCAACGTCAGATTGACGTCAAATACTGACATTTATTCATCAGGGTATGGCAACCAAAATCTAACGTCTGATAGACGTCATAGTGGTAACGTCCAAACAACCTCAAGCTGTAACATCATCAAACATTGATATTTGGTTGATTTTTAGGTTGAACGTTGGGTTCTGATGTCAACCCGATTTTCATTTTGAAATGGTTAGGTTTAATTTGAGTGCAATCTGACGTCATGTTGACGTCTGGTGCCTGCTGGGTGTTTAAGGCCATTTCGGTCATCATAAAGTAAACATCTGTCATCTACACATCAGTGACATGCATCTAAACAGTCTCGGGGTCAATGCATGTAAAGATTTTGGACATCTTCTTGGACACCTTTAATGCTTCCAAACAGTTTGCTGCAATTCTAATTATCGCCCATGTCTTGAGGTAGTTCAATATGATGCGATTTACCTTCTATGTGCAATTTGATTGGACAGGAATCACAAGACACAATCCCCATAGACAAGAACAAATAAAGTAGTGACTGCCGTTTGAAGGTAAATAATAGAGTAAA
This sequence comes from Danio tinwini, assembly GCA_903798205.1. Lineage (NCBI taxonomy): Eukaryota > Metazoa > Chordata > Actinopteri > Cypriniformes > Danionidae > Danio > Danio tinwini. Next base: position 12,106,193 of record CAIGQZ010001492.1, on the reverse strand, counting down.
AGTACTGATACTGCACTAAAAATGTACTCAAGGGAGAGTAAAAGTACACACATCTAAAACTACTTAGTAAATTACAATTACTGAGAAAAACTACTCAATTACAATAGTTTGAATATTTGTAATTTGTTACTTTACACCTCTGAAAACCTACTGTATAACTTACTATATATAACTAGTCAACTTAGTATAAATCACAGAAAAAAATATTACAGTGTCAGTTTGTTTTCAGTGTTGTGTAGTCCTGATGTCCATACACAACAATAATACTTTGCTACTAGAATTATAATAATACTAAAACTACTGAATAAAAAAATGTGCCTCTCTTCCACTGTGCCTTTCCACAGGACCTGAACATTTTAATAGAGCGCTACCTGAACCCCCTTCAGAAGGAGAGCTTCCTCACGCAGGATGAGGTCAGACACAATATTTATCTATATTTTTATTTTATAATTCTATAATTTAGAAATAATCAAAATGTTTGTATTACATAGTTTTCTTCTTGAATAAATAGGTGCAGGTTTAATTCAGAAAAATCTATTCAGAAAAATCCTCTAAGATTCTTTTTTTTCTTTACCCGTAGCTGGATGTGTTGTTTGGAAACTTGGCGGAGATGGTGGAATTCCAAGTGGAGTTTCTGAAAACTCTAGAAGATGGAACCAGATTAGTTCCAGATTTAGACAAACTGGAGAGAGTCGATCAGTTCAAGGTGTGGTTTATATTAGTCACAATTGCTAAATCTGTTTTGGTGCCGATCATATTTAAAAAGTCATTTTTGTCTACTAATTGAACACTTTTATAATAGATCTTGTGTTTTTTCAATTGATTGTTTTCAGAAAGTTCTGTTTTCTCTTGGCGGATCTTTCCTCTACTATGCGGACCGTTTTAAGATCTACAGTGCATTTTGTGCCAGTCACACAAAAGTCCCCAAGGTCCTTACCAAAGGTAATGGAACTGCATTCTCTGAGACTAGTGTGCTATCATTAGCACTGTTAGGTTCCCTGAGGTATTTTATTTGTGACTTCAGTGTTCAGTGACTGGAAAGTTTATGTTTTCTTAGTTCTTTTTCTGAACCATTATCACCTGCCAAAAGCTAGTTTTCAGAGTTCAGTTAAAGCTAGAGGATGTTTTTACTCTCTGACAAAGAAATGATGTACCCTAAAGCCATTTACTGAAAGACGATGCTCATTTTTAAGGGTCTACTGTTATTTCCCAAGGCAACAAAGTGACTGACTGATATTTTTATGGTTAAGTCTGTTCAAGTATAAACCTTTACTTAAATGTAAGGCTGTTGAGAAAGCTAAGAAGCTGAGAAGGTCTTGGTCACCAGTATATTTAAGTGAAGAAAAGTATGAAACTGATTTGAAATTCCTGAGCTATCCCGTAATTTCTTCTTCACACTTTGATGCAGCTAAAACAGACCCAGAGTTCAAGGCATTTCTGGCTGAGAGAAACCCCAGACAGCAGCATTCCTCCACGCTGGAGTCCTACCTGATCAAACCCATTCAGAGAGTCCTAAAATACCCACTGCTCCTGAGGGAGCTTTACTCGCTGACCGACCCCGACAGCGAGGAGCACTACCACCTGGATGGTAAATATGGAGATTCACATACTGTACATTGACCAAAACGCTAGGCTGTAGGTGGATCTATTTAGATCTCTCCTATTCCGAGCAAGATGAGCAGGTTTTAAAAGGACTGTGTCATGAAAAACTGGATTTCACTTGCTTCTTTAAAATATGTCTCTTTCCAGATTGCTCATACCATTTAGTGTAAACTACAGTATAGTTCGTTTTTTACTATTAATATAATTGGGCCATCAGTAAAAAAACAAAAAAAAATTTATATATGATAAAGACTACAGTTTTTTATTATTATTTGTATGTCCTGCGTTTTTTGTGAGTTTTTAGTAGCTCAGAGTGTAAATCACTGTAAATCAAATGTTTACAGTAAATGCTGCTCCACACAAGCTCATCTTGGCATTTGCTTTCAATTTGCGTGACATATACAGTAGTATGCTTTTTGAATCATACTCCATCTCTCCTTGCAAACCTGTTATGAGAAGTGATTAAAACCTTGAAGGTTTTCAGTTAAGGCTACCATAAATAATAGTAGTGAATTTTTGCAGTAAATTGTTGTTGTTGTTGTTGTTGTTGTTGTTGTTTTTTAACATTACATGTATTGCTTTGGATACAATGTCTGCTCAAAGAATAAATGTAAAAGGAAATTAAATAATAGTAATTTAATGTTAGAGTGATTTGTTTTTACCTAACATTTATTGCTTTACATAAAAGTGTTTGCCTAATAAATTCATGTAAAGCAAACTAAAATTGTTCTTTTTAATTGATCAGAATGATATTACAATTATAACGATATAATTGTAATTTAGAATGATTTAATAATGTTATTGATTATTCATCATTGTAAGACTTAATATAATCACTAATAACAATTTATTATATAAAGATATATAAAGATATCTAAAGATAATATCCCCCTTCGTCATAAAGGGGGAACACATCGCATACTTTACCCAGAAATTAAAATCTATTCAGCATATACTTTCAAGTTCTTCATATTTCAAGTATGTTGGAAACTGGTAGCCATTGGCTTCCGTATTCTTATATTTATAGTTTTTGAAATCAGTCCATACTGATCTTCTGTGTGTGTAATCAGTGAGAATCAGGAACTGGTGTGTGTGGAGTGCATGCTGGGAGTTGTAGTTTGTTAATAAAGCGTGTGTGTAGTTCTCCAGCGATTTGTAGCCGCTAAATAGTTGGTGATCATAACGGTTAGCATAGCAAAACTGATTAAATTTTTAACAATAACCCATTTTTCCGTAAACAGTTTTTAGAGTGGGAATAACAGCTAATTAGAGCCATTTATACACTATGCATTACAAAAAACTAAACTCATAATTAAAAAAAAACATTAAAATAAGGGTGTCAAACTCAGTTGCTGGAGAGCTGCCACTTAATCTTCATATGATTACTATCTTCAATACTATTTGACTGAATTTTTGTTTTCTATTTTTACAGAAATAATCTGTAAATATTTAAACATTAATGTAAAAGTATGTGTTACTCTCTTAAAATACAGAAAAAAATCCTGTAAAAAACAGAAAAATAATGTAATATCAAAAGCAATAACTGTAAATTTAATGTTAAAATTTTTTATTACAGAAAATATCTGTAAAGCAACAATTATTTTACTGTAAAATGGAAAAAAAATAAAAATTCTGTAAAAAAAAACATCAGACAATAACCTGTAAAATGTTTACTTTTTGCAGTGTACCAATCAGAAGCCATTTATAGATGCTACAGTAACAAAAACCAGCTTGTGTAATTTCTAAAGGCAAAAAATGAAATCATTCCCATCTGGGTTTTGCAGCTTTACACTGTGATGTGTAATTGTCTGTAATTGCAGATTATTAAGTTTTTTTGTCTTTTTGTAGTGGCGATGAAAGCCATGAACAAAGTGGCCAGTCACATAAACGAGATGCAGAAGATTCATGAAGAATATGGAGCTGTGTTTGACCAACTCATTAGTGAACAGAGCTCTGAAAAGAAAGAGGTATGATTACGCTAGTCTCAAATTCACAATCTTTCAACTATTATGCTTGATGCTTCTAAATTAACACTGACATCGACTGTTTACTTTGACGGCAGGTTGCTGATCTGTCAATGGGCGACCTCTTGTTGTATGACACAGTGGTCTGGATCAACCCACCGTCCTCTCTCATGAAGGGGAAGAGAGATCCAGAACTGGCTGCCTTTGGTGGGTACACAAAAGCATTTCTTCCCGAATTAGAATGGCGTTCTCTTATTCAGTAGCCTGTTCCCGGCAGTAATGGTTTTCTACATCAGTAAAGGCCAGCTGTGTCTTTGGGCACAATGGCATTAGAGGAACCACCTTGTCCCATGGCTCTTAAGGCATTAAAGTTGCATTTATATGCATTCAAAGTCATTTTTTTCCTTTGGCTGAGACATTTTCGAACCAAAAAATGGGTCAGTTTACCATTGAAGTTAGGTCACGTTTTAATCTGTAAAAAAAAAAAGCCCCAAGCAAGCATCTGTATTGTGAATGTTTAGACTTGTGTGGTTTTGTGTGTCTTGCTTTAATGTTTTTTTTTCTCTCTCTTCTTCAGTTTTCAGAACAGCAGTTGTTTTTGTGTGTAAAGACTGCTCCAAGCACAAAAAAAAAATCGTAAGTGCTTTTCCCCCTTTTTTTCATTATTCATTAATGGAGATGTGACACACAGGCTTAAAGTGCTTGCAGACTAGCGCTTTTAGGAGGTGTACTTTTACTTTTTTATTAAAGGCCGCATTTTCGAGTGTGAAAAAGGGACGCCCTTCTCTTGTACTTGATTTATTTCTGCTGTCTCATCGGCTTTGTTCTGATGGCCAACAAAATTCTGTGACCACTGACTCAGAGACCTTTCAGTTGTTTGTGATGTTGCCTTTCGCAATTTAGTGTTTATACTGCATATAAAACACCCGCCTATAAATCTATAATGAGGGTCCCTGACCTTTCTTCCCTTATCCAGTGCCCATCATTAAACATTTTAACCTTTGATGCACAACACAGATCTAAAGTGACCAGACTGAATTCTTAATGCTTTGCAAGATACAGATTACTAATTTTTTCTATCCAACTTTGTCCTTTTGCTTCTTTTTTGCTTCGTCTTTTTTGACCCATATGTGTAATATTGATGTTTAAATATGAAAAACAAGGATGTGTCAATGTAATGTAATGATCTGTGTAAATTTAAAACAAGATTTTTAATAAATACTGGAAATAATCAATTGTAAAGTACATTTCTTTCAAAGAAACACTCATCCTAGAGTAAAATATAAGAAATTAACATTGGTTTCGCATAGCTTGTGCATCAAAGGTTTACTGAAAATTACTAACACCCAGGCTATCCATGAATTGTTTGTGCAGTAGAAAATTAAAGAAGATTTTTAGATCAAACCGTGGTCATGGTTGATTAAAAAACAAATTTAGGGCCTGGACACACCAAACCAACACCAAACAACTAACACAGACGAAACCCAACTGTGATGTCAGCTTGCATAGGCTCATGTCACAAACATCCCAAGTTGGGGAAAGTCATTTCCGCGGGGGTGGGGGTTACGTGACATATCTGAAGAGCTAGGAGGGTTGCGGTGGAGAGGAGTGCGTGACGTATAAACAAACCAACAAGTTTGTAAACAAGAGACTCCCAGATGCCCGCAAATGAATGAAAATCTCCTGGAAATCACACATCCCCCCCGGTCCTTAAATATGGCGCATATAACGTCCGGGAGACTTGGGGTGTCTGTTGCCTGGTTCTGTCTTTCTGCACCACGGGAGGCAGTAGTTTGATTTTTCTTTCCCAATAAAACATTCCATTTCGTTCAGGGGCAGCTTTTTGGTCCAGATGGAACAACACAGTTGGGTTTAGTTGGTACTAGTTGTTTGCGTTGTAAGGCGTTGACTTAAGGCTGATTTATATTTCTGCTTCAAGCGGTCACATAGCCCTCGCCGTGGCTGATGCTGAAGCGCACCTTCTAAAAAATGTAACAAGTATAAATGCATGGCTACATGCAAGGCTTGCGCCATGGGTCATTCCGATCACTCGACGCAGAAGTATAAACCAGTCTTTAGGGTGTACCAGATCATAGAGTCAAAAAAGCATATTCAAGAAATCTAAATAAATACCTGTGACTCCTGATGATACACAGAGTTCTTGTATAGCCTTAAGATGCTGCAGATTTGATGTATAACTTTATAAATCTCAATGTATTGTCAGGAACCACTGTATTAATTTAGTTTTGCCTGTTTATGTTTGTTAACTTTAAAAGTAAGTGCCTATAGTCATCATTTGCATGTTGAATGGCCTGAGGGTGTGTAAATTAACAGCAAATTTAGATTTTGGCTGAAATATTCCTATACAACCCCTATGTTCACCCCAAAAATACTATAACTATAGTACATTCCACACCAACACTACTCACTATAGTACTCACTATATTTTTGTCATCTTTCATTTTAAACTATTCTGATTAGCTGATAACATGTTTACTATCTATCAGTTTTACCATCTATCAACCATCTATACCAACAATGTTATTAGAATGTTAATGCAATATATTTCTTACAAACTCATTTGTTGGTGTTATTTTGTCTCAGGGTGGACCTCACAGAGTGTCAATCCTTGATGAGAGAGACCCATTTCGTTTTAGACACATGATCTCTACAGATGCCCTCCAAGTTCGCAACCTCCCTAGTAAGTGTTGGTGTACTGTTCTTAATTCTTTTCCCACAGATCTATAGTTCATGCTTTAAGAAAGAGCATAATGTATTTAACATCATAAAAGCCCTGATGACACTCGATAAGACTGCTTTTGGATATTAAATGGGCTCTTGCCAGAATGTTGCTATTCCCTATTGATGGAGGGGGTCGAAAGTTGCCCTACAGGAACTTGGAGTCTGCACTCTGGTTCACTGTCCCAGGGTCTGTCTTCCCTGAGGTTCATTAGCCCTGTCCTGATCCTGAAAATGCTTTCCCACAGTTCTTTTGTTAGCATACAGTTAACCTGACTTTGTTTGGTTTTAGATTCCGAGGGCTCTGCAATGTGTGAGATTGTTCACGTGAGGTCAGAATTTGAAGGGAGACCTGAGAGGACTTTCCACATCTGCTGCAGGTGAGATGCGCTTGTAAATGCCACATGCATTGACTTATCTGTGAGTTTTCAGACCTGACATAAGAAAAGTGATGAAATTAAATTTGTCAACTGTTCATTCACATGTGTTTTCATTCAAAAATATTAAGGAAAGTTGAGAGTTTTCTGTTCCGCCACTGAGGGTCCATTTACCTCAGATTTTGATGTTTCGAAAAGTTCATAAACATAGAGAAGAAATCTAAATAATGCATGCATACACAAAGCACATTGGTAATGTGAAGCTTACAAAAAAACCCTCCTTTTTCAAGTTTTGGGTGAATGGATTTTCAAAGTAGAAACAGGAATCCCACAGGTTTTAGACCTACTTTCATGCATTTCATTCTAGTTTTTATATGCCTTTGATATGAAGATTAAGAAGTTTAACAACAATGGCATCACAAATGTATTTGGACATTTTTACAACATTTGTTTAAATTTATAAATAAGTATAGTGACAAATACTCTATATAAATAAGTATAAAAAAGCAAACATTTTATGATAAACTTTATGAGTATAAAGAGAAACAAAGCAATGAATAAATAATAATGGATAAATACAATTGTAATAGTTCAAAAAGAATACAAAAATTGGTATACACAATATCAAATTAAATTAAATTAGATTTAATTAAAATAAAGGGGTGACACGGTGGCTCAGTGGTTAGCACTCACAGCAAGAAGGTCGCTGGTTTGAGTCCCAGCTGGGTCAGTTGGCATTTCTGTGTGGAGTTTGCATGTTCTCCCCATGTTTGCGTGGGTTTTCTCTGGGTGCTCCGGTTCCTCAGTCCAAAGACATGTGCTATAAGTGAATTGAATAAACTAAATTGGCCATAGTGTGTGCGTGTGTGTGTGTGTGTGTGTGTGTGTGTGTGTGTGTGTGTGTGTGTGTGTGTGTATGTGAGTGAGAGTGTATGGGTGTTTCCCAGTGTGGAAGGGCATCCGTTGTGTAAAACATATGCTGGATAAGTTGGCGGTTCATTCCACTGTGGCGACCCCTGATGAATAAAGGGACTCAGCTGAAGGAAAATGAATGAATGAATTAAAATAAAGACAATCTCACAAAAATAACGTATCTGGAAAGTATTTACAGTACTTTTCTCACATTTTGTTGTGTTACAGTCTTATTCAGAAATTGATTAAATTCCCTCAAAATTCTTCAAGCAATACCTCAGAATGTCAACCTAAAAGATGATTTAAAACCTTTTAAAATTTATAAAAAATACAAAACAAACAAACAAGGCAGCACAGTGGGTAGCGCTCTCGCCTCACAGCAAGAAGGTGGCTGGTTCGAACCTCAGCTGGGTCAGTTGGCATTTCTGTGTGGAGTTTGCATGTTCTCGTGGGTTTCCTCCGGGTGCTCCGGTTTCCCCCAGTCCAAAGACATGTGGTATAGGTGAATTGGGTAAGCTAAATTGACCGTAGCGTATGAGTGTGAATGGAAGTGTATGGGTGTTTCACAGTGATAGGTTGCAGCTGGAACGGCATCCGCTGTGTAAAACATATGCTGGATAAGTTGGTGGTTCATTCCTCTGTGGCGACCCCAGGTTGATAAAGGGACTAAGCCGAAAAGAAAATGAATGAATGAATGAATGAATGAATGAATGAATGAATGAACAGACAAACAAGCAAACAAAAAAAGCACTCTGTCGGCTGCACTGTAAATAAAACTATTAAATTACATTGAAATTATTAATAAAACACTAAATTAAACATAAAAAGTAAGTGTCTAAAATGTAATAAATAATACAATACTATAATAAGTGGTGTAAAATATAATGTAACTAAAATAGAAACTAAATGTTTTCCAAATAAAATTTAGGCCAGTTTATACAATTCTTTTTTAGAGGATAAACTGCATCTTTATATAAGAACAAGTATATGCATATTTTTTACTTTTCAGGATGGGGGTTCCTCATTTAGGGGGGTTAAACAAAAAAAACAAAAAAACAAGTAGCACTTGATAATAAAGGCTGCTGGAACTTTTCTAAAAGCTAACTTAAATGTCAGTTTTGTGAAATGTTTTGTTTGAAAAGTGTGCTTCCGCTATCAATTCTTATATAATAATCATTCATTTTCTTTTCGGCTTAGTTCCTTTATTAATCAGGGGTCGCCACAGCGGAATAAACCACCAACTTATCCAGCATGTTTTACGCAGCGGATGCCCTTCCTTCTGCAACCCAACACTGGGAAACACCCATGCATTCTCACATTCACACATATGGCAAATTTAGCTTATTCAATTCACCTATAGCGCATGTCTTTGGACTGGGGGGGAAATCGGAGCACCCGGAGGAAACCCACGCCAACATGGGGATCTTACAGTATATAATATACACACATTTATTGCTTAAGGGTCCAAATACTTTTTAAAGGCCATTGCTTGTGTATATTCCATTCTTTTCCAGAGCAAAAAGATCTAAATGTGCTTTTTTTTTAGCTCTCCAGAGAGAAAAAAAGACTTCCTAAAGACTGTTCATTCCATCCTGAGGGACAAACAACGGCGTCAGCTTATGAAAACTGAAAGTTTACCTCCAAATCAGCAGTATATTCCCTTTGGAGGGAAGCGGCTTTGTGGGCTTAAGGGTTCACGACCCACCATGAACAGAGCGGGTAAGTTTGGGATGTCTAATGCAAACTGAAGGATTACTTTTCTCTTTAACACTTCCATTTTTTCCCAAACTATCTCATCGTTTGGCTCTCCGCCTTTCAGTTTCTAACATGATTAATGCCACAGATTTTATCTCAGGCTTTAGGCTGAGCTGATTATTATGTAACCCCCCTCAAAAAAAATCCTAGTGTCCATCAAATGATATTGCTGCTTTCTTTCCTAAAGGACAAAACTGTCTACCGAATTATAATTAGCATTCACATCAATTCTTTCTACTCATCCACAGTCTCAGCACCATCTCGAACCCTCGGTCACAGGAAGCTGATCCGTAATCGTATCACCATAGACACAGGTGTCATTTTTGATGACGACTCATCCCAGGATCTATCACCAATCACCCCTACAGAACCCCCGTTTCATAAATCCCAGCAGCCCATCCGGGACACGGACCGCTGGGTGGAGGATCAGTTTGACCTTCAGATCTACGAAAACCAGGACGACGTTAAAGAGACGGACATCCTCAGTGATGACGATGAGTACTGCCAGTCCGTCCGGGCCCCGTCCTCTGACCCAAGCCTGGAGGAGTCCTTTGAGGCTCTTTCAGTAGAGGGAGATGAAGACAAGGGTCTCAACGGGCTCTCCGAGGACAAATCGAAGAAATCCCACGCCCCATTGAAACTGACCCTTCTGAGAAAGCAATGCGCAGTGGAGGGCGTCTCTTCTGAGAGGGCCTGTGAGGTTATTTGGGTTCGCAGAGACGATTTTAAAAACAGCTGCAACAGCGACATCTTCTGAGCGGAGAGGGAATATGCAAGCTGTGGCGCTTTTATTTTTAGACTTGTGCCAGAATAAGGCAGATGCTTACTGAGTCCGAGCTTTCACGGACATGATGCACTGACAATCCTACTGAAAGAAAGCCAGAACTGAAGAGCTTCTTGGTGTTTTAATTAAGCCACTTCTTTGAAATATCAATGCAAGATCGAGTTGAGGGACATTCGAAGATGCCAACTGTACAGCTCATGTATTTATAGTGGCTTCATACTGACAGACATCAGGCAGCTACGTGTTCTTTTAGCTGATGTTTTTGGTTGGAACACAAAATGGTGGTCAATTTGTTTGGTCGTGCTTCATATCTTCCTTTTTATTCAGGGATTTGTGACTTAATGCCTCGTATTTTGTTCTTCATAATGGCTACACCCCTGAGGGCACCCATGCCAAAATTGCTAATCCATTTGATGTCAGTCCACTACCTTGATTTCAAATTGACATCTAACATTAGTGTCAAAAAATACATCCAGTATTACAGTCCTGTAATCGATTTTTGTTGTTTTTCTGATGCTTAAACGTTTAAACATCAAGGTAGTTTACATGCATTGTAGGGAAACAGAACCATACATTTGTTGTTGAAGCCTTCAGATGAATAAAATATTTCTTATAGTGTATTTTTTGTGTCGTTATTTTGGTGGTCAAAAGTACATCAATGTATGGACGTCAAGGTTTTGACATCAAATTGATTTGCATTTTTGATGTGTTTTTTGGATGTTGTTTTGACATCAAGGTGTCCGCCAGGAAGCAGGTGATTTTTTTCGTGGAGCACATCAACATTCCCTTGAAATGCCACGACTAGTTTTGACTAGCTGTTTAATGCTGTTCCTTTTACCAATCCAACCGTTCCTTGCTTGCTGTCCTCGTTCCTTTTTCTTCATAGGTCACCAGCAACCCAGTATTAAAGATCACTGTTCATCGAACACACAGAGAAATATTATTCTACTTGAATTGTGAAGAAAGAACTGCAATAATGTAACTCGTTATTTCGGATAGGAAGTCAAACTACCCATGATCATCCCTATAGGGGCTTTGGTGTGCTTAGGCGCATAAATAAAGCATTATAACTCAAAGCACCCCTGCAAAGTGATAAATGTAGCAGATTTGTCTTGCTAAGAATGAGATTTTGAAGAGTTTGATTTTTATGGTATTTTGTACACTGGTAAAGATAAAGCTGGCCATGTTACTCACTCCAAATGTATTTTAAACACCAGAAACGCCCTTCCATGTGAAATACAATCACTGCACCTTCAGCCATAATTTCCTTTTAGTGAAATTGACTGTATTTAAAAACGAAAACTGTAAAAATGCCGTACTTTTATCCTCTGCCTTTTTGAGACTGTGTATGTTCATACTGTGGAAATACTTATTAACCTTAAATAAATCTTCCTAATTTATATTTGCAGTTTTATCCAAATAACTTTGTACGTGGTCTTTTTTTTGTGAACACAACACCCGTTTGCAGTGTTTTAATTAATGTTTGGTGTGATTTTTGAACACGTGGGCTCATCTTCTGAAAAAAAGGTTGAGCTGTTTTAGCAGTTTAACAAGCTGAAAAGGCTTATGGTTTCACGTAATGTCTGGTGGGTTGTATTGAAATATTTTTGTGAAAGTTTGACTCCTCATTGGCACTTGCAGTTTGAAATCTCTTCCTGACTTCCTTTTTTCTAAAGCCCACTCTAAAGGTCCTGATATACTTCACATGAAGTTCTTTTTCAATCTTCATTTGAGGACAAAGGTTTAAAAAGACTGAGTGATGAATTTCGAACACTCCAACATCCCCGCTGCAGTAGGCAGAGTTGTATGTCAAAGTGCTAGTGTATACCCCTAAACACAGCAACAGTGGTGGCTTTAAGAGCAGAACGAATTTCTAAACAATGACTTCCAATTTTAGAACTTTAAAAGACCTAGCGCAACGCTGTGGCCTTATTAAGTCTTTAAAATCTAGTGTGAGTTTAAAGAGTGATCACAGGTATTCATTTTTGCTAACTTGGTGATGTTGTTCTTCTGTCTGACATTCATGTTTATGACATACAAATAACTGCACATTAAAGAAGGCAGAGTTCCATACTCCCGTCGGTTGTGTAATTGCCATGGGACAATTGTAGCTCAAAGATGATAAATTATCATATCAAGATTTCATTATCACTATAGAGGGCCTTTGAGATGTCAAAATAATAAAAAAAAAAGTTAAAGATTTAACCACATAGTTGTACTAATTAGACCTCAGGCTGTAAGAAATAAATGCTGGTCAAGCTCCTACACTTTTTACAAATAATCTGCAAGCAGACAAACAATAAACAAACCTCAAATTGTGTCAACCCTGTCATGGACAAATTCTTAGTATAAGTGTATTTTCATTGCAGTGTGATTATAAAATGTATATTTTCAGAAAGGTAACGTGTCCCTTTACCAACCCAACTTTATAGATTATGGAAAAAGTATATTTATAATAATGAAATAATGGACAAAACATTTATTTCCCCATAAAATATGCAACAGTTGCTCATTTGTTTTCAAAATAAAACCCAAAATCTCAAATATTTTGTCAAACTTCCAAACAATATTAACTGGGCCTTATTGGTTAATTAAGAAATCACACAAGATGTTTTGCTGAGGTTTTAAATAATTTGGTTATTTTGATAAAAGTTGAACATGACGCTGGAAAACAAGATAACAGGGTGGACATTGGCAGAGGGCTGTATTTGTATTTCAAACAGTCAATGAGCTTCATTATATGGACTTTTAAAGGATATCCTTTATATAGACTAAGACAGATATTGCCAAAAGGTTTGTATTGTCCACTCATGTATTGCATCTTCTGGTGCAGTATGTGTGTAAAATGTTGTAACATAAAAAATTGACTAATTAACAATAAAATATTAAATAAATAAATAAAGTGTCAATGCATGTGTCTACCCTGTCAAGGAAAAATTTGTGACCGGGTGAACAATGACAGGGAGGACATTTTTGGCTAAAGATAGCATTTATTCAACACATGTTGTACATGCAGCTGGTAAAGTGTTTCCCTATTTAAGTTCTTTGTATACAGTTTAAAAACTATATATTTTTATTTTTTAACTATTTTTTTATATATTAATTAATATTTCACTATGACAGGGTGGACATGTTAAGCTTGACAACATTCAGCTTTAAACACAAAAATAAGTGTAGATACTTAATGTGGGCACATCAGATGTGTTAACCTCCTCTGAAGAAAGGCAAAATTGGCATAGGGGATGCCAGTGAGTACATCAGAGGGTTTCTTAAAGGGGCATTTACCACATCATAACAGGGTGGACAGCAATTTCAAGGACACGTGCAAAAAAATGATTATAATATTATGAAAACAAAATAAAAGTAATTAGAATGACTTACTTTATCAAATAACTTGTTAAAGACAATAATAATATTTAAAAATCGTTTTCATTTTATCTAATATACCTACGGCAGTTCATTTTGCTGTGGCGACCCCAGATTAATAAAGGGACTAAGCCGAAAAGAAAATGAATGAATGAATAATATACCTACTTTTTAGACTCACTGAAGTTGGCTGAGCAGTGTGTGGGACATGGCAGAATCACATCCATTCAATAAAAGAATATGGCAAAAAAATTGACAAAAACATATTTCAAAACACTTATAATTCTACATGCATGTGTGTGAAGGTTTAACCACTATATTAAAACATCAAACTTTCATTATTTCGCATTATGTTCATATAGGACAAATTCAATCTTGTGGGACATCAAAGGCACTTTATAGCGATAATGACCCTAAAACGAACTCCCCTAAACAGTTTTAGATTTCAAACTGCTTCAACGAACTGAATACAAACTTTGTTTTGGCTGAATTTAGTTTGAAATTATCAATTTAGTTTGTTCATCAATTTAGTTTGAAGTATCAGGGCTGTAATTCTGACAATGGATCATATGCTACTTTCCAAACAAACACAATAAATCCACTTGTGAAGGGGACTTAAGCATGAGAACAATTGCCCAATCTTAAATAACACCCTAAACCAGGGAGTCCAGAATTGTTCCAGGAGGGTCACTGTCCTGCACTGTCTGGTCCCTAATTCGATAAACCTGAGCAATATAACAGATGTTTTGAAAATTACAGGCGTGTGTGTTAGAGTAGAGATGGAGTGGAACTGAAGGATAGCCCGACTAGTTGCCCAGCCTAGGGGACACTCTCTGCACAGCAGTGGCCCTCCAGATTCCAGAAGCAGGGTTGATAACCTGCCCTAAACATCTTCCCTTTGTCCAACATAATACCACTTTGAATGCCAAGTATGCTTACAGAAGTGCACATCGAAGACACATATTGGTTGTAAAGTAGAGATGTTCCCGAGCAACCTCCTGCCAGCAAAAATGATTTGCTCAAAACTTCAAAGGACTCTTCGGAATGAAGGCAAAGAAATTGAACACTTTCCGAAATTGAACACTGCCCGGATGGTTCTTTCCACATGATACATTTGTGACGCAGATGGTGTCAAAATCTTTTTTTTTTTTTTTGGTCCCCTATATCATTTATCCCTTCAAAGTCCTCGCTCTAGAGCCTTAAAGGTAAACCATTCCAAGGGATTAGTGCAGAGAGATGAAACGCAGATGTAATCTCATGGTAAATCAGATTTTGATATCGCCAACATGTTTACATAATTATTATTTTCTTATCAAGTGTAACCAGAAGGTGGCAGTGCAGTTCTGTGCCAGCTACTTATAAACAAACTGTGACGCAATTGCTTGTGTGGTTTCTCCAGGTTTCTCCCAACTGGTCTAAATTCTTTAAGGGACTGCTGAACTTGGGAACTCTGACAACGTAATCTTTTCACACCTTAGCTTTATGCAGTAAAGACTTTCAAAAAAGTAGATGCAAACTTATAAAAATATAGTTCTTTTACACGGGCATTTATCAAATATCCACAGGAATGATCAGGCCCACTGCTGTTATTTGCCCATTCGAAATGAAAGCGTTTTCAACATCATTCAACAGGTTTATCACTCGGTTCCTGAATTTTAAATGTTTCCTGTGTACGCTTGCTGCTATTTCAGTGTACATGCTGAAGGCCTGTTAGTATTCCAACTAGCCCAGAATGAGCCAAAGATTTTTACAACCATTTTGTTCTCCAATTCAGACTTTTTGATTCCCTTTTTGCTTTAAACAGATCAGACTGTACTCCATCTTTAAAGGTAAGTTTTTTTTTCTGTATGTTGGACTTCACAGATTTGGTCACTCATGGTTTGTCATTATTGTAAACCTTACAGTAACGCACTTACAGGAAATAATCACATCTTTACATGTAAACATGTACTGTATAAGCAAGTTACATAAGCAAGATGACCCAGAACATCACCACAGTGTTTGTATAAACATGTTACAGTCAGTACAGTCTTACCATTCCTGCAGGCAAAGCACTAATTCTGCATTTGTCTTCTCTGTTTTTACAGCTCTGTGGGCTAAACATGTGTGCAGTTATAATCCACAGAGAGCAGTGCAGGGAATGAGAAAATACACTGATAAAAAACGAAAATGTGCAAAGACGTTAAAAGACACATAATGAAAAGGTCTACAGATTTTTATTATGTTTTCCACCCGCACAAGTGGTGCAAATGAGTCATATTTAATGGTCGCACAGCCAGTGCCTGCATTTTCTCCTCTCCTCTCCTGCGGGTTATTTTTGTCCTTGTATTTTTGATGGGCTAACAGTGTTTATGCACTACCACTTTTATAGTTGAAATGCTCTTGATGCACTAATGTATCAAGAATAGCTAGCTTGAACCATCATTTGTTGTTTTTTATTTCCATTTTATTTTTCTGACATTAATGCATAAGTGGTTCCCATAGTTTTGTCTTTCATTTCTTTGGGTGTTTTATAGACAATTACCACTTTTTGATCATGTTTTCAAGTTTGTATGGCTTCATCTGGACAGCAGGTTAAACATCCAGTGCTTCAGAACATTAGGGATCAATTTTCTGGTCTGCTCTAAAGAAACCCATTTTGATATAGAAAATGATGCACCATTTGTAGCGTTTACTGTAAATGTAAACACTCATAACCAGTTCTCTACCATGCAAAGGAAAAAATAACTATCATGTGCTATTTGCTAAATAGGATATTACATTTCTATTTCAGGTAACTATCAGACAGTGAGAGCCTAAGGGGTGAAGAATGTTAGCAAAACAGCTAACTAAGTGACAGGTGTCCTACATAGTAACATCTCTTTGCAAATGTATGATCATAGCCAGTCTTTTCAAACACTTCCTTCTCTGCCCAGCTCTGATTTCATGCACTGTGTTGGAGGATAAGTAGAATAAGGGAAAGTAAGTAGAATAAATTGTAAATAATGTTTCTAGGTGCTGTATGCAAGTTATTGACTCTGCTAAGTCATAAAAATACCATCGCCTAGTACAGTTTGCAGATATTTAAGTAACATGCTGAGAACATGCGTTTATCTGGAAAAACAATGCTAAAGACTGTTATTCTCCTTTGAAAATGTGCATGTGTGTGTCTGTCGTTGTTTTGGTGTGTGTTACTCCACCCACTGTCAGTTTACCTAATTATATTTCAGCACTCTTGGCAGAAAAAACAATCCAATGTTTTGAATTTGTACTGCAATAGGTTCACATGACGTCATTGATGAAGTGCAAAATTCACATGGGCGGAAAGTGATACTTCTACATAGGAATTGCTATTAGAACATCAACTTTTTTTTTTATGTTGTTTATAATTGTATATTTGGACAAAATAATAAATGCTGAACAGCTTTTGTAGAATTCCCCAAAATGTTCCCTCATAAAGGGGGAAAAGTTCAAGAAACTGGCTGAAAATAGAAGAAAAGGCGGCATGTATTTTTGAAAATCATTGGAATGACAAATATGTGCAAGCGTGTTCATATGAGTTCCTTTGGTTGTTTCTATTGTTGTTGTTTAGTGTTGTTTTCAGCTGGGCTTGAGCGTTTCAACTCATTCTTAGCCAGTGACGTCGCATTCTAAACATTCCATTTGCAGTCTCATAAAGCTCAACCGTTCTCTCTCAGTTTTGTCAGTTGCTGTTTATACTTGACCAAGGTGAGTTCAATACGGATGGTACGAGTACTGTGATGTAGTTCTTTGCAGTTCGCATACGTAAACGCAATATCACAAAGAATATTACGTGTTTGTTTCTCGAAGTGTGGTTTATTTCTAAACTAATTTCGAGAGGATCAAATGCTTATGATTGAAGACAGCTGGTACCGCATTAACTCCGCACATTGCGGCAATCAGATGAACACGGACACACTATAAATTACCAGAGCTTTCTGCTCCAGTCATCTTCGTTTGAAGAATCCCCTCTTCCACCCCTACTCCTTCCCTTCTCTGATAGGGCGGCACGGCGGCCAGTGGATAGCACTGTTGCCTCACAGCAAGAATGCCACTGGTCCATTCCTCTCCGGGCCGGTCGGTGTTTCTGTGCGGAGTTTGCATATTCTCCCCGTGTTCGTGTGGGTTTTCCCCGGGTTCTCCGGTTTCCTCCCACTATTCAAAAACAGGCACCATAGGTAAATTGACTAATCAAAATAGCATTCTAAGGCAACTCTTAGAGATATCCAGTAGTTTACAGTAGGGGAGTTCTCGAGACCCACCTGAGCTCAGACTCTCCTCTCGCCCTCCAAATGGGAGGAAGCCCCGGGCTCAAGGATATTCTGCGCTCAGGGCTCTCTCCCGGGACAGCATGCCAAACACGCTTTTATCACCAATCTTCAGCTAAGTGTGAACTCTTGAAATGTGCTGCCAAGCAACATTCTGGGTATCCGGCACGGACTGGCACCTGGTTAGCTTGTGCACTCCCTGAGGTGAGGTGGGACCCTCAGGGAAACAAGGGAGGCCGGCAGTGGGACCTGCTGCCAGGGTTATGGTGGGTGGAAGCAGCGTGGCCCACTTTATTCTATTTTAAACTATAGTTTTAAAGGTTAGTTTACTATAGTTTAAAATAGAAAATGTGGTAATTGTATGCCTGTTTGTTAGAATGTTGTGATGATTTTTTTAACAGGGTTATTTAACAGAAGAGTTATTTTAACTGCGTGTTGCACTGCGATCAAGCCAGCCCCAATTCAGAACAAAGTGGGCTACCGCTATTTATTATGAGAGCACAGATTATAATAGCTTTTTTGATTTCTTTCTGTCTGTAAGTTTATCTTTCACATCATTGTTTTCAGAAGATTTTGCAGGTCAAACTAAATTGAATTGTGTTTTTATTTGTCCTATCCCTCCAATAATGAAGTACACAGATTCATTGTTTATAACAAGCACTACTATATACATATAAAAATAAGAAGAGTACATTTTGATTCATAGTTATTACAGCTACTACAACTAGGACCTCCAGATCACATGTCTTCTATTTGTGGGCTTCACTTTGTGTGTGTGTGTTTTTTTTTTTTTTTTTTTTTGTGCTTTATGATTGTCCTTTTTTATTCTTCCCACACACTGCTGCCTGCTGACTACAATCAATTAAAATAAATAATAAATCATAAATATGTCAATAAATACAGTCAAGTGAGGAATGGAAATGTGACCGTGCTTTGTTTGGACTGAGATTGAAATTCTGCTCCTCCTCTCCTACCAGCCACTCAGCCTGACCACCGTCAATATTAGCTCTGCCGCTTGTGGACACTATAGCTTTAGGAAGAAGAAATCATGGACGAGTTGCTGAATCCCACAGATAAAACATTCATCAGACTGAGGCCAGCAAGACTCCTCTGTGTTGATATTGCAGCTTTGATTTGTACTTTTATTTTTTGGGTCTTTCTTGGTGTAGTCGTGATCTTGGGACCTCTGAGGTGGAAACTGACTGTATATATGCTCCAGATCATGTGTTGAATATGAAGCACTGTGTGCGGACTGAATGTTCCATAAGCCATGATGCCAGTTCATTTACATGCAAAGCCTATTTAGATCCAGTCCTCTGGTCAGCAGCTTGCTAATGTGTGACTCTGTCTTTGGTTCTGGCTGCGGCTGCATGGGTCTGTTCACTGGTGAGCATTCAGTGCACCCGTCCCGCCAGTGCCAGGTGGTGTATGATTGGAGCAGCCTGTTTGCACCTGCTCGCTTCACTCATCACTCTCATATCTGTGTCCTGGACGGCACTCAGTATACTCCATCCCAATCTTGGTCTGAGCTCCAGTCGGATCCACATGGGGAGAGCTCTGTGTGTAGGCTGGCTAGCCTCCTGTTTACAATCCACGGCTGGGTTGTCGCAGTGCTATTCTTGCCCAATCAGCAGAGCAGGATAAACCAGAATCTGAGTTGTCCAGCTACAGTGACATCATTGTGGACATGTTGTTTAGTTAATCTTGGTATCAGAAGTGGCTTATATGAAAGGCAAAGACCTCTAGATTATGCCTATTTGACCAAAATAAAATATGATCATGCCTTGATTTTGAATTAATTAGGACAGTAAGGTCTGACTTTGCATAGACAATGGTATTGCTACTTATATAGAATATAAAGTCATGGTGCAGTGGAAAAATAATGAATATTGTGTTTGACTGCCATGAGCTTGGGGGGACTGCATCCATACATCTCTGCAATGACTCAAATAACTTCTTAAGTAAGTCATCTGGAAAGGCAAAGAAAGCATTCATGCAGGACTCCCAGAGTTCATCAAGATTCTTTAGACTCATCTTCAATGCCTCCTCCTCCATCTTAACCTAGACATGCTCAATAATGTTCATGGCTGGTGACTGGGCTGGCCAATCCTGGAGCACCTTGACCTTCTTTGCTTTTAGGAACTTTGACATGGCCTCCAAGTATTGGCCTGAAGTATAAGAAGGAGCGCTACCCTGCTGACGAATTTGCCCTCTCCTGGTTTGTAATGTAATGGGCAGAACAAATGTCTTGACATCTCAGGCTGTTGATGTTGCCATCTACTCTGCAGATCTCTTGCACGCCCCCATACTGAATTTAACCCCAAACCATGATTTTTCCTTCACCAAACTTGACTGATTTCTGTGAGAATCTTGGGTCCATGCTGGTTCCAATACGTCTTCTGCAGTATTTGTGATGTTTGGGATGCAGTTCAACAGATGATTCATCGGAAAAATCTACCTTCTGTCACTTTTCCAAATGTTCAGCTAGAAGTCAAGTTATTATTTGTTGCTCTTACAACTGGGATTGACGACAAGACTTACAGTGTCAGGCAGTGTAGATAGTCTCATCATTGAATCATCAATGCTAATAAAGATTTTAGTGGCAAGTTCATTATTCACATAAAAATCAGTCTATAGGCTTTTATAGAAAAACTAGAAGTCAAGAAAGGTATTTTTCACACAATGGGAATAAAAAAGTGAAGAATAATAATACATAAAACAATTATTAAATCAGATTAAAAAACAGCTATGCTAGCTGGGATAGTTCAGCAAAAATAATCTGGAATTTACTCATTCTTGTTTCAAATCTTTATTACTTCTGTTAAACATAAAGAATATGTAAAGAAGATATTTAGAAAAATGTTAGAACTCTATAACCATTGACTTTCATAGTATTTGTTTTTTCCTTCTTCAAAATATCATTTTATGGGAGAACTTTCCCTTTAAGCATAGCTATTTTTTATTATTTATTATCTTATGCAGTGGCGGATTTCGAGGGGCACTTGTACTTTTAGAGGGCACACTTTCCATAACTTAAACTCAAAATAAGTAACTCTGCATTGTAGATAACAAATTTTTTACATTCAAGTACATCAAGGCACATTTTTTGCACCTGTAAACTTTAACAGATACAGTGGGAAGGTTTTTCTTTTTTTTGTCCTCCCGTTAATTAAAAATAATATTTCCCAAGTGATCTTTAACAAACCAAGGACATTTTCAGAGTATTTCCAATTAAAACTAAAATAATTATTCTGGAGTCACAATAAATCTTATTTCTTATGCTTATAAAAGCATTTTTTAATGAAAAAAAAACTATTTTTAAAGCCAGTGACTTGCTATGTTAAAAAATTTAAATCGCTATTGAAAACAAAAGTCTAATATAATCAACAGTGGACATTTTGATGATGTTTTTCACAACATGGTTATGACTGAAGTAGATTTTTTTTTATCTGTGTCAATTTAGGGCTTAACTTCTGACAAATGTGGAAAACTGTTGCGCGCAGCACCGTCACTGACAAAAGTCAAGCGAAAGCACAGAGAGCGAGTGCGAGCAACACTGAGAGTGCGCAAGAGAGGCCTCAGTCATCCACAGTCTGCAACCGATGGCTGATCTCGCTTCTTCATGTCCTTTTAGTTGTGGCACAAAAACATGTGTCCACTCCAAAGAGAGAAGTTTTGAGGGCTCTCAGAGTGCTAACTTAATCAGTTGAACCGGACTAACAAAGCAGTTGCACCCAAGTTTGTTTTTTTCTAACCAAACCTGACACTTAATCAAAACATACAGCATTACACAAAACATATTACATTTTTTTAATGTCCCTTTTGTCTTGTAGAACAGAAGCTATTACATAATTTGTCCAACAGGTGGCGGTGTGCTCTATCATTTGACAAAAAGCCAATCAAGCAAGTTTTTCAAAATAGTTTACAGCAGTGTTTAGATTTTTTGTTATTGCTTATTCTTATTGTCTATTAGGCTATGCATCCAATGTGGTTTTATACTGTTCCAACAATAAATATTTTTATAATAATTATAATAATGATAATAAAATATATTGATATTATTGGTATATTAACAATTAAAATGCCATATTTCACAGCATTACAAATGGCTTGCAAATCAGTTTGACCGAGTCAATGACGTATCGGTTCAGAAGAACAATTTCGTGTTTTTTGTTTGTTTTTTATCGAAGCACATGACTGACAAGCATACATATAATATATGTAACAGTCATACAAAACTTAGTGATGCAGAACATACATTAAACAAAAAATGCAGAACATACATTAAACAAAAAATACTACATTATATGAGGGATCTATCATACTTAAATTATTAGATTGTATAGATAATTGTTTTCAATATTAGAGAGGTTTTTATAGCCTTCTGGTTTCTTGTAATTGAGGTCAAAGAATTATAAAATATTTTTAAATCTTTACAGAAAAAATAAAGGATAAAGTAAAAGACATTACTTTTGCCTTGTGTATGTGAAACTTCCCACAATTTCGTGTTATTGGCAATACATTGCTTCTAATTCAGTGGAGTCCAACGCGTATGATGTATTACGTGTATTTTAAATTTAAGCATTACAGCAACAATCTAACTCAATCTAACCCTCAAAAGGTTTGTTGTCAGGTTACTATGGGGTTATATTTAAAAAAATTGAGAAAATAGCACACATCATGGTATAACTTGTATATCAACAATTTAAGAGACAGAAAACTTGTTTGCCGTCTGTGCTGTTTTAAAAATTATAATAACATCGTGAAGGAACACAGCCAACGCTGAGCAGACTTTGCTTTAATCCTGCGTCTAGATTGTGTGTCAGTCAGAGGCGCGCGCTCTTTACTCTCCTCGCGGCGGCGCGCGCACGGTGTGCTACAAGTATCTGAAGCGATGAACAGGGAATATCAGCACAAAATCTTACCTGAAATACCTTAAGATTCCTTCACATTTGGTTTTCCCCGGAAAGGATGATAACATGTTGTCTTTGAGGCAATAACTGGCTTTTAAGAGGAGCTGTTTTCTTTTCGCGCAATGGGAGGTGAATGGAAGTTGATGAGCGCGCGGTATGGTTCCTTAAATCCAGTTTTATGACATGAAGTTTTTGCTTTTAACCTCTTTTGATAGCAGAGCCATGGAGAAGCGCAAAAGACTGTTATTTTTCTTTTTTTACTCGATGGCAAAGTTTTACCTTAGTGAACAGCAGGTCATACGAATTGGTAAGTGATTGTTTATGATTACTCATTTGTTGTCATCTGCAATTGTTCATTCAGAATCGGAAACTTTAAGGGTTTATAGTCTTTGTAATGTTAGTGTTTCAATACTGGCGTGTGTTTTTATTGCTTCTTTCAAAATATACAATGTTTTTGTGCTTTAAAATGCATTTTGTTGAATATAGTAATAATACTCAGTTAAATAATCATCTACCTCATTGATACCTACTACAATAGTCTCTTGTTACAAACGCTAAGGGTCAATACTTTCTATAAAAATGGGATAATCTCAAAGAAAATGTTTTTCAAAGTCAGCTGTGATGCTTTGCCCTTTTTTTTACATAGGAAGTGTCTGTGACAGGACCTCTTGAAAGTACACAAACAATGCATTCCTCATTTAATATGAAACCATCAGCAGCATCACCAAAATGAGATTTGATAAATTTGATCACTGACTCGCGCTGTGTGTTATTGGGATAAAGCCTCCTGTAATTCACATAGAGGACAGTACAGTTTGATGATTGCTGTGCTCTGACTTTGGCATCACTGTAAATCCCCAAAGGAGTTTTAACAACCTACATTAATCCTCTTTCCTACCCAAGACTTGATTTGATGTTCCTCTCCGAAAGATGGAGCTTCATGGGTTTGAAGCAGAAAGCTTGGCATATTGCTTCTGTGGGGTGGATTGTGAGATAGATGGATGGATGGATGGATGGATGGATGGATGGATGGATGGATGGATGGATGGATGGATAGATAGATGGATAGATACTGTGTATATTTAGATTAATATGAATATAAAAATATATTTTTGGGAAGAATACTGAATATTAATCATATAATGACTATATGGATGTGCTAAATTCATACATAGTAAAATAGGTAAATGATAATAATGTTTTTCATGTGTTGTGTAATTTTATTAAATTGGCATTGTTTTATATTTCGAAATGTTTTATATCTATATACGGGATACTAGGGATGCTCCGATCAGGATTTTCCTATTCCTTGTCATAGTGATCGGCTGATACTAAGTACCGATTCTGATCTTGCCTTACCTAAGAGAATAAATTAAGGATGCTGCATATAATACCTTAAGCACATCTCTTATAACCATTTAGGTGTGAACATGCCATGACCAGAAGCAGCTTTACAGAAAACAATTCATTCATTGGTTTTACTTTGGCTTAGGCTATATATAATATACGGGAGTGCTTGAGTGTCTTCCTCTGCTTGTAAACTCATAAACAAACACCTGCGATCGATCCATGAGATCGGCGAGTCCCGATCGAGTCATGAAATTTGATTATCGGCCGATACTGATCTTCGGCCAATGGATTGGAGCATCCCTACATCGATTTATATTTCTAAATTTTCTAAATTTCTAAGCAATTAAACAAACAAAAAAAATCTTGGTGACAACCTAAAATAAAATGCTGTTTTATTTTTAGATAGGTAGACAGACAGACAGACCAGTGCTTCCCACACAGATTTGGGCTGGACACCCAGGTATATTAACGGCCGTCCAAGTATATTTAGTTTTTTTTTTTTTTTGCTATTATTATCATCCTTTTACACTTTTTTTGTATCTGCCCAACCAAACATCTGCGATCAATTAAGTAGTGGCAAATCTTCTCTTGGTTTACCCGTTTTGTAGCTACTGTGTGCGCAAGACCTGTCAACTCTCCCACAGACAGTTTCACATGCTCTCCAAACAGACTTGCCTTTTTGGGTATGCGTCCGAACGGGGTTTTTAAACCTCCTAAAATGTCCGGGATTTGTTTTTGCTTTCGCTTTCTAAAGCTGTTGTCAAATGTATGCGCACAGCCGTTAATTTTTTTATATAAACAACTCCAAAAAAACTTTACTAAACAGTCAGAGGACAAAATTAGATCTAAATTGGCTGCAAAATATTTGTACACCATTAGAAATGGCTAAACAACTCAGTTGCCTTATTGAAATAATCTACACCTTTTTATTCTTGTAATTATTTAAAGATTATTTTAAATTATTTTATTTTAAAGATACTGTCTGTTTTTATTCTTTTTTATTTATTTCTCAGTTGCTGCATGTTTTATTAATTTGATGTTAATATATTGCATATTTTATACATCTAAAATGCTTTGGCAATACTGTACAAAATGCCATGCCAATTAAGCAATCTGAACTTGAATGAGAGATAAGAGAGAAGCAGATTTGACCTGTCAGTGGGTGCACATGGCTCTGGAATAGCATAAAAGGTGAAGAAACAGTGGATTTCCTTCTTTTTATAACTTTAGAAAAAATTTAGTTTCTTAATAAATTAAAATATTGTAAAAATCTAAATGTTTTGTTTGTCGCACGTATTAAACTAATTATTTGAGGTGGGTAAAAGTGTATTTGCAGCTACCACCGCAAATATATTTTCGACAAAATTTGACATGAATTATACACCCATAAATATTCGGATCATCTAAATTTAAAGTTTAACTTATAGATCCACTATTGATGTGGGTCATTTTTAGGATGTGTGCTTGTGTTTGCAGCTGAATGAAAGACTACTGTACTTTGGCTGCGATGTAACCTCCGGACTGCCCTATTGATCCCACAGGTATTTCATCAGTTTTGTCCACGGGGGAGCTTGTTTAGACCACACTATGTGCGGACTCTCTGTATCAGGGACATTTGTCAAAGTTTATCAGATATTGTATCTTTACCGATGTTCTGTCGTCTTGCACACACAATGATCTGTCTTTTAGATGGATGTGCAATGAATCACATTGTTAGATAAACAAGTTAGATAAACTCTCTTTCACATACACATGAATTTGATAGGACAATGTATATCTACTGTACCTGAAGACTCTGGTGACTGTACCAGTGTGCTCTTAAAATATAAAAATATCTGTCACCTGGATGATATGATTTGCATCTGAAAATGTGAATGTCATCAGATACGTGCAATGATGGTTTGCTTGGTTTGTGTAACAGTGAGCAATAATGGATTAAACTGACATTGTTTGGTTTTTCACAAGTCAACACTGTGTGACTGGGTTCAGAAATTGTTTCTATTTCACTGGTGATGAGCAGAGTGTGAACTAAAAATAGAATCAGTGATATTGCCTTCCTGTAGCTCAAATAGTGGATATAGCAAGGTGCTCAAAATGCCAACGTTGTTAAGAATTTGACTGCCAGGGAAAGCAATTGATAAAAATGTGTACGTTCAGTGCTTTGTATAAAAGTGTCTGTCAGATTTCTAAATGTAAATATTACATAAGGAACCCAGATTTGCAAAGTTTGTATTTTTAAAGATACTCTTTTAATTTTTTGTTGTTCAAATTAATTAATTGATAATTATTATCGTCTTTTAATTAATTAATTATCGTTTTATTCAGGGGTAAAATATATGTCATTAAACTACACATTAATTAGACTACAAATGCTATTAAACATTCATTCATTTTCTTTTCGGCTTAGTCCCTTTAGTAATTTGGGGTCGCCACAGCGGAATGAACCACCAACTTATCCAGCATATGTTTTAAGCAGCGGGTGCCCTTCCAGCTGCAACCTATCACTGCAAAACAACATCCATACACACTCATTCAAACTCATACACTATGTGCAATTTAGCTTACCCTATTCACCTATAGCGCATGTCTTTGGACTTGTGGTGGAAACCGGAGCCCCCGGAGGAAACCCACACAAACATGGGGAGAACATGCAAACTCCACACAGAAATGCCAACTGACCCAGGCGAGGCTCGAACATCGACTTTCTTGCTGAGGCAATCGTGCTACCCACTGCGCCACTGTGACGCCTCACCATTAAACAACCTAGAGAATTTTCTATTAGGACTGCATGATATTGGAAAAATCTGACATTGCGATGTTTAGTTTTTTCTATGATTTATATTGCAATACAAATACAGTTTCTGCAGATGATTTAAAGAGATATATTTGGGAAGAATTCAAGTACATAAATTGAATGAAAGGTAAATATAGGGCTGGGCCTTCATTAGGGCTGAGCCGAAAACAATATTATATCGAATCGTGATGAAATTTATGTCTATAACAATGACAAGCTCTATATTGTTTTTACTGTATATTGTTCTAAGAGACAATCACACAGCAGAAATGTACAACAATGAAAAACTAGAAGTGTGTTGATTAGAGATACACTGAATTTTCGGCCACCAAAAATAGGTTATGCTATATAATGGGCCCTCTATTGTTTGTGGCTTTAGTCATTGTTGGGTTACTCTTTTAAATCTGGAAGCATTAACAAATTATAAAGAAATATATACCGTTATTGTTTAATATGGAAAATAATGAATCCATTTATAATTATATAAATAATTAATACATTTTTGCCATATCGTCCAGCCCTGGTCTTCATTGTATAAATCATTCATTCATTCCATCATTCATTTTCTTTTTGGCCCTTTATTGTCCTTTTATTAATCAGGGGCCGCCACAGTTGAATGAACCACCAACTTATCCAGCATATGTTTTACACAGCGGATGCCCTTCCAGCTGCAACTCATCACTGGAAAACACCTAAACATTCTCATTCACACACATACACTACGGACAATTTAGCTTACCCAATTTACCTATATTGCATGTCTTTGGACTTGTGGGGGAAACCAGAGCACCCAGAGAAAACCTATGCAAACACAGGGAGAACATGCAAACTTCACACAGAAATGCTAACTCACCCAGCCGAGGCTCAAACCAGCAACCTTCTTGCTGTGAGGCGAGAGCGCTACCCACTGCACCATCGCATCACCATAAATAATTCAATAAAATATATATGTTTAAGTTACAAATGGCACACTGTCTTGAGCCAGAATGCTTTAAACTCTCTTGATGGACAGTCACAGGCCTTAAAAACATGTACTGTAAAGGATAAACATTTGCTCCATTATGGTAAAAATGGCTGGGGCTCCTGGTCAAATATAATCCCAATTCAACATTGCAGATTCTGCAATGTGACTATTGTGGATGCACACATTGCGATATCGATGCTGAAACGTTATATTGTGCAGCCCTATTTTCTGTCATTAAAAAGGTTACACACATACATGCATACAAACTTAACAAAAAAATCTTTATATAATTAAAGAAGAGGAATTTATTTAAATGGAGCATGTGAATACTGCTTGCTTTGTCTATAACACATTTAACAGACTCTTGAATACATTTTTCATCATTAGTTTCATTAAATATGAAAAAATATTGGAAATGTGTCAGTTTCTCAGTTGCGCAAAAACTACCAAATGTCTCAAAAAGTTAATCTTGCATGAGCTGGTTTTTCTGGCAGGTCGAAAAAGGAATATTTAACCCGCAATAGAAGCCTCTTTTTTGCATTTACAGGTCACCAAGCAAGCTTAAAAATAACATAATAATTTTTTTTAAGATATTGCTATGGATTTATTTGTAAAAACTAGCTATCATGGGCATGATGCAGCAGGTGCTACAAAAGACTATATTGCATTGCACAACTCAAAAAGATTGATCTTTTCACCTGGAATTTCTACTGAAACTAACACTAATGGTTCTATAACAGGGCGACATGATGGCTCAGTTGTTAGCACTGTCACCTCACAGCAAGAAGGTTGCTGGTTTAAGTCCCAGCTGGGCCAGTTGTCATTCATTTCTGTGTGGAGTTTGCATGTTCTCCCCGTGTTCGTGTGGGTTTCCTCTGGGTGGTCCTGGTTTCCCACACAGTTCAAAGACATGCGCTATAAGTGAATTGGATGGACTAAATTGGTAGTGTATAAGTGTGCGTGTCAATGTGAGAGTGTATGGGTGTTTCCCAATACTGGGTTGTGGCTGGAAGGGCATCCACTGTGTAAAACATATGCCAGAAAAGTTGGCGGTTCATTCCGCTGTGGCGACCCCTGACTATTAAAGGACTAAGCCAAAGGAAAATGAATGAATGAATGAATGAATGGTTCGATAACATGGCTATCTCTCTTTTGATTAACTATATTGGCTAGTGATGTCACTATATTATATTATATTTATGTTTATATTACATCTGCCGTCATGATTTCTGGAACGGCTTATTGAGAAAGAAATTTTTTTTTTCACATAATACCAATTAAACGGTTAGTTTACCAAAAAATAAAAGAAAATCTGTTGTTAATTAATCACCCTTGTGTGTTTTCAAACCCATGAGACCTTCGTTCATTTTTAGAACACAAGATATTTTGGATGAAATCTGATCTCCCTCATCCTCTATTAACAGCAATGAGTCTGAAATGTTTAAAGTCCAGAAAAGGCACATCAGAGTGCGCATTTACTACGGGCAGTATGAAAAGCACAAGCATCGTATTGCTCATAATAAACACACACCCTGATTTGACATGGAAGACAATAGTGAGCAAAGTTGTTTTTATGGGGGTTTTTTTAGTTTGTTTTTTGGTACGCAAAAGCTTTTAATGATTACAGTTAAAATACTGAAGTGACATAGAATGTTGTGACAATGTTTTGGTTTCTTTTCTGGACTTTGACCATATCTTGACCATTGCCGTATATCAGAGGTCCTCAAAACCTGCTCCTGGAGATTTTCCTTCCTGCAGAGTTCTTTCCTACCAATCCCGATAAAACACAACTAAATCAAAATGAGGGTGAGTAATTAATAACATAATTTACACTTTTGGGTGAACTAACCCTTTAAAGTTGGAATAAAATGTTCATTCATTCATTTTCTTTTTGGCGTAGTTCCTTTATTAATGAGGCGTCGCCACCGCGGAATGAACCACCTAAATCAAAATGTATTCTTCGTTTTATATGTACATAGTACTTGTAAAAATGTATGTGCACTTATTTTGCATCATTTTGCAATTATGAATTTTCGCTCAGAAATCTCAAAACCTTCTCTTCCCCTCAAAACGACTTTTCTTCACTTCTGGTCACATGGAATGCCTTTTTTGGGAGGGGCTATCGCAGCATGTCTCATTTTTGCTCTGCCTTCATCTATTCATCAACCTTTCTTCAATTTGTTAGCAATATCCATCTTCAACAATCAAATTCCCAAAGGACGAAATCATGCACCACGCTACATTTAGTTTTCTAATTTCAGGACCGTTTCAAGGGGATTTATGTCATGATAAAGGGAGAAAAGGACAATCTTAACTTGTTTCATGGCAACTTTTTAATGAATGTTATGAAAAATAAACAAGCATAATTTTTTTATCAATAAGTAATTCCAGAAATCACAGCGACAGAAATTGGTGTGTTTTGGGTGAACTAACCATTTAATGGAATCTGTCGTTTCTGTCAGTTTTATCAGTACTTGAGAGAAATATTGTATAAGTTTTGTGCTATTCTTGTAATGGAATCCAGACTAGTGCCAGCTGTGTCCAGTTGGGTGAGTCCTAGTTGATGTGAAGTGCTTTGATGCAGGTTTCTATCAGAAGAAGCTAATTAAATTGGCTTGTGATCTACATGCACATATAGTACTTTATGGCCGCTGACACCGTTTACCGTGCCACAGATTGTGTGACTGTATGAAAGCAATTTTGTAGCACTGGCTTTAGTCCAACTGTGTTGGGAAGGAATAGTACCCCAAAAAGTCTCGTTTAAGATCTCAATAAACCCTTCCTGTTTTTAAAATCTTGGGGCGTATTTTACTGGGATCATGAAGCTGCATCAGCTCATACGTGCGAATGCTTTAAAATAATCCCTGCACTTTGGAAGTGTTGACTGAGGGAATGTGCTGGGAGTATTTCAGAGGCCATGAGGGGAAATTAATCCTTTTAGATTTGGATCCGTGTGACCTCAGAAGTTGAGCAGGACTGTGAAATGGCACTGCTCTTTGACCGTCAGCAGAAGCCTGTATGGATATGGTGAATAATCTGGTTTCCCAGGCCAGTCTTTTTGAACACGCAACAAAGTGTTTGTCAAATGCTTAACGACTAATGCAAGTGGTAAATATTTGCATCAGAACGTACTCAAACCTCTGATTGAGTGAGTGTGAAATAACAGAGAGCAAATCAGCGTTTAGAGTGAATCCCATGAGAAAATGAACCGGTTTGGTCACAGAAATTTGGAAATAGCTAATGTCTCTGGGTCTTTTTTCTCTGCGAGAGCATTGGTATGCATGCTGACTCCTTATCCCCTTTGTGTTTTCTTGTGTTTGTCAGAAGGGATGTGTTTGAACAAGATTTCATGAATTTGAATGAGAGTGAAGGTTTTTTCTTTGATGATGCATTTGGCCTGTGTGTTTGCAGAAATCACTGTGATGTCTTTATGAGGAGTGTGTGGAATGCATCATAGACAGTGGCAGAAATGTAGAAAGGAAGGACAGAGGCAGAAAGACAAGAGATTGTGTCTGAGATTCAGCAGTCACTTACAGTATGTGCAGGTTTGTGTTTATGTGTGTGCATGTGCGCTTGCATTTGTTGTCATGTCCATTTGTGCTTTTGAAGGGT
The DNA here is from genome assembly GCA_903798205.1 of Danio tinwini. Taxonomy (NCBI): domain Eukaryota; kingdom Metazoa; phylum Chordata; class Actinopteri; order Cypriniformes; family Danionidae; genus Danio; species Danio tinwini. The sequence continues at coordinate 12,074,793 of CAIGQZ010001492.1, read as the reverse complement.
TCTAGACTCATTACCTTTTTGATTTATCAAGAACTGTGTGTACATTTGTTCGTTTGTCGAATGCTTTTATCCAAATGGACTTACAAATGAGGAACATTTGTAAGCATTTCATCTTAGAAGCCACAACATGTGCAGCAAAGTATTAAATGTTGAAACTACGGAAATATGGCAGAAAGTTTTAGATAAAATGATGGTGCGCTTAAAATATTTGACCAAATTAAGTGGTTTTTGTTCAATACAGGGTGTGGCACAGTGGCTCAGTGTTCAACACTGTCCCCTCACAACAAGAAGATTGCTGGTTTGAGTTTGGGCTGGGTCAGTAGGCATTTCTACGTGGAGTTTTTATGTTCTCCTTGTGTTCACGTGAGTTTTCTGCGGGTGCTCCGGTTTCCAATCCAAAGACGTGGTTTAGGTGAATTAGATTAACTAAATTGGCCGTAGTGTATATGGGTGTGTATGGATGTTTTCCAGTGCTGGGTTGTGGCTGGAAGTGCATCCGCTGCGTAAAACATGTGCTGGATAAGTTGGTGGTTCATTCTGCTGTGGTGATATTTGATAAATCAGTGATTAAGCCAAAGGAAAATGAATGAATGATCAATACAATTTATAGTTTAGGAAATATCATTTAAATAGGCATCTAGATTGTATGGTAAACTAATATTTTTTCAAAGTTGTAGATATATGTAAATAATAAGAGTATTATTTACTAGAAAATATCAGAAATAGGAAATTCTTTATTGAGACAGCTGTTTGATAGTTGCGTTAACATTTGAGGATATTTTTTTTGGTCAGGTTTTTAATGTAGTTTCAAGAAAATTGAATTTTGAGACTCAGTTTATAAATTAGAAAATAAATAATTACTTTTTTACATTAGCCACAGTTCAATATAACATAATACAGAAATTAAAGTTTTGGTTAGTTAGTTAACTTTACTTGTCCCCGTAGGGAAATTTCATTTGCAGTGTACAATCACAGAGACTTCTGACATTTTACATTTGGCATTTATAAAAATAAATCAATTAAAAAACTTGGTATATCTAAATAAATATCTAGTCTACCAGCCATCAACTGCTACTGAGAAAGGAGGAATTTAAAAACTGAATTGAGGTATAAATGATAATTTTATCCTTTTTCTTACACATCTGGGAACACAATATCTATGACCTGATGGTAACAATTGGAAGGTGTAAGATAAAGGATGCCTCTCATCATTAACAATCATAATAGCTTTATTTAATACTCTTTCTTTGTAATGCTCTTTAATTTTATTCCCAACAACTTACTGGCTATTTTACCACCTTCCCCCGTGACCTTTTCTGGGCCTCAGAAGCATTTCTATACCAACAGATCACACAAAATGTTGCAATACTTTCGATAAAAGCACTATAAAACATGATCAACAATGTGTTGTCAACATTAAAAGACAATAGTTTCTTTAAGAAGTACATTCTCTGTTGAAATTTTTTCCTTACACAGTCAGTCCATACATCCCACTTAAGTTTATTGTGCAACATCACACACCCAAATATTTATAATTTGTTACTAACTCAATTTGCTCCCCTTAAATTAATGTAGGATGCTTTGTGCTCTCTCTCTCTCTCTCTCTCTCTCTCTCTCTCTCTCTCTCTCTCTCTCTCTCTCTCTCTCTCTCTCTCTCTCTCTCTCTCTCTCTTTCTCACTCACTCTTTCTTTCTCTCTCACTCTTTCTTTCTCTCTCACTCTAAAATCAAAAACCATCACCTTAATTTTAGGAATATTTAGGAGAAGCTTTGAGTTTTCACTTGGCAGTACTGTGCTTAAAGGTGTCTTGTACATTCGATCCGATCTCTTAGGAAGATGTAGCTTTTTTATTGTTGGCAAATTAATGCTTAATTTGAACAGGGCTTGAGGAGAAATGCATATGCAAATTTGCCAAAACATAAAACGGCTACATTTTTCCCTTGAGCAAGAAGAGCCACAGAAATCAAATATAAAGTGCACATTTAACTTGAACTCACTATGATCATTTGTACTTATAAATGTAATAATTCCATTGAGTGGAGCAAAGGGAACTCACCATCAATATTAAATGTTGATTTTAATCATTCAACAGTACATTATCTTAATTAGCCACATTCAGCCCTATTTGTTTGGGTTTTTACAAACTCTTTGAAAATTGAGTTGTTGTTTTGCCAAATAACAAATAAAGAAATTCCGGATAAAACCCATTACAAATCAGCGTTTTCAAATTATCATGTCACATTCAAGGAATACTGAGCAGAGCATTCAGTCAAAAAGCAGCGTGGTTGATGACAATGATATATTGTTAGACAGATATGTAAGGTTGAAACTCATCAAGTGAACATCTCCCAGAATGATCCAGGAGAAAACAAAAACAATACCTGACTGAAACTACAAAGCAAATTATGTGTTCTTTCATGGAATTACAAGGTCAGATGCAGTTTAGCAGACTCAAAAAATAAACCAAACTTTGATGCGTTGAAAATAAACTGCATATTATATCTGGAACCAAAAGACTTGCCCAGGAGTATGAAAATATTCTTACAGAACCTGAAAGTAAACAAAGAGAAGGGGAAAGCTGGCAGACCAGACAGTGTTTGTTAGTACTGATTGTATCCCTGGTCATCGTACTCATGCATCTCTTTAGAAAAACGATACATTTTGAGAATTAAGCACAGATACTGCTTGAAAACAATGTATTAATGACCTGCAAATAATTAAAGAAGTCTGTCCGCAAGCTACCATGGAGCTGTAGCTAAAGAATTTTATAAAATAAATCATTAAAACAAATTATATTGCAAACATTAAGATGTTGCCCATCCATAGTCTTGGTACACTTGTTTGGTCTGCTTTTGGTGTGTATTTGAGTGTGATTGCTCCATTCACATCCACCTACCAAATCCTACCAAATAGGAAAACTAACTTTAGTGTGATTAAACGTGGCAGGTGTGAAAGCACACTTGGTAAGCAGGAAAAGGTGTAATTTGTGGTGTTAAAAGGTGTAAACTGAATTTAATAGGCTCTATTCTGCTTGATTTGTTCTATTATTTGGCAGTCTTCACTTTAAATGTTTTTTTTGTGTCTGACTGATTAGTACAGGCCAAGACATGACAATAATTTGTCATTTTTAGCAGCAGTAAGAAGCAAAATATTCAAGGTTTGCTTGGTTCAGTGGCACTATTTATGTTCTGCTCTTCAATATGGCTGACTTATGGCCAGGGCCAGACGGAATCTGCGGACGTTTTTTGCTATTTCTGCGGAGAATTTTGGTAAAAATCTGTGGATTTCTGCGGAATTATTTTAGGAGTATCATAACTAAAACCTTAAAATGTGAAATAAAAAATAATATCTTTTTTTTACTTTTATTTAATGTAAAATGCAAATCCAATTAGATTAACAGTAAATAGTTAACTGTAAGTAAATGAACAGAATTAATGATGGGCTAAAAATCTGTAGAAATCTGTGAAACATCTGCGGAATTCTGCACGCGCAGATTTCGTGTGGGCCTACTTATGGCTCTATAAAGGGACAAGGCAAAAAATAACATACTGAGGGCTGTGACAACTGCATCTTGTACATTCATACTGTATCGAACATAACAAAAAGAGCACATTGATATAACTTTGTGCCACTTTTTTTGTCTTGGGCCTCAAAGTTTAATCCTCTAAAGTTTATTGAGCTCAATATGTGGGGGAATAAATGAAGGCACTTAAAGACCAGCAGCATTTCAGGGCTGTATTATTCAGACATAATTTCCGAAAGACCTTTGAGATTTAAATTTTAGTGAGTGCTAAGAAATGATGAGAGATCTTAGCAATTGACTTTAATTGCACACGTGCTTCATCAGGGTGTATATTACAGCTATTACTTAAAAGAAATCAGCCATTTTATAAATCAAAAGACCTACTGTTTCTTTCATCACCCAGTTCCTGAAGGAAAACGAGAACGAATAAATATGCAAGAATGAGAAAGAGACACAATGTGAGCTAAAAAGCAAAAGACAATACATTCAGTACAGTTCGGAAATGGCAACAATTACCCACAATTCAACTAATTTGCATCAGTTTAAATGTAATAACTGCCTAACCTCTGAACCATTATTATTCATGTGTCCAGAATTTTAGTGAGGGAAAAACTTTGAAGAAAATATGTCCACTCTCACAGGCAAATAAGGCATTTTCAAAGTTCTTTTTGTCTCCTGTAATATGATATCTGGTCTGCACTCAAACTGGGATCTTAAGACCATTTTGAGGGATGTAAACAACAACAATGTCCTAAAGTATTTCCTCTTTTACATTTGTCATTTCCATAGCTCCCGAGAATCCAATAATGTCAACGTATTGATAAATATTTTTATAATAGCTGTTTTAACGTTAAGATACGATTGAATTGCCTCTTGTTACAGTTATGAAATAGTTTGTCAAGAAGCAGGAAATGTTTATGGGCCAATGTTGTCACCACATTAAAGTCTATATTCTATAAAAATAGAAAAACGTAAAAGATTGATAAACTATAAATACATTTGAATAAATAAATAAATTGATTTAATGCATAATACAAATTATTAAAATGAATAATATAATATATTATAAATATTATACATCTAATTGCTTAGTTCTACTGTGGATATAAAAAAGTCATAATCTTGTAATAGAAACCAAAATATATTTCAAATCAAATTGTACACATTTATATTATTTACACACCATAAAATTACATCTTGATAAATGAAAATGTACTGAGCATTTTAAATTTGTAAAATAAAATTAAACTTTGCCCATATTTGGGGTGTTCGTTGATCTAAGAGACTGAACGCTTCTGGCCTATAGCAATACTTGTAGTCTATAATTTGTGCCAACCACTGGAGGTTGGGTTGGCTGGTAAAACATTCTTCCCCCTTGCTAAGACCAGCACTTGGAGTCTTTGAACTGTCTGTTGATCAAAGCCAGAGAGCAGGCATTGCATACTGCATTATGCGTATGTCACCTGTCAGCCGCCCAGGTTCTGGGAGGAGATAGGACGTGTTCTTCATTAAACTTCCATGAACTGCATAAATGCATTGTCCCATGGGAATATTCTCTGCTGTTGTGGATCATGTCCTATGTATAGTATACTAAGCTATAGATTGAACCAGTGTAAACTGCCATACTGTGAACCTCAGTGTAAAACCACAGTGAAAAATAGGGGAAAAATCTGAAAACAAGCAGAGTGTCTGAAGTTAAAGTACCACAATACATTTTATTAAATGTCATCTGTTTATGCAGAGGTTAATATTAATTCCTAGCTGTGTTTTCACAGTTTCACTATGCAACACCATACATCTTTGTCTGTCTGTTTTGTTAAGTTCTTTTATAATTTAGCCAAAATTTGATCACAAAACAGAGAGCAGGCTGCAAGCAGAGCTCATTAATTTTCACGACTCATCCAAATATGGTCAATTTGAACCTTCTGATTTTAGGGATTTTTTATGGAAATAAATGAGCATATGAAATAGTTTCTGGATATTTTCTTTAACTTAAGCCACACACATATAGATATAAGAGAACAATTTAACCTATTGAATCAATGCAGTATATGGCACCTTTACGGGCGGAAATGATTAGCGCACTCAACACCTAGTCTAAACAGATCGACTTTATTGTCCTAACAAAATTTTGTGTTTTTGTAACGTGCATTAAATCAATGAGAGTCTCATCTCCCATTCCCTGCTGAAGTAAGCTAAAAACAGAACTTTTCACTAGCAAGAAAAACAGATCTGCTCGAGGTTAATATGTGCAAACAGACCAACTACGGAATGAGCCGGATTTCTCCAAAGCCCCCTGAGGTTAAGAAGCTGACTTTCAGGCACATATCTCTAATGTGCACTTTGAACATCAACTAAAAAAAAATCCAGTGCCATTGACTTGAGAGCTTTTAGTTGGTCAATGGCACTGTCCATTTCAGTTGCTTCAAAATAGCAATGTGTTGGTGCATTGCTATTTTGAAGCAACTGAAATGGACAGTGTATGTGTATGCTTTTACACACCTACTTTTCAAACCAGCATGCCCATGGGTGCAAATACATTTGGTATTAAAACAATGTGGTGGAGACTGTGAAAATGATACCTTTGCCAGGCTGAAACTAGAAAAAAATCTTTGTGTTGTGCCTGACGCTGCATTGCGCTGGGTGTATGATAGGAACCAAAGTGTCAAGCAGGTTTTATTAAAGCCCTAAATAGACTGTCTGTGCATGTTCTATGTGTAATGGTTAAATTAGAGGGTTTTCTTATACTTCATTATAAATTATATATATATTATATATATATACACCCTGATGAAGCACGTGTGCAATTAAAGTCAATTGCTAAGATCTCTCATCATTTCTTAGCACTCACTAAAATTTAAATCTCAAAGGTCTTTCGGAAATTATGTCTGAATAATACAGCCCTGAAATGCTGCTGGTCTTTAAGTGCCTTATACTTCTAAATTAGACAGCTTTATACTTATCTGTAACATTTATAAGTTCACCAAAATGCAAAATGGAGAACCTTCAAGCTTAGAAAGAGAGCATTCATGCATACTCATCAAAGAAAGAACAGGATAGTATCAGCTTTAATGAGATGTTTGCTTTTGGGTGTTGACTTTCAAGCATGTTATTTCTATCATTAACTACTGATAGAACTTTTAATCAGTAACTCAAAAAGTGCAATGGCAGTTGGCTGTAAAGGCTGATTTATACTTTCACCTGATGCCACGTCGCGGACCTCAGACAGTTCTATTAAAGTTAAATATCAATGACAACAGAACGTGGGTTGCTCTACAAAGTTATTTTTTATTATGGCAAGAATAAAAACAAAAAAAAAAGTACACTTACACAATTCATACATTACTGTCTGGCTAGTTTCCATCCTCTACTGATATGCTAAAAAGCCAATAATGGTTCAACATTCCTGACCATTATCACCCATAAAGCCTAGAAAAACAAGGCATCGGTATATTGTAAACCAATTTTAAATATTCCTTTCCAGTTATCAAAGAAATAATTTTGTTACTTCATTTTAGTTTTGTAAACAATAAATTTAATTGTTTTGAATTCAAAATTGCAATATATACATAAGTGTAAAACCTATGAATGGTGGAAAAACATATTCTATAATTGTGTATTAAAACCACACAGGTCTCCACTTTTGCCATGACCTCTTTTTTTGGTTTTAACAAACTAATCCCTCAAGTTTTTCTAAACAATTTTTTTAAACAAAATCATTTCTCCTTTCCCACGGCTGTTGCAGTTTCTAGCCAAGAATTATTGTCCATCTGGTTCTCCCATGATCACGTATCGACGGATCATGAATATGTCTGTACAGTTGTACCTGTTTCAGACAAAATCTCTTTAAAGTGATTCATTTTTAACTCAAATGAAATGCGTGAGTTGTTCGCTGAAGTCTCAAAAAATTTTGTGCGCTCCACCAGCTGAAATCATGTCGCACACACCCAAAGCAAACCACCACAAACTTAGTGATGACGTCAGACTTTAGAAGCTATTGCGCTGTTTATATTTATATAGTTATTTTTTCTGTTGAGGAATGTATATTTATATTTCTAATATTTATATTTATATTTATAAGATATTTTGAAAAATGCTGGAAACCTGTAACCATTGACATCCTTATTATTCGATTTTCCTACCATGAATATCAATGGTTACAGGTTTCATCTTTCTTTAAAATGTCTTATTTTGTGTTCAACAGACGAAAAAAAGTCAAACCATTTTGGAACAAGTAAATTATGAGGACATTTTCAATTTTGGGTGAACTACATTAATAAATATATTTATTTTCCCAGTTTGGTGTTCATTTCAGTGTGTAAAATAACACATTTACAGGCTATCATTTATTATGTTCTACAACTCATAAAAATATGCAAAGCTATACCCAAGTAAAAGCACATACTGCAGATCCAAAGCCCATAACTTTCAATGTTTATTGCAAGGGCAGAATGCACGTAATGACACAAACATCATGACAGAAAATGGATTCATTAAAGTTGCAGTCTCCCAAGGTGAACTAGAAAGGCTTTGGACATCCCTAGGGGACCATTTTCCAATGAATAGAAATAAAGCATTAAGCATTTTCGAGTAACCATCATTGCCTACGCACACGTACACAACTGTCTATATCCCACTCCTGCTGCCTTTTCATTCTACTTTAATTTTGCCTGACATCTTAAAGACAGTATAAATCTATCCGGTTCCAGTGGCTGACTTTTTACATTGCAATTAAAGAAGGAGTGAAGCCAGATTGATTTGATGTTTCCAGGATAATAAGAGATCAATCCCTCAGACTTTTTAGTCATAGTTGAAAAAGCCAGAGTAAATAAGCGTACCGCGATTGAATAGTTCCTCAAAAACGAAGCGAGGCTTGTTTGGTGCCAGACTCATTGTTATCAACTCTCCTTGATGTTAGTGCATCTGCCTCGTCTCGAAAAAAGCTCCAGGCTTCATTCTCATCTCAAGCCCCTCCATCGGACTCCGTCTGACCATCTCGCTCTATATGAAAGCAATCAGTTTTTCACAGACGAGATCTTCTCTCCTTTCTCCCTCTGTGGAGCTCTCGGCCCGTGCTCTCTCCCCAAGGGACTATCTGAACATCAGACAGTGTTATCCACAGCAGGACTTTTTGGCTTTGCTTTAAGTCCTGCTCATTCCAACTCAGCTTTTAAAAAGCCAAAACAAGCCACTGAGACCGGCTTTCACAGAAGCTCGTATCCACACTCTGATGAGCTTCATCTCACACACATTAACATTTCCATTTAATTATTCTTATCTTCATTCACAGTCTTTTCATTAAAGAACCAATCTGTCACTCTCACTGCTGGAGGTTGGCTGTTTATTGGTGAGTTAATGGCTCATTATTTCCTGCCGAGACCTGTTTGTTGGCCATCTATGAATAGAGAGGGATCTCAGGTGGATATTCTCCAGACAGATCTTGCATTGTATTTGCATGTTATGTAGTTCTTGTGTCTTTAAAGTAATATGTCGTGACAATGCACTTGGTAACAGATGCTCATGCATAATTCTGGAGATATACTGTACTTCAATGACCGCTTGGTCCAGACATTTATGTAATGTTGACTTGGCACCCTACTGGGTTAAATGGAGTCTTGATTGGCATATTAAGTAACAGAGTCTGTTGTTTTGATCGTAATTGTTTGCTGATTTAGGAGTGAACGTTCTGTTTTGATCTTCATGATTGTCTGATTTGCATGTGAACGCTGAGAAGAGATGATGTTGATAATTAACCTCATGCGGTTGTGAGAATAAGTCTCTCTGGCAGTGAGGGAAATGATTTAAAAATGGCATGCTAAAGGTCAAACACTGTTGGCCAATTAGTCCACATTTTTAAGCAGAGAAATCTGAATGACTTGCCATTTTAGAGTTATAGAATTGTTGAATAACCTGGAGTAACCTGTTTTGGTATTAAAGTAACACTCCACTTTTTTGAAAATAGACTAATTTTACAACCCTCCCCTAGAGTTTAACAGTTAGGTTAGCTTAGCTTAGCTTAGCATAGAACATTGAATCAGATTAGACCATTAACATCTCACTCAAAAAAAATGACCAGAGTTTCGATATTTTTCCCATTTAAAGCTTGACTCTTCTGTAGTTAAATCATGTACTAAGACTAACTAATAACTAAGACTGATGAAAAGTAGCTGTTTTCTAGGCCGATATGGTTAGGAACTGTACTCTCATTCCAGTGTAATAATCAAGAAACTTTACTGCCATACCTGCAGCAACTAAAAATAGTCCAGAAAAAAAGGAATCCAAAAAAATAAATAGAATTGAGAAATAAATAAAAAAATTAAGCTTTTAATTAAACGTTTAGGTAACAATTTATGTTTCAAAAAAAGTTTGTTAGGTCAGAAAAATATTGTCACTATCACCAGCGATCTAGCCCTTGCAGATCGCTGGAAATCCTCATTATCACCCGAACTACAACTCTGCCACCAAACTGGACTACGTTTCAGATCAGATCACCCCTGATTAAGTAGACGCATCATAAACTAATATCCTGGACTATTTATACAGCACACTTGCACACACACAGTGCTGAGTCTTGTTTGCTGTAACATTTCTAAGCATTTTCTTGTCTGGACTTGCTATGCTTTTGACCCTTGCCTTGTTTATTGTTTATGTTGTTTTGCCACCTGTATCTACCATTTTGCCTGTTAACACGACTATGCTTTTGGATTAACCTCATGCTTCTGTTTGCTCCTGCTTTGACCATTGCCTGCCTGACTCAGAGTTAATAAACTGCATTTGGACCCTCACTTCCGTTGTCACTCCGACTCCCTAAGTTACAGATATATTCCAGCACAATCCCAACTGAACTGTCCCTTGTCTTGGTTTCCAGACCGTTCATTTTGGGTTGCCAGGAAATTCTTTAAGGGTTCATTTTTGGACCATATTGGAGCATTGTTAACATCCTATATATCTTCTTTGTAACGTTCTCATGCGACTATAAAAATAACCAAAAGGTAATGCCTACATGTTCTGTAACGGTTTGGCCTTTTGAAACCTTTGAAGAACTTTTAGAGAGCATTGCTCAAGGTCAAGAGAACATTACTTTTTTATAGGGATTTAACTTCAGATGAATCAGATACAGGAAATTATTCAAAAGCACTCTGCTGTAAACTCTTTATGCATTCAGAACAAGGTTGTAGGTTCGATCTGTTTTTGAGCATCAGAGCTGTCACTGTCTTTTCAGCTTTTAATAATAATCAAACCACACCACTGACAAGGAAAGCTCATTATTACTTATGTAACTTAATAATCCTCTTCTGTTTGATGTTAAAGACTCAAAGCATCCTTTTGTTCTTTTGCTTGTAATTGCTTTCTTTGTTCTTAGTTTCATTACATACTGTTTACTGACAATGTTTATTTAATTGAAAAATTCTTCAAGACAGAATACGTTTTTGTAAATGGTGTCCATCGCTCAAGGGTTAGTAATTATTGCAGCAAGATTTCCTCAACAATCCACCCCTTTTTCCATAATTTGGTAAAATTAAGCTTTTTCAGTTTAAACATTGTGTGCTTGTGTGTGATTTGGTTTGCATTTATCATTAGCTCAGACATAAGTGGATTCTAATGGGATTTATCCAAAAGTCTGTGTGGAATGAAAATTCACAATGTTTATTTGATTGTGAAAAACAAATGTAACACATTTGTTATTAGGTGAGCAATTAATGCAAAGAAGCTAATTCACAAAAAAAAGTTTGACCATATGCTTCTGTGTTTGGAGTGGTGGTCCTTCTCGGTTGATCTCAGTCACTTTGATGGCTTCAGTCAAAAATATTTTTAATTAATTATTTTAAATGTTTTTAACCACACCCCTCTTAGTATTAGTTTGCTGTAAGGAAATGATGCGCAACAAGAAAATCCCATCCCTACTCAATATTCACTTTCAGTTGGAAGTACACCAAAATGCAGAAATAAAAGTCTTAGCAGCTTCCAAAACTTTCTACCTTTCCACTTTAAACTTATAGACTACTGTTGTTAAATGCTTGATTCTGATTGGCTTATAATGTGTGCAATTATTTTCAGGTAACAACACAGCTAAAGTTCCATGCAGGTTTTAACTGCATTACAGTTCCATATCACTGCTCCAAATGAAACACCACTGCTGTTTTACAGCCTACAACAACCAGAAATGTAATTAAAACAAACAACAAGTGTTGAATGAAATGTGTAAGAAACTCATTCTACACACAGGATTTGTTTGAGGTCCAAAACCTGACAAATATCTTGAAATACATCACCTGAACAGTGTTTTAGAAGTAGCAAGCGTAGTATAAGCAGAATAATTAACTTTGGTCAATTGAATTATTATAAAATGATGCAAACTCGAAGTTTCCAGCATCAACACTTTGGGTGTGCATTATTTTTTGAATAATTCAATTGCCTGGATTCTTTACCTCATACAGTACATCATTGTCATACTGGTTTTATGTAATGTTTTATATTTAAAGCACATGTTTATAAATCTAGTGTAAGTAAGATGAGCCAAAACTCCATATTTATTGACTTCCATGTAAAAGTATTTTAGTTCTTGTTGCTTATTCATGTTTTTCTTCTTTATTTTGGCTAAAGGAGGCATCTTTGAGACACGGGAAAATGAACCTGTCAGTATGGATGAACTCGCCTTTAAATTTGCTGTTACAAGTATCAATCGAAACAGAACTTTGATGCCAAACACCACGTTAACCTATGACATCCAGAGAGTAAACCTCTTTGACAGCTTCGAAGCCTCCAGAAGGGGTAAGACTCTCTGATTATCTTTATTTATGCCTTTCTATTCATTTTGAGTAATTAAAAAAATAATGTATACCTTTTTATTTATTTTTTCCCTCTTTTTTTATTATTTTTATTTATTTTCCTTAACAATTAACAAATTGAGCTACAAATTTTTGGATTGTTATTGTATGTTATTTAGTTAGATTAGCTCCAGATTTGGCTTTAGTACTGACTAAACTAATGTATATGCTCAGATATAATATTGTACAGCATCCTATTGTAAATATTAATTTTAAAGATAGATTTTTAAGTGGTGTACTAATATTTGCTGAGCACTGTATATTATTCGATTTAAATTTTATAAAATGTGTAGAAATTGTGTATATAGTATTTCCCATATGTTGCAGCTGTCTGTAACTTGCATTGGGCCACAAAAATACATTAATCACAGATTGTAATTAAATTCAGAAACTGTGTAAAATTGTCTGCCGGTATCTCTAAAGAAAAGAAAATATTTAAAGTCATTTAAAATGTATTGTATTCCCCCTCACTGCACAACAATTACTTTTAAATTTAACAGTATTAAAAACAGAAAGCTAATGGGAAAATGTAAGATTAATACAAACTGAAATCATAGTCACTATAAACAAGACGTATTATGAATAGCAATTAAAAATAATAATGCCAAAGTGAAATTAGTGTTATTTATGTGGAATTGTGATATCATCAAATATGTGTCTTTCTCATTCTCTTCCACTCCAAAAGTAACTTTTTCTTTTTTGACTTTTTTTGTGGATTATTAAAGCCACTTTGGAATATGCTGAAGTACATTTCTGGTGATTAAAAATTAGATTTATATTCTTGATAATACAGTAGATATATAATACAATAAATGAATATGAATTCATCAAATTGTATAGTCATTTTAAATTCTCAAAGTCAAGATACCCAAAAGAAAAATGTTCAACATAGGCTCATTCTGAAAACGTACCCCTATATACAATTCTGGAGGTCGCCAATTATGTAGCCAGAAGTACGTATGGCTGCAATTTGTCTTTAAAACGAATGTTACGGGAAGGTTCGCTTACCTTCTTATGGACAGCTTTCCTGCTGTTACCAGTTTGTCCAGTGTCTCGCAGCGTAAGTCGGCGAACTTGTGACGCAGAGAGCCAGCAGGAGAGACAGCAGCCTCTGGTGGATTTACACGAAAAGAGCATCTGATGGACTCACGTAAACAAAAACTGCAAAAAAAAAAAAAAACCTGAGCTCCTGGGATGTATTTGGCACATTCCAGAAATTTATATATGGCTACATTTTCAGAATGAGCCTGGGTTGAAAATGTGGTATACTTGCATCTAATCCTTAATAACAGAAACTGTACACATTGTCATGGATGGTGTGTTTATGATCTAGTTTAATCTAGATTTGCATGCTTTGTTCTGTGCTCTCCTCTTTTCTGTCTCTATCACAAGTTTTCTCATGTCAACTGTCTTCTTCCCCCGTCTGTTGTTTTTCACCATTTCTCTCATCTCAGTGTGTGACCAGTTGGCCCTGGGGGTTGCGGCGGTCTTCGGCCCCTCTCACAGCTCCTCGGTCAGTGCCGTTCAATCCATTTGCAATGCCCTAGAGGTGCCGCACATCCAGACGCGCTGGAAACATCCATCTGTGGACAATAAAGACAATTTTTACATTAACCTCTACCCCGAGTATACCTCCATAAGCAGGGCTATCCTGGACATTGTCATTTTCTACAAATGGAAGTGTGTTACTGTGGTTTATGAGGACAGTACAGGTAAGTGACTGCTGCGGTTTTAGAAATTTGTGAGTTTTGGAAAAGGGTTATTTGAAGGGCGGCTCAATGTACTTTTTTGAGGTTTTGTTGAGAGGCTTTTTGAAGTGGGATCTTCACACCTTTGTGCTTCAGCAGCTTTAAAATGAGATGCTGGCAGGCCAGGAAATGTATTCTGAATTCTCTTTTCTGTTGGAAAAAGTGACTGATGTCCACATTCTATTATATTTAAAACAAATGGTAATTCAGACTGATTTAAATAGTAACTCCAGCATTACTCCAGTTGTCTGTTTTGGATGCTGGTCAAGTTTTATCAGTGAACACCAAACCAGCATAGAGACACCAATATATTAAAAGTATATTTCAAAGTTGAAGTATTTGAAATATACGGCATACTGTTAAACCAGAGACTCTATAAACTTTGGGCAAACAAACATCAATGTTAATCCTGGAACAAAATTTTATTCAGCCAATCAGATTTAAGGGATAAGTTTAGAGTTTATGATAAGTTTTGGCTTACAGTTAGGGTTATGTGCTTCTACATCATTGTTATCCAAGTATTATTCCCATCTAATTTTGGGAATTATTTACAGTTTGGGTTAGGTTTAGGGATAGGAATTAGGTATGGATTACATTTTCAAACAGGAATTTCAAACTGGAGTTTGCATAATTTAGCTGAGCATTACTATCTAATTAGCATATATTGTTTTATATATAGTTGAAGTCAGAATTATTAGGCCCCCTAATAATTTTTCTCTTTTAAATATTTCCCAAATTATGTTTAATAGAGCAAGGAAATTTTCACAGTATTTCCAAGAATATTAGCCCCTTTAAGCTATTAATTTTTTCATTTGTCTACAGAACAAACCATCATTATACAATGATTTGCCTAATTACCCTAACCTGCCTAGTTAACCTAATTAACCTAGTTAAGCCTTTAAATTGCACTTCAAGCTGAATACTAGTGTATTGAAAAATATCTAGTCAAATATTATTTACTGTCATCATGGCAAATATAAAATAAATCAGTTATTAGAAATGAGTTATTAAAACTGTTATGTTTAGAAATGTGTTGGAAAAAATGTGTTGAAAAGATTTAGGCTGTATGCACTTAAAAATGATGTTTGTTTTTGTGTTTAAACTATTTAAAAGGAGCTGAAACAACACAATTCTTAAAGGTTTCTTTGGGAACAACTTAATTGTTTTCAGTTCAATCCCATTAAGTTTGAAGAAACTAATAAGTTAACTTATTCCTTCATGTTGTCTCAACACAAATCGCAAATGTCACAATCACTACTACAAATCCCATCATGCACCTCACACAAACACCAGCTACTGTTCTCTCCCTGATTACACAGACACAGATGATTCTCAATTAATTTTCAGGACTATAAAGACACCTCAAACACACACACTCTTGGCGGAGTTTTGTTTGTCTGTAACTTTATCAAGCGTTTCCTTGTCTTGCCTTGTCTAGTCGTGTTCATTTAAACAAATCAATGTAAATTTCACACTCGAGTTAATTGATAAAACTGATTTATCGCCCAGCCCTAACAAATCTTGTTTGGAACTCAGCATTTTTTTACGCTATTAAAATACTGTAATAATAATAAATTTTTTTAAAAAATAATAATAATAATTCTGCTTTTATGTACAATTTTCGCCCCACAGAAAACGTATGAAACCCATTTTACCTCATACCTGTTAGAATTGGGTCAAGATTGACCAAAAATCTGTCTATTTAGCATTTAAACTGTACTGTCGGTGTGTACTAAACACATGTAGAGAAAAAAGCACATGCTGCATGCTGTTTTTTTGCACTAGTCAGTATGTAAATGAGAAGTTACATCTTTGTTCTTTAATTTTGTGCATTGTCAGTAAGATGCAAATATCCTTAAAAGTAACCAGAAATAAGTGCTATAGGCTACTTCCAACAAAAATGCCACAGGTCAAATAATTTATGCCCAGAGGATACCTCAGATTCCCTAGTTGTGTCAGGATTTCTCTATCCATGCAATATCTCCTCACTCTTTTATCCATAGTGGCATAGTGGTATAAATTTATATTTCAGAGAGGATCCACTCGTGTCAACTTAGATTTTTTTTTATTCATCTCTTGCGTTTTCTTTTCTTTGCCAATGGACAGTTCTGTAACCGCTTTGATAACAGCAAACTTAAAGGTGAGACATTGCGCACAGCCAGAGCTCATAACTGTGTAAATGTTGATTTTTCTTTAATTAGCAGGGAGCTGTCACTCACAGCCTTTACATTTAATATCCTGGCTTTAAATCCCAGCATTGAAATGCACAGCGACGAAACGTTTCTGATGCGGCTCTGGCAAGTTTAATGCATGATTTGAGGAGGGAAGTGTTCATTTGTTTTTCTAGGTCACTTTGGTTTACGTCACCCTTGCCCTTATCAGTTTATTTCCGTTTGACTGAGCATCAGACCGTCTTTCATTTTCTATATATTTTTGGACTTTGTGACCTTTTCTAAGTCAAAATGGTCCTGTGAAATATTGACTGAATATTGAACATCTCCTCCCACGTTGTTTACTAGTGATTATAGTCATGCGTTTAATAAACTTCAGGTTCATGTCAGCAGATTCCAAAAATAATCAGAATTGTAATGGTTATTCAGAATCATAATTATTATTTCTCTCAAAGAGTTGATAAAATGTGCCCATTATGCACCCTCTCCCATAATAACGGAACAAGAGTAGATTTAAATCACCATGACATCAAGTGATACATGACATCATGACATTTTTTTTATACATTTCTCTGGTCAGTATTATGCATAATTCAGCATTATACTAAAGAATATTAAAAGCATCACAATGTAATAACTTTCTCTGCCTCTAAGATGACTTCTGTTTTGATGTAATCAAGGACACACAGATGGGGGAAATATAAATCTATCCAATAAAATATCATAGCGAATCTTTCACTCCTTTTATTATTCCAAACACAATAATCTTTGTTAGGGGTGCTTGATGGGAAAAATCACAATCATGATTATTTTGGTCATAATTATAATTGGGGACGCAGCGATTTTAGAGATTTTGTTGTACGATTATGCATTCATTAATGTTAAAATACTACTAGTTTAGAAAATCACATTAAAATTTCTTATATTTTAAAGTGTTATTTATTGCTGCTCAGTAACCAAATAAAACAGCACAAAAATAATAAAAAACAAAAAAACAATAGTTCATTTCTCTTTGAACTTAAAATAAGTGATTTATTTGGCATTTAAACGTAAGTAATAATTTACACTGAAAATAAATGACAGAACAATAAATGAATGAATAAATGAATAAGAATAAAAAAATGTATGTAAATCTAAGCTACATATTAGCTAAGTATTTTAAAGAGAATAAATGTAGTCAAAGGCACACCTCTGTCTGAAAGGCACTTTTGATCAACTATATTACAAAATTGTTTGGTATTTTCATTTTGTGTTTCTCGTTTTTTTTTTCTTTGGAGTGTAAATGTATATATTCCTAGCTAAGTATAAAGATTGGTCTAGTTCTTGTCAAGTGACTCGCGGTGCGTTCGCAACAGTCTTTCAACTAGGTGCACCTGGAAAGCGTGAGCATGTCGCACCTAGGAAGGGGCCGGTATAAGATTCTTAGGGTATGATAACCTTTGATAAAAATATCACGTGGTGCTCATGGTGTTGTGATTGCTGTTTTAAAATATGTATATTTTTAAATGTCTGGGTAAAAAACAACCCCTTGAACACAATATATTTTATTTTGAGAAACATTTATAATATTTTGGATCAGTAAACATGTCAGGCTAAATAATTCATTGACATAGAATTATTGACTTCTGCTGTCTTCATTTGTTTCAAAAACACTGATTTCTTTACAATTTAAAATGGCATCTTTGGATATCTTTTCTGCTGAAGATACTGTTGTCCTAAAAAAAAAAAAAAACATAAATAAAAAATCTCACACATACCTTAGTAATGGGTATAGCAGAAAACTTTGGTGGTTTTAAAAAACTTGACTTTTCCCAAACCTCGATATAACCTGAAAGGGCTTATCGTCCCATGCCTAGTCGCACCACTTGCGCGTTGCTCCCAATATGCGCATTGGAAATAAAAACTTACAAAATACAAAAATACGCGATATGTGAACGGCCCTTAGTTAAAAGCCTCAGCCATAGTTAATCCAGTATGTATGGGTATTAGCCTTGGTGTACAAGTTCTAAACTTTAAACTAGTGCACAGTTGGCATAACTTTGTTTAGCCATAGCCATATCACCCTGCAGCCCAAGACTGGTTACTCACTGAAGCTAAGCAGGGCTGAGCCTGGTCAGTACTGGATGGTAGACCACATGGGGAAAACTAGGTTGCTGTTGGAAGTGGTGTTAGAGAGGCCAGCAGGGGGCGCTTAACCTGTGGTCTGTGTGAGTCCTAATGCCCCAGTAAAAGTGAAGGGGACACTACACTGTCAGTTACACAGACGTTAAACCGAGGTCCTGACTCTCTGTGGTCATTAATAATCCTATGACATTTCTCGTAAAAAGTAGGGGTGTAACCCCGGTGTCCTGGCCAAAGTCCTTTAATCTGCACTTTCCCATCATGGCCTCCTAATCATCCCCATCCATCGAATTGGCTCTATCACTGTCTCTTCACTCCGCCTATAGCTGGTGTGTGGTGAGCTCACTGGCGCCATTGTCCTGTGGCTACCGTCGCATCATCCAAGTGGATGCTACACGCTAGTGGTGGTGTGAAGAGACTCCCCTCATGATTGTAAAGTGCTTTGGGTGTATGGCCATACACAATAAACGTGCAATATAAATACACATTACATTTAGTTGCACCAGTTTTGTTCCGTGCAGAAACTCTGCAGCTAAAAGTGCAGCTAATAGTGAAATCGGTTAATCATTGCATCCCTAGTTGTAATTATTTAAAACAATATATATAGTTTTTCCTCCCTGTAAATAAGGTTGCTATTACACCTTCAATAAAGAGCATTAAATTTCATAATTCTTAATACTGGTGCAAAATGGCAGCAAGAAAACAAACTTACAAAAAGCTCTCACAATTATGGAACGGGGAAAAAATACAATAAAATAAAAATGTGAAACTTTGCTTTAGGCATCTTCAGTGTAAGAAAAACTTGATTTGTTTCTTATTAAAGCTACAAAAGTCCTTCAGTCAAGAGCAGTAAGTGATTTTGTCTTGTTGTTTGATTAGTAATTATAAAAACAGTCGGCAGCAGGAAAATAGTGCACTGTCGCTTTAAGAGCCACACTGTTCTGATTGACATGCCTTTTCATTCTCAACTCTTTACATTTGTTATTACATTACAAATTAGGGTAATGTTAATAATCACTGAACGCCAAGTTTTGACACATTTTTGCATGTATTTGACCATTAAAGTGCTCACCTTTAGATGACTTTAGATGTGTGTCCTCTGCTCGTGTTTAAGGCTGTTGTGTTTTGATGTGTTCTCATTTGTTAATTTAAAAACATTAATGAATTGAATGCACTTCAAAAAGCGTGTCTCATGCTGCAAAAGTCACATTACATTACATGCTTTTATTAGTTTTTATGGGAAACTTTGCAGTGAAATAAATGCTTACTGCTGGAAAGGGGTCAGAATATGATGCAATAATCGCCTCATCTTGATGAATTTTTTTTTCATAACTGTTGGAGAACAGAATCGAAATCGAAACAGAATTTTGATTAATTGCCCATTCTTAATTTGTATGTTTTTTATGATGTCTTATAATTAATCACAATTAACCGCATCCAAAATAAAAGTTTGTTTTGACATGATATATGTGTGTGTATTACATATATAATCACTGGCCACCTTCTAGTACCGGGTTGGACTGGAAATATTCCTCAGAGATTTTGGTCCATATTGACATGATAGCATCACGCAGTTGCTGCAGATTTGCAGGCTGCACATCAATTATGCAAATCTCCCGTTCCACCGCATCCCAAAGGTGCTCTATTAAATTGCGATCTGGTGGCCATTTGAGTACAGTGAACTCATTGTCATGTTCAAGAAACCAGTCTGATATGATTCGTGCTTTATGACATGGCGCATTATCCTGCTGGAAGTAGCCATCAGAAGATGGGTTCACTGTGGTCATAAAGGGATGGACATGGTCAGCAACAATGCTCAGGTAGCCTGTGGTGTTGACACTGTGCTCAGTTGGTACTAATAAGCCCAAAGTGTGCCACGAAAATATCCCCCACACTGTACACCACCACCAGCAGCCTGAACTGTTGATACAAAGCAGGATGGATCCATGCTTTCATGCTGTTGATGCCGAATTCTGACCCTACCATCCAAATGTTGCAGCAGAAATCGTGACTCATCAGACCAGGCAATGTTTTTCCAATCTCTTATTGTCTAATTTTGGTGAGCCTGTGCGAATTGTAGCTTCAGTTTTCTGTTCTTAGCTGACAGGAGTGGTATCCGGTGTGGTCTTCATCCGCCTTAAGGTTGGACGTGTTGTGTGTTCAGAGATGCTCTTTTGCCTCGGTTTTAACGAGTGGTTATTTGAGTTACCGTTGCCTTTCTATCAGCTCGAACCAGTCTGGCCATTCTCCTCTGACTTCTGGCATCAATAAGGCATTTGCACCCACAGAATTACCGCTCACTGGATATTTTCTCTTTTTTATTTTTTAGACCATTCTCTGTAAACCCTAGAAATGGTTGGGCATGAAAATCCCAGTAGATCAGCAGTTTCTAAATACTCAGACCAACCCGTCTGGCACCAACAACCATGTCACGTTCAAAGTCACTTAAATCACCTTTCTTCTCCATTCTGATGCTCGATTTGAACTGCAGCAGATTGTCTTGACCATGTCTACATCCCTAAATGCATTGAGTTTCTGCCATGGGATTGGCTGATTAGAAATTTGCGTTACCGAGCAGTTGGACAGGTGTACCTAATAAAGTGGCCGGTGAGTGTATATTGACTATGTATATGTGATACACACACATACATATAATTATTTTGTATAGTTTTATTTCTGTTACATATATTTTTTGTGTATGTATAATTTGTATCATATACACATTTTATATCTAAAGATAAGTAAATATTTTCTCAAATATAGACTATTTTGAGGGGTGTAAACAAAAACAATGGTCTCAACGTATTTCCTGTTTTACATTTTTAATTTCTATAGCTTCCAAGAATCCAAAAAGAGCCACATATTGATAAATAATGTTATGATTGCTGTTTTAACATTGTTATGATTGAATTGCCTCTTGTTACAGATATGAAATAGTTTGATAACAAGCAGGAAATGTTTATGGGCCAATGACATCACCACATTGAAATGGTCTATATCCATGCCAGTGTGTATTCATATATACATAATAAATACACAGTATACACACTTAAATGGTGTCAAAACAAACTTTCATTCTGGATCCAATTAATAGCAATTCATTTTTGCCCAGCACTAGTATTTATGTTGTGTATTTATGAACATCTGTCCTGTGTCACATAGTAAATCAATTCCTCTTTTTCTGTTAATTAAAAACACCAACACACTGCATCAAAAAATAATCATATTATATGCAAATTTACCAACACATTTCATGCGATCCCCTGATGGCATCAAACTAATTTGGTGAGTGAATCAAATGCAGACAAACAAGCCTAGAGTTTAATAGCAAGCACAAGTCAAAGCAAATGGAAAACTGTCCCTGCAAACAGTTCTATTACTACAGCTTAAAATAAACATGCTGACACTGTGCCATTGCAAAATTGCTTGCAACAGATAGAGTCTGTGTCAGATTGACCAGTTTCGAAATGATTAGCGTGTCTGATTCATAGCCAGTGACTTGGATCGAAATCATTAGGAGAGCTCTGGGAACAGATGCCAGCTCAAATTTACCCTAGTATTTACACATCACACCGTCTCAGCTGTAGTGTGCGATTTGTCTTGGAATCCTGTGTGTCTGTTTGAAAAACACAAATTACGCACCACTTTGTCTAGAAATGTTATTTGATAGCATGATTTATGATCATGGCTTGAAAGCGTGTCATTATATGGCCAAGTCTAAATCAAGGCAAATAGCTGTTGTCTGTAAATAAAAGACTTTCATACCATCCGTTGTTACTGAGCATCAAAGAAATTGAACTTTTTGCTCTCGAGTACAGCAATCCTGTTTCCTAAATCTGCGTTTTGGTTGTGTGATTATGACTGGCATATTTCTTTATCCGTGTCATTTGCTCTGAACTCGTGTAGTAGTGCTGCCTTCATAAGAAATTCATGTCCCTTATATTAGTTTGCCACTTGTTTTATTGAATTTTCAATATGGGAGACTGCGTGGAACATTTTCTTCAAAATAATATAGGGTTTTCATTCTGTAATCCAATTTAGAGGCCTTTGAAGTTTGATCACTGAAATTTAGATTTAATTATTAAAGGCACATTAATTATTAAATGCTTAGAAGGCTGTATGAAATGGACAATGTGTTAGAACGCTTTGACACCAGGTTCGATTGCCTGGTCCGAATTCGTTTTCAATTAATTCGGAATCCCAATATGTTTGCGTCATATGCCAATTCTTTACCAATGTTGCTAGTTAACAACAGTGGTAAGTTGGACACTGTTGCTTGCTTTGTCTCACATTTGAACTCGTAAAAGGTTTTTGATCATTTAGTTTAATAAAAATTTTTGTTTATTAAATGGGCGGTGCATGCGAATGTATTGCAATTAGATCCTCAGCAGTTGCAGCTTACTTTGAGGATTTTGTGTATACAGTAGTTATATTCATGTCAGAAACAAACTGAAAGGTTATGTTATCTTAATTTATGATAAGCATGTGTGACGTATGTCCAAAGAGGTGCTATAAGTGAATTGGAGGAACTAAATTGGCCATAGTGTATGAGTGCGTGTGTGAATGTGAGATTGAATGGGTGTTCCCCGGTAATTGATTGCAGCTGGAAGGGTATCCGCTGCGTAAATCATGTTTTGGAATAGTTGGTGGGTTATTCCGCTGTGGTGACCCCTGGTAAATCAGGGACTAACCGAAGGAAAATTAATGAATGTATATGTGACATAAACTATGGTTTATACTAGGGCTGTACAATATATCGTTTCAGCATCGATATTGCAATGTGCGCATCAGCAATAGTCACATCGCAGAATCTGCAATTTGAGTTGTTTTTGTAGTTGACCAATTCAAAACATTGTCGTCATTGAAAAGTTTAACTTTAATAGAGAGTTTTTTTTTTCAATCAATTGTTTTTAATGCTTGTGACTGCGGTTTCAAGCAAATTTGTTGCTTTAACAAAGATTATTTGTAATAATTTTTATGCAAAGAAGATTTTATTTATTTGTGTAAATAAATAAACTTATATACATTTCAACATTACATTTCATTACCTGAATCCAGTCAGCTGATTCGAATGTTATCACTCGATTGAATAGGCATTATCAGTGGTTATCAGCTGATAGATATGGGCCAGTAGGGGCCTTCTGTGCCTATTGGTAGGTGCAGAAGGCTGTTATTATCCATCCACATGGTTAATCAGCAATAGATCACATATGACTGCGGCTGGAAATTAATTCAAATTATTTATATTATTTATAAAATTTCCCATTAATTGTATTTTATTAACGTCTACCCCTACCGCAACCCTAAACCCAACCATCACAGTAATGTAAAAACAGATCTGGGTCTGGAGTCTTCTCTAGTATAGCTGATTAACCATGTGGATGGATGATAACAGCCTTCTGAGCCTACCCGTAGGCGCCGAATGTTCCTACTGGCCTATATCTATAAGCTGATAACCACTGATAACGCCCATTCAACCGAGTGATAACATTCGAAGCGGGAGATCCGGTCAGAGATGGGAAGTAACGAAGTACAAATACTTCGTTACTGTACTTAAGTCGTTTTTTCTGGTATCAGTACTTTACTCCACTACTTATTTTTCTGACAACTTTTTACTTTTACTTCTTACATTTTTACACAAATATCTGTACTTTCTACTTCTTAAATTTTTTTTAAATCACGGTCGTTACTTTCGTTTTCATGGGTTTGGTGGCGCAATCTATAATATTTCTTGTCATTGCGCAACATACAACAGTTTTGATGCAATCAAACACAAAACACAGTTTTGATGCAATCAATCTATTTTTCCTCATTGCGCGCCTGCGTGCTGCAGCACGCGGCTTTTTCAAGGCTATCGTGCACCGTACGTGGGCTAGTTCATGAAGATTACTATGAGAAAGGCTAGGATTACTAAGCAGATGTGACAGAGGGAGTCGGTGAATTTAACATGACTGATGCTGCCTGGTTTACACGGTAACAAGACACCTTTTGCTCGTTTGGATCACAGGTAAACGAGACACATTCCAGTCAAAAACATGCTGTTTAAATGCTTAAGCCTTTTGTCCACTTCCGATCATACTGCACTGGCTTTCTCTGGTCTTTCAATCTAATACTGCGAAAAATTTAGCTTTTTGTAAAGATTAGTACATTAAGTACTAAAACAATCAAATACTTTATAAAAAATATATGCATTTCGGTTTATTTTTGATGAGTGCATATTTATAGATTTTTTTTGTTGACTATATGATTTTACATATAGGCCTATACTGTTGTCTTCAATTAATATTTTTTAACAAATATTTTACAACAACAAAGGTAACTATACCAGGCAATTTATGAAGAAAATATAATGCAAAAGATCCTGAATTTATCATGCATAAAACGATCATGCACATGTTTTGTAGGTTGTAGTCACGCATGTATATGTTGCTTTTAGCATGTATTACAGTTTTTCTCAGTCACTTTGGCACATTTCTCAGATCAGAACTGAAATTTGTAAAACAGTAAGACTAAGTGCATTTCTCAAAACAACACATAATATAAGATAAAAATAATACATGTTGATCAACATGACATAAGCAATTGATAATGTGGGAAACATCAGAGAATTGCACACAATCATTTGCATGGATGAACAAAAGCATTTGCAACTTGTTCATAAAGAGAAACTGCTTTTCTGATGTGCACAAGTGACACAATGATTGAACAGGGGTTTTCAGAATTCAATTCTGATCTGAGAAATGGACCAAAGTGACTGAGAAAAACTGTAACAGAATTAATGTTTATCCGTTAAATAAAATAACCACAATACCTGACAAATAAAAACACTGAAATAGCGGGTTATATATATTGTTTTTGATCTAACAGCAGCAAAACTACATGCTGAACATTGTGAGTTTGCGTCAGGATGATTACCTACCTATCTCACCTGCTATCCTGCAGCTTCGTCCATGATTTTTCAGGGGTCGCCACAGCAGAATGAACCGCCAATTATTCCAGCATTTGTTTTACGCAGTGGATACCCTTCCAGTTGCATCCTAGTACTGGGAAACACCCATACATATTCACACACACTTATAAACTACTGCAAATTTAGTTTAATTATTATTCGCCTATACCTCTTGTCTTTGGACTGTGGGTGAAATGGATACTTTTTACTCAAAAAAAGTCAGTACTTCTACTTTTACAAGAGTCGTTTTAAACATGATTATCTGTACTTCTACTTAAGTAAAGGATGTGTGTACTTTTGCCATCTCTGGATCCGGTTAGACTCTCCAGAAAGCCATAAAACATTATTTCATTTATTTATTTCTTTTTGCTTTATTCTATTTATCTATGTTTACAACTTGTTTATTATATTTTATGCAGATTCACTGACCTACAAAATCATTTCAAGCCGATGATATAAAAAATGTAAAACATTTTACAAAATTAAAAATGATTATTATTTCCAAATAGAGCTATGCAAGCCATCTGGGTAACTTATATCCATGTCATAATATATATAGCAGAAAAACAAAACATTGCATTGTCAGTTTATTTTTCAATATCGTGCAGCCCTAGTAGTTTATACCACCATGTACAAAACTAAACACATTGACAAAAACAAAAATGGGTTACACATGTTCCATGCACAATTACATGTAACTAACCCTTAACTTAACTCACATTCTTACATTATTAATAATTAATATTACTCATTATTTAAATAAATAGTTACAATATAACCATGTCAACTTAAACTATAGTGTAAACCAAGCATTTAATTGAAGTTTATTTTAGCTTTGTGACTCTCATTGAAGAGTACAGGGACCCCTAAACTTGATAGATGATTGTCTGAATCTGAGCTTGTCTGGTTGTTAATGTCCTATAGTAATTGATGAGTTAATAAGGAGAAAACTAGTGTCTTAAACGATCAGTATTCATTCATAGTGTTGTCACATTTTAATGCATAAATGTTACATTTGGTTGACTGATCTGTAATCAATGCTATTTACTGCAGCAGTTGCTCATTTACAGCAATGTTGTGATTGTTAATTAGGGCTGTTAATTAAAACAAAATATAAAAAATTATATGCAGAAATGTGTTACCTTGGCAAATAATGGACATTAAAGTTATGTATGTATCTAAATGTTCACAATGTTCAAAAAAAATAAGTACAGTAGTGAAGTAAAAAAATACTGTACCGTGAACTGTAAATAACATGGTACAAACTACATATTTCTGCTTTATCATATAGCCAAAATCTACATTAGATTGCAGTTGGAAGTACTTCCAAACCCTCAGTCTGGGTTTACTGAGAGTTTTAAGTAAAAGTGTAATATTACTCTCAAACTACTATAAATAATAAGTCTCCCGCTAGTGTAATTGACAACATGTATCATGAAAAACTACCTGACAAAAGTCTTGTTTTTGTTTCCAGTTGTTAAAACAACAAATAATAACTTGACGTCTAGTTGACCATTTGGGAATAAGGTAGAAGGTAGATATTTCTGATGAATCATCTGTTGAACTGCATCCCAATCATCACCAATACTGCAGAAGACCTACTGGAACTTGCATACATATTAGTACCTAGAAAGTACAAAAGTGTTCCTGTAAAAATTTTAGGTACTAATATATACTTTTGAGGTAACAACATGGACCCTTTAGGTACAAATGTGTACCTTTTGAAAATGTACCACCCCAATGACAGCTCGCATACCTTTATTTCTGAGAGTGTACAGTAAGCCACCCCTGATACCAAATGATCAGCTAGAAGTCAAGTTATTTGTTGTTCCTAAAACTTGGATAGACGACAAGGCTTTTGTCAGGTAGTGTATGAAATATATAGGAATCAAAGGCATATTGATGGGCAAGCCATGATGCCAAAGTGTGCCTCAAATTACATTTGACAACGGCGTCTTTCCATAAAGCAAAATGTCCACATTTTAAACCAGATGCTTGTAAATATCTTAAATAAGCTTTTTGATATCAAAATGCATAAAGATTGTATTGTTGGACTTCAGATCAGCAGGAGCTGAGGCAACAAAAATAATGCTGTGTAATGAGCTGATTTATGACAGTCACAGTAACATTGTTGCTGAAATTTTAATAGTAATTAGTTTTTAAAAATTCTCACTAGTGAGGCATAACTGCCCAACAGTGGTTGTGATTGTGTTTTTTCAGAGGCCATTGCATCATGTTGCTTTGTGGATGTCTGAAACCCACAGCCCTCTGGTATTTTGATCCAGCATAGGCTGAGCCATTAGGCTTTCACCATGCTACTTTTTAAAAGGATATTTCTGGGTTTCTCCAGCCTTCACTGCTGTTCTCAGGTCTGATGGAATTATTAGAGTGATTTAAAGCTGTCTGCAATCATACTTTGGTAAAAGTATCATAGGTGAACATTATTATCTAATAATATTGAGTGACTTCCTTACTAATGTCTTTGTCAGGTCTGTTTGACTTTTAGATAACATTTTGACCTGCTTCAGTTGAATGCATCGTTTTCACCACTATAGACTGAGTGCTTTGATTAAAGAGAAGCTGGAAAGAAAAAAAAAGAATCTGATTGTTATGTATCAACAGAATAGATGAGTCCCAATTTATGGTCCCCGTAAACATCTGCTATCACACTGGGGAAATCAAAAGTGTAATTACTGCGGCTCATGATGAGTTTGTTTCTCTTCCATTGCTCCCCACCTTCAATCGTTCCTTTGTGTTCTGCCGTTTCAAGGTTTAATGCGTATGCAGGAACTGATCAAAGCTCCATCTAAAAACAACTTGAAGATCCGTATCCGCCAGCTGCCGTCGGGAGGAGGCGACAGTCGCCCCCTTCTGAAGGAGATGAAGAAAGAGAAGGAGTTTTACGTCATCTTCGACTGCTCCTACCAAGTAGCCGCCGAGCTTCTCAAACAGGTGCGGCGTTCTGAACTTTTCCTGAACTCAGTTTGAAATGGATTGAAAATGAGAGTGAAGTGCTCTTGCGTGCTGAGAGCCAGCGGGATTTCAGAGTTGTACTTTAAAGCAGATAAATGTAATACAGAAGTATGCCATGCTGCCTTTGTTTCTGAATTCTGCTGAAACTGACTTATTTCACACTCAGCCCTTTCTTTCTCTTCCGGATTCTTTCCAAAACATGGTTTGTTGTGTTTGTCTCTTGCAGCTGATGTCAATGGGCATGATGACAGAGTACTATCATTTCTTCTTCACTACATTGGTGAGTCTGAAAAGCTCCCTGCTTGCTATTAATCAGGGCTTTTCATAACATCAGATGAAGAGCAGGCGAAGCGGTTTTCTTCTTTTTTTTTAAATTTCATAATTGGTGCTTGTCAGATTGTACGGTATGACCCCATTGACAGGAAAACCTTATGCGCCCTGAGCAACAATTGTTTTTCATGTCAGACTGTACAATGTTCATTCTAATTTATGTTTGGCAGCACTCACTGGGTGTTAAATATCACGAATTGTATTCTGACATTCTCATTGACAAATCGTACTGAAATGGTGGCAGACAATTGTGATGTTGGAAAAGGTTGAAAAGCAGTTTAGAGTTTCTTGAGTCTGCTGTGGCTATAATAGAGGGGCATTTGTCTTTTAGAAATGAATTATGAGGAATGACATGAATAAATTACATTTAAAAAAACACTAAAGTTGAAATCAGTTATTGTAAACTATAATCATAATTCATGATAGTTCAGTTTTTCCTGTATTTATGAGCAAACGAATGTTGCAAGTTGAAATTAGTTATTGTAAACTATAATCATAATTTATGATAGTTTAGTTTTTCCTGTATTTATGAGCAAATGAATGATTCCTTCGAGAGCATAAAATAGGGATGCACAATATATCATTTCATCATCTATGTCAACTTGTTGAGTTGGGATTATAGTTGACCAGAAACCATACTGTAGGTCAAAACACATGTGATTTGTGGAGGCATTGCTAAGATAGTGTTTGTTTGTCATCTGCATGTGTTTCAAGACCTGCAAATATGCAAGTATTTTATGAGAGTTTAAAACTTTTTAAAAGCACATAAAAAGTTTACAAAAGATAAATTTTATTAAATAATTTGTATGATGAAGACTTTGCTATTGTACTGTGTGCTAGTTTGTATTGTGTGCTATTTGCTCCTTTGTTATTGTACATTTGGTCATTCAAGTTCTGCAACCGAATATTGTTAGACTCTTCCCAGAAAACCCTAAACTATTGTTTAGTTCGCTTATATATTTGTTCAAACTTGTTTATTTGTGACTGTAGTTTGTTTATTAGATGTATATAATAAATGACATAAAAGTAAATTTATATTTCACTTTTCTAAAAAATCATGCCAATCAATATAAATAAATTAAATCTTTTCTAAATAGAGCTATTTAGGTCATCTGGTGAAAATTTGTATTTATATGGCAATATATATTGCAGAAAAAAAAATATTGCAATGTCAATTTTTTTTCAAAATTGTGCAGCCCTAGCATAAAATTTACATGGGTCATACATGTCTATATATATATACATATACATATATATATATATATATATATATATATATATATATATATTATATAAACAACACATCATAAATAATCACACACATACAGTTAAAGTCTGAATTATTAGCCCCCTTTTACATTTTTTTTTATTGAT
Organism: Danio tinwini; assembly: GCA_903798205.1. Classification (NCBI taxonomy): domain Eukaryota; kingdom Metazoa; phylum Chordata; class Actinopteri; order Cypriniformes; family Danionidae; genus Danio; species Danio tinwini. Next base: position 12,044,776 of record CAIGQZ010001492.1, on the reverse strand, counting down.
GTTTAACAGAGCAAGGGAATTTTCACAGTATGTCTGATAATATTGTTTCTTCTGGAGAAAGTCTTAATGGTTTTTATTTCTGCTAGAATAAAAGCAGTTTTTAATAAAAAAAATTTAAGGTTAAAATTATTAGCCCCTTTGAGCTATATATTTTTCGATAGTCTACAGAACAAACCATCGATATACAATGAGCTGCCTAATTACCCTAACCTGCCTAGTTACCCTAATTAACCTAGTTAAGCCTTTAAATGTCACTTTAAGTTGTATAGAAGTGTCTTAAAAATATCTAGTAAAATATTATTTACTGTTATCATGGCAAAGATAAAATAAATCAGTTACTGTATTATAAATAAGTCATTAAAACTATTATGTTTAGAAATGTGTTGAAAAACTCTTCTTCGTTAAACAGAAATTGGGGAAAAAATAAACAGGGGGGGTAATAATTTAGGGGGTTTAATAATTCTGACTGTATATTATATAAAAAACTCAAATTTGGATGCAATTAATCACAATTAATCATCTGACAGCTCTACACATACAAAAACACATTCATTTAGTCAGAAATCCCATTCTACTTTTATTAAATCAAATTCCAAGTCAACTTCCTGTACAATTTTTTTCAGTCTTGATTTGTGATCTCATAACAGAGGCTTAAGGCTGCACAATCAAACTTTTTATCTCTTACAGTGTAGAAAACCATGAAGAATCTATATATATCATGCAGGTTTTGCAGAGCTCTTAAGGCTAAATCTATACAAACTCTTATTGCCTTGCAGGATCTATTTGCTTTGGATCTTGAGCCGTACCGCTACAGTGGAGTCAACATGACTGCCTTCCGCCTCCTGAATCTTGATGATTCGTATGTGGCTTCTGTGATCCAGAAGTGGTCCATGGAGCGCCAGCTGGCACCACCTAAACCTGAGAGCGGATTGATGAGCGGCATCATGACTGTGAGGATCAGCCTGCTGTCATGTTGTAGTCCATATTTTAAGCACAATATTTATAAAAATAAACATTTTCATAACTTATTGAAGATGCAAAAGCAATTTATTTATGGCAGCTGATTCTGAACTTTTATCAGTATAGTGATTTTGCTAAGTATTTTATTGGAGACACTACAGTTTGGAATTATTAGGAATAATTACTATTTAGAATAATTATTATCAAACTCAGTTTGTCAACATACTGTAAGCTCATTCTGAAAATGTAACTCTGTATACATTTCTGGAGATTGTGAATTATGTAGCCAGAAGTGCGTATGGCTGCATTTTTTTTTAAACGAACGCTATGGGGCGGTATGATGCCTTTCCTTTTCGTGCTTACTAGCTGGCCGCTTACCTTTGTATGTATGGCTTTCCTGCTGTTACCAGTTTGTCCAGTTAGCTCGCCATGTACATCGGCAGACTTGAGGCACAGAAAGTAGTTGACCAAGATGAGATTCGAGTCCGGTGACGAACGGTTCCAGAAAGCGGGTAAGACAAAAACAGAAGCCAAAAAATTAAATAAACAAGTAAACAACAGTATTGGTTGGGTTTAGGGAAAGAGGAGGCTGGGTCAGTTGATTGGTCAGTCAGTCAGTTGACAGCGGCCTCTGGTGGATTTACGCGAGAACAGCAGATGCGGATGGCACTAGTGAGAGAAATTTGAGATCTCAAAAAGTGTACACAGCGGCATCTGGTGGATTCGCGAAAACAAAAACTGCAGAAAAACATACCTCCTGGGATTTATTTTACGATCTCTAGAAATGTATATAGCGGTACGTTTTCAGAATGAGCCTGGGTTGTAGTTTGTTCAAGTTTTATAACTCGCATAACTAGTGTGCACCTCAGGGCTCTGTTTTGGGCCCTGTTTATCATTTATCTTTTGCCCTTAGGTCACACTTTCTATAATCAAGTCATACAATTGAATGCAAAAATTTAAAATTGTCCTTATCTTCAGTTATTTGTTTATACTGATCCTTTACAATTGCATGAACAGGTTGATTCAGAGTCTCACCGGTTCCAAACACTGGCAGTGTAAATGTACAATTACACTGATCAAAATCCTCATTCACATAACTTAAACCAGTTCTTAACTTCACCCATAAGTCCTTCTTTCACAATTGGAATAACCAGGATTAAGTCTCACCGCTGTTGACTAATCTACCCTTCCTCCAGAAGGCACTGTAGATACTGCTAGCACACTCAGACTCATTAGACATGCATGAAGGGCTTAAAGCAGAAAGCATCGGGAGATTTATTCAAATCTATTTTTACCATCCAGGTCACATTCTAGCACTGAATAACATTCAGAAAAACATAAGGTGTGTGTGGCAGGGGACCAGGGAGGGGCTCAGTTCTCGGTTAAATGAAACTTAAATGGCATTAGATCATGTATTGTGGATTGGTAAACAAAAACACCTTCTGTGTGTAATGCATTAATGTGGAATTTGGTTATACCTAGAGTATGTTTTGTGTGTAAAATCATCTTTTCTCCACAGACAGCGGCTGCGCTCATGTATGACGCAGTGTTCATGGTTGCTGTGGCATCTCAGCGGGCCACACAGATGACAGTGAGCTCCCTGCAGTGCCACAGACACAAACCCTGGAGGTACGGCCCGCGCTTCATGAACTTGTTTAAGGAGGTGAGGATATCGTGCTTTATGTAGCAAAACACATTTGATTGATTTGATTTGTAGACTAGGTTATGTCTGTGAGGAATAGTGATGAAGTGCTGACAGTTTATTTGTGAAATATTTTCACAGTTAATATCTCCATTCATCATCTTTAAATGTTTAAATATTTACTTTGAAAAAGTACTATGAAGTTAAAAGGAGTTTTTAAGCATATTTCATGAGTTACATACGGTTGAAGTCAGAATTATTAGCCCCCCTTTAATTTTTTTTCTTTTTTAAATATTTCCCAAATGATGTTTGAGAGCAAGGAAATGTTCACAGTACGTCTGATAATATTTTTTTCTTTCTGAAAAAGTCTTATTTGTTTTATTTTGGCTAGAATAAAAGCAGTTTTAAATTTTTTGAGAACCATTTTAAGGTCAAAATTATTAGCCCCTTTAAGCTAACTTTTTTGTGAGTCTACAGAACAAACCATCGTTATACAATAACTTGCCTAATTACCCTAACCTGTCTAGTTAACCTAATTAACCTAGTTAAGCCTTTAAATGTCACTTTAAGCTGTATAGAAGTGCCTTGATAAATATCTAGTAAAGTATTATTTACTGTCATCATGGCAAAGATAAAATAAATCGGTTATTAGAGATGAGTTATTAAAACTATTATGTTTAGAAATGTGTTGAAAAAATCTTCCCTCTGTTAAACAGAAAATAGGGGAAAAAATAAACAGGGGGGCTAATAATTCAGGGGGCCTAATAATTCTGACTTCTGTACATTACTGGTCAAAAGTTTTGGGTCAGTAGCATTTTTAAATGTTTTAAAATAAGCTTCTTTTGCTCACCAAAGCTGCATTTATTTAATTAAAAATACAGTAAAAATTGTAAAATGTTATTGCACTATAAAACAACTGTTCAAAAGTAGTTTATAATTGAATTTAATAATTTATTCCAGTGATTTTAAAGATTAATTTTGAGCTTCATTACGCCAGTCTTCAGTCACATGATCCTTCAGAAATCACTCTAATATTAAATATTATTATTATTATTATTATTATTATTATTATTATTATTATTATTATTCTTGGTAATAGTAATAAAAACTATAATGACTGGAGTAAACATTTCATTTGAAACTACATACAATAAGCAGTTATTTAAAACTTTAATAAATATTTAACAATTTACCAATTTTTTTACATTTAATAATTGATGCCTTGATGAACAGAATAAACTTCTATTAAAAACAGGTAGTGTATATTCAGAAGCTCAGTATAAAAAAATGAGTGAGCTCAGGTAGATCTTGATGATCTTGATGAACTCCCCTGACTTTTTTCTAGCTAATTGACAGATATAGGTATGGCTAAGGAGAGATATAGGGCTTGCTAAGAGCTTGACTATGATGCCAATTTGGTATGTTCAATTAACTTGGGTTGCGTGTTTTTTCAACTGTGGGATGAAACCGGAAAACCCAGGGAAAACCCACGCAAACACGGTGAGAAATGTTTTTTTAGTAGGGACTTTAACCAGAGACATTCTTGCTGTGAGGCAACAGTGCTAATCACTGGGCCGCCGTGTTGCTCATCTAAAAGAAAGGGGAGTAGGGGAAGGTGGGGAGGTGGGGGCTTGAGGGTTCTTCAAGACGAAGATACTGAGATAAGAAACTCTGATTATTTATAGTGAGGTAGGAATCATCTGATTGATGAATCAATTGTAAGCTAATGCGGGACCAGCCGCGAACAATTATAAGCACATGATCCTTTCAAAATTTGTTTATAAATAAACTTCACTTATTTTTATGCAGGAAAATAAGCACTGCCACACAGCAAAATGGGAAAAGCAGTTCCTTAAACCTGAAAACATTGACATAATGAAAAGGCAGCCCAGAGTACTGACCTAAACCTGATTGAAAATCTCTGAAAAATCCTTGGTGACAAAGTTATAGTTAAGAAACAGTCACCAAACTGTGGAAGAGGCTGAAGAAGAACAGATCAAGACCACAACAGAGCAGCGTGAGAGATTAGTGATGTGCTCTAGTCATTCAAAGCTCTATACAGTATTTGCGTTCATTTTTGACTGCTATAACCTTCAGACATTTTAGTTGTAATATTTCTTTGTGCTACAATCATGCCTGCTCTCTAATTTTAAATACTGAGTTTTTCCACAAAATAAAGGGCTTTTGTTAAAGTGCCTTGGTTTGGTGAATATCTCATATTACGGTTCAATGAATATTACATTATTACAAAAATACAATTAATAAGTAAATCAAAATAAAGTGTTTAATAAAAGATGTTTCCAATTTTGATCTCTACTTTACATTCTGTCATGTTTTGGAATGTTGCTTGACACTTTTAGACTTTTTTTAGACTTTCAGATTTTGACCTGTAGGTCATAAAAATATATTTGTAGATGAAAAACATGGATTCTACTACCACTGCGTTTTAATCTTTTTAAGTTCCAGATCACTGTTGGATGCTCTCATTGCTTTTGAACTGAGGGGTCATAACACTCCTCCTTCATGTCAGAGTGTGGGGGTGCTTGTTCATCCACTCTGACAACACAAAATGGGATGCCCATGAGAGCTCAAAATAGTTGTCCAAGGGAACAAAAGTTTGTTCTAAATAGTTTTTTCAACACCCTTTTTAGATATGCTTTCAGTTCCACTTGCATAGTGTCTCAGCAGTCTAAGTGTTGCAAGCTTTAGAAATGGAGCTGTTTTTAAATGAAAAGTGCCACAGTGCATTAGAGAAGGGACACCATGGTGTGGCTTAGTGGTGCAGAGGGTGAATTTATTTGCATGCTTGAGTTTGCCATGTGTATTTGAACTGGAACCCTGAGTCCTCTGCACTCAGTTTGCACCATGATCACAGGGTGCTAATAGCAGACAACAAAAAGCTACAAGACTTAAAGCTGCTACTAGCTTTTTTTTAAGAATGCGTCTGTGAAAGCCCTAAACTCAATAGAACAGGAACAATAGAAAATAGTCTGTGCATATTAGAGAACTTGGCAAAACCTCACTTGTCAGTCATTTTGTGCATTTTGTCAATATGCTGAAACCATGCGTCTGGAAATGTATGGAGATTTGGCGCTGAAATGTGGAATTTTTGCACCATAAGTGTCTCTAAATTACAGTATTAACACATCAGCAAAACATTTTCAAACATTTCAGAGATTTAACACACTTTGGAACATTTGCTGTGCCTTCAGTTTGTCAGAAAAAACAGGTAGCTCAGCCTACAAAATGTACAGTGCATCCAGAAAGTATTTATAGTGCTTTACTTTTTCCACATTTTTTATGTTAAATTAAAATTCCTCTCACTATTTACTCTCCCTTGACTTGTTCCAAACCTATTTGTGTTTCTTTCTTTTTCTTGAAGACAAAAGAAGACATTGTGAAATCTGTAGTTATTGACTTCCATAGTGTTTTTTTCTAAATTCATAATTTCTTCTTTTGTGATCAGAAAGTGGTGTATCACAAAAGTGGTGTGATCAAAAGTGGTGTATCACAAAAGCTTTTTCATAAACGTCAAATGATTAAATAATAATAATAATTTAATTAAATATTAAATTTTACTAATCACTTATAAAGCTATTCATAACCTGGCACGATCTCTGCAATATTCTTCAGGTTTTATTTAATACATACAGTTGAAGTCAAAATTATTAGACCTTCTGAGAAACTTTTTTTTTTCAATAATACTTATAAGGTAACACTTTACAATAAGGTTCATTAGTTAATGCATTTACTAACATAAACTAATCATAAACAACACTTGTACAGCATTTATTAATCATAATTCAACAATCACTAATGCATTATTAACATCCAAGTTCATGCTTGTTATCATTAGTTAATGCACCGTAAATTAACATGAACTAACAATGAACATTTTCATTAACGTTAACTAACATGAACAAATACTGTAGTAAATGTATTGTTCATTGTTCATGTTAGTTAATGCATTAACTAACATTAACTAATGAACCTTATTGTAAAGTGTGACCACTTATAATACTTATTACTTCTGGGGAAAGTTCCAATTTTTTTTGTTTGACTGGAATAAAATCATTTTTTTTCAAATTTTTTTTACCATTTTAAGGTGAAAATTATAAGCCCCATTAAGACATATTTTTTCGATTGTCTACAGAACAAACCACAGTTGTCCATTAAATTTCCTAACTATCCCAACTTGCCTAGTAAACATAATAACCTAGTTCAGTCTTTAAATGGCACTTTAAGTTGAATACTAGTATCTTGCTAAATATTCAGAAACATATTATTCACTATCACCATTGCAAAAACAAAAGAAATAAGTTTAGTGAATATAGTTATTAAAATTATTATGTTAAAAATGTCTAGAAAAGCACTCTACATTGAACAAAAAGTGGTTGTAAAAGATATAGGAGGGCTAATAATTTTGACTTCAAGTGTATGTAGGTGATCAAACCCGAGCACCTCTAGAAATGAATGTCGCACTTTGGGCCCTATCATGCACCTGGCGCAATAAGGTGCAAGATGTGTTTGGCGAGATTTGTTGCTATTTTCAGGCCAGCGCAACCCTGATTTTCCTGTTTTGCACCACGTTGTTTAAATAGCGAAACCATTTGCACCACTTTGTGGGACTCTTGGGTGTGCCAGTCTATAAAGGAGGTGTGTTATGGCGCATTGTTGGCGCCTTGCTATATTGAGAAACTGAAATAGACTGCGCTGTTGACCAACTGAAAGCTGGTTTAAAGTCCAGCGCAGATCGCGTTAGTTATGCACCTATGCAGGTTCAAACGCTTAATACAGGCAGAATGTACATCAATACACAAATATCTTTACATATGAAAAAAAAATTAAAGGATTAATGTTACATGTTACAAAAATTATAATAAACACCACTACCTCCAAGCCTTCTTCATGTCCTAAGTTTTTTTCAGTTTATTCATGACAATTTGCATTTGTATAATGTTGTTGTTATTATTAGTAGTTTTATTTATTATATGCATATTTATATTTGCTTTAATTAAAGCAAGTTTAGATTTGTCCATCTGTCGGGTTTTGGAGACGTATGCATCAACATATGGGGCATAAGAATAGGACATGCATTTGGATATAACTCAGCCCACTTCTTTGGGCTTAAAAAAACTGAATTAAATATGTAGGCTAATGGATGTCTTTAGTGAAGTGCATACAACACAGTTTCCTTATCCACAAAAGTAAAGGAGTAAAGTAAAGAGGCTGAATGGAGGAGGCTCATTCTTTAACCTCATGCTGCAGATGGTTTGTTAAATTGTTTTCTCGCCAGTGAAGCGTTCAGTTTTTTCTCTTACAAAGTCGCCATGTAAATAGCAAATGCGCCATGAAGCAACGCAACTGATTCTTTAAGAGAATGGAAGATAAAACTCTGATTGGTTTAATGCACATTATGCTCAAAACACACACATAACTTAAGAGAATAAGCACAAGCCTGTTAGATCATTCAGCGGGTGCAGAGCATAATTTTCCATCCTTAAAATAGCAAAAGTGGATTCGGACATGCCCTTAATGCTTTTGCGCCATTCGCTTCAGACTTTGCGCCTAGATTGTTAAAATAGAGCCCACTGTTAGCATCATCAAATGAAACTGTAAACGTGTAACTGCTGTTTTCAAACAGGTTTCCAGAACAGTTTCTCTGTTTCTCCCGCCTCAAACTTGTGGGTTGAGCCATTGTTGCTGTTGTCGGCAAAAACAGGATGCTCAATTAGACAGAACTGCTTTGAAAATGGCACAGAGCTACAGTGTTTACACATTTTGAGGGAAATGAACCTTTAAAAGGCATGTCTCATTTCCGCATGGTAAGCCAGGAATGCAGAGAAAATACAGAGCATCTGAAAAATGATGCACTTCGACTTCAAGTGTGTGTAAGTGTCTAATTAGGCTTGTTTTGAGTTGAGCGAGCTCCGAGATCTCAGAGAGTTTCTATACATGCCAGCACCGAGACACGACACTAATGAGTCCAGATGCTCTATTTTAACGACCCATAAACTCTGTATTACAACACCATTAAAGCCATAAAACACTATGCTGTAAGGGGGCTCTCTAGCACAGACACCAAGCAAGAAAATGCCTAATGCGTGAAATGTTGTTGGGTGCAAAATCACCACGTTGTGGCTATTGAAATTCTTCATTTTTACTGCAGCAAGACTGGAGTGTTTTAAAAAGATTGCCAGGATGAAAAAAACACCCTCTTCATTTTGTTTACTTGTGTTCTTGCTTGTCCTGTCTATTTAAGTGATTTTCACTCACTTAAGTACTATAATGTGAATTTCGGAGCGGCTAATCAACTGTGACAACAGGCTGAACGAGTATAAATGTAGTATTTGTTTATGTCGACCCGCTGGGCAGGAGATGCTGATCAGTGCTCTTTTGGTTCGGCTTTTATGAGGAAATAACCTACAGAATGGGTTATGTGCCATATCATTTCAAATTATGACGCTCCTGTACTGTAGCAGAAGAAGGGGAGAAATGTTTTTACACTTCATTTAAGAAGCACTGATTGTATTACAGTGCATATGATTTCTGCCGAAAGGGCATTGCATGTGAGACTCATAGCTGTAGTTACAGGTGTAGTGGAGGTTTTTCATGGTGTTTATCCCTGCTTGGGGGAAAATTGTAGGGTCGAAGTGAAACATAGGTATCACTATGTTATTTTTGGCACCACATATTTTTGTGATGCCACATTTTACGGCTTACCACCTTCTGCATTTCAAAACCTGTAAGGGATTTAAGTTGTCATCATCAAATTATCTACAGAAGGGCACCTATGATGAAAATCAACTTTTAGAAGCAGTTTGGACAGAACTGTGTGTAAGTATAATGTGTCCACAGTCATATTGAAGTGATATAAAGACAATAAGTATCCTTTTTTAAATTTCCTGACGTTAAAATAGGATCTAAATCCCTCCCATTTTGAGGCCCAACGTGACGTAGGAGTGCGGTTTTCCCCGCCCATCAAATTGATTGACAGTTACATATTAAAACATGTATCTGTAGTAACATGTATAATCATGTCAACAAGACAGGATGTGCCAAGCAAAGCAACTGGGAATAAAAGACCTGTTCAGCTCGCTGTGATCATCAGTCATCATCAAATGTGATCAAAAATTAGTTTAACAAGTTTAAAATGTTTTTAAAATAGTGGACGTTTGTATTAAAGACAGTAAAATTGCTGTAATTCATCACCACAGCCACAAAGTGTCAGCACAATTATAAAAGAAGACACTTCAATCCTGGTTTGTGGACTTAAATTAGGCTTATTTTGTGCATTAACAAAACGGATATCCATACAGCGGTGGATATTAATGTGTATCCTGCCACATTTGCTGCGCAAAAATAGTGCAAAGTGTATGTGTACACAAGCAAAGTTTATAATGACATTGTGGGTGACTCATCGTTGCAGAAAGGCTTGAATTACCTCCACAACAAATATAACAAATAAGCATTGGGAAAGTTGTTACTGGGACAATGCACACATGGCACATGGGAACAATGGGCGTGGAGAACCAGCTCATTCGCATTAAAGGCACAAGCTACAAAAACGGCTCAAATTTTCCAGATTTAAAAAGGTATAATAAATAATCTGACGGGTGTTTTGAACATAAACTTTACAGACACATTCTGGAGACACAAAATATTTAGATTAAATCTTGAAAAAGGATTAAAATAGGTGCCCTTTAGGTGTTTAAATAATCAAGTAGTTGCAAATAGTTGCAATAAATTTGCAATAACTTTGAACTACACTGATTTTTTTTTTGGTCATTAAAATGTCCTAAATCAAGTTTTTTCCCATTAAAAAAACACATTGAATTTTTTAAAAACATAAATTTTTTTGGAATGTTTAAAAAGAATAATATTTGTATTAATTATCAGGAATTATAAAAATAACGACCATTTTGGTAAGCAAATTTCACAACATTTAGTGTCTCATATATAGTTTTATTTCATTTTTACTTACATAAAAATTGCTTAGTTGACCAGTGGCTTAGAAATAGTGCAATCTTAAATATTTATTATTAGGTTTATATAATTTATTTTTATCCTAAAATTCTAAACCACCTTTTCTATGTCTGAAAAGCCAGTAGTGGGTTGCGGCTGGAGGGGCATCCGCTGCGTAAAACATATGCTGGAATAGTTGGCGGTTCATTGTGCTGTGGCAACCCCTGATAAATAATGGACTAAGCCAAAAGAAAATGAATGAATATATTAATTTTAAAAATGCGTTCATTAATTTTCTTTTCGGCTTAGTCCCTCCATTAATCTGGGGTCGGCATAGTGGAATCCCCCAATTCCTCCAGCATATGTTTCATGCAGCCCTTCCAGCTGCAACCCATCACTGGGAAACACCCATATACACTAATTCACACACATACACCACAGACAATTCACCTAGTGCATGTCTTTGAACTTGTGGGGGAACATGCAAACTCCACACAGAAATGCCAACTGACCCAGCTGGGGCTCAAACCAGCGACCTTCTTGCTGTGAGGTGATTGTGCTACCTACTGCACCACCGTGCTGCCCTAATAAAAATATATATTAATTAGAATTATAATTTATTTAGAATATTTTTGACCAGTAACAATTAAAAACTAATTATAATAAATGCTATTTAAAACAATACACCATAAATAATTTACATTTAAATTAACTAATTCCAGGATTCATTAGTGTTCTAATCTTGAGTATTTTTATTTTATGCAAATGTTTTTCCCCCCATTTTTTTTTTATAATAATATTTATTTTTATGTCTAGCCTAATGCTGAAAACATTTCTTCCCTCACCCCAGAAAGCAGAGACATTTATAGTAACCGGTCATCTGGTCATTTTTAGCCACCACTGCATTTCAGTGGATATGATAGTATATCAATGCTAACCGACCAGTATTCCACCTACAAGGCTTGGTCTTGTAGAGATGCAGAAAGTCCCAGACAGGTATGTTTTATCTAAGAAGTGCTGGTGTAGGCTTGGCGATGAATGTGTATTGATATCCCATAAGGTTAAGATTTCAAACCCCACAAGAACTTCTCCATGATCTCTTTCTGTTTTGGCCTAGAGCAAAGGCACCTGCAATGCTCCAGGGGTCAACTCAATGACACATCAGTGAATTTCCAATGTCATTTTTAAAACCAAAAGCATTTTTAAAAGATAAAAAGTGGCATTAGGATGCAATGCAGCACTCGCCTCCAGCGGCTCCATTATTTCAGCTTCCTGCAAAGGTGGAAACGGTTCACTTGGAGGTCAGTATGAAGTCTGCAGGTGTTCTGGGAAATAGTGAGCTGTATCCACCTGAGCAGGGCTGGTGACGTGTTGAAGGCCAGCCTTTGCCTCTTATATTGAGACGTGCTCGGAGTAACGCCGCAACCTTGAGAACACAAGTGTTTTTTCCTGATCTGCCAGCCACTTATCAAAGGTAGAGAGGGCTCCAACTGGGCTATTACTCTTCCTTAGTTGCCTCTGCTGATTGAATTCTGAGATTGTTTTCTCCCGTTTCTGGTATAACAAAAGCTGGGGGAAATGAAATGACGGTACACTAGCTTAATGTTCTTGGTGTTTTGGAAGGGAAACAATAAACAGTGAGGCCTAACTACAGTATATGGTGTTTGGGATGAGTGCTTGAAATTAATTAAGAAAATTTCAAACATGAATGTGTTTGCATTGTATTCTGTATGAATTATACAGTATGTTTAACTTTTAATTATTTCAATTGGTTATTAGAGGTAACAGAATTTAATAACATAATTTATTATCAAAATGTATTTAATGGTAAAGCCAATGCAAATTCAACAAATCTTCAGACTATAGACACATCTTAAAGGGCACCTATGGTGAAAAATCTACTTTTCAAGCAGTTTGGACAGACATATGTGTATGTATGGTGTATAGACCGTCATATAGGGGTGATATAAACACACCCAGTGCTTCTTTTTCAATTTAACAACATAAAAACGGTGGACCAATTAGAGCGGTTTTCAGACCGACCGCAACTTGACGTATGAGTGAGGTCCCCCCGCCCACTAAATTGATTGACAGCTGCGTATTAACATGTCTCCGTAGTAACGTGTATAATCATATGAACCAGACACAGGACCAGGACGTGCGCACACTAAGCAACCATAAATAAAAGGTCTGTTCAGTTTGCTAGGATCATCAATCATCATCAAATGTGATCAAGAGTGAGTTTTACAAGTTTAAAATGTTTTAAAACAGTGCATGTGTGTAATGAATTACAGCGATTTACTTCAGATTTACTTCATCAAAACAGCTGTCAGAACAATTATAAAAGACGCTTTAATCCCGGTTTGTGGACGTTAAATCAGGTTTATTTTGTACATTAACATAACAGATATCCATACAGCAGTGGAGATTAACCTGTATCCTGTCACATTTGCGTGCAAAAACAGTGCAAAGCTAAACGCGCGCTGCCTGTGTGTGTGCCTGTCAGTGCTGTGTGTGTGTGTGTGTGTGTATTTGTGTGTGTGCATGAACTTTGTAACGACATTGTGTGTGACTCATCCTTGCAACTCCACAACATGCATCAAATACTCATTGGTAAAGTTCTTACTGTAGTTTTTCCTCACAAACATTACGTGAGATCTTATTCCTTCGTGTTTGTCTGTTGTCTGACGCAGCCGAGGGAGGCGCTGCCAGGCACGTGGAAACGGTGGGCGTGAAGGACTAGCCTTAAAGGCGCAGTACACAAAAACCGGTAGCTGATGCTAAATGCTACAAAATAGAAACTTATGACAGGTATAATAAAAAATCTGATGGGTGTTTAGAGATGAAACTTTACACATTCTGGAGACACAAAATACTTATATTAAATCTGGAAAAAGTGGTAACCTACGTGCCCTTTAAAGGGATTGTTTACCCAAAAATTTTAATTATTCATTTTGGTTTAGTCCCTTTATTAATCTGGGGTCGCCACCGCGGAATGAATCGCCAACTTATTCAGCATATGTTTTACTCAGCGGATGCCCTTCCAGCTGCAACCCATCATTGGAAAACATCCATACTCATACACTACGGTCAATTTTAGCATACCTAATTCACCTGTACTACGTCTTTGGACTGTGGGGGAAACCAAAGCACCCGGAGGAAACCCACGCGAACACTGAACACAGAAATACCAACTGACCCAGCAAGGCTCAAACCAGCGACCTTCTTGCTGTAAGGCGAACATGCTACTCACTTCGCCACCGTGTCACCAAATTAAAATTATGCAATCATTTATTACTTGTTCTAAACCTATTTGAGTTTCTTTCTCCTATTGAGCACACACAAAAAAGAAGATATTTTGAAGAATGATGGAAACCTTTTGATTTTTTTATAATAATTTACTGGCTACTGATTTTCAACATTCTTTACATTTACATTTTACAAAAAGCTTTGAAACTGAGGGTGAGTATATACAGTAGTTTGCAAATGTTAATTTTGGGGTAAACTATCCCTTTAAAATGAGCTTTAATAGTAAACGTAAATTCAGTAGTATGGAAAAAACACATAAATGTTGATATGTGACAATAGTCTAAAAGTTATCTTTTATCCTCGCTTTATTATTGCAATATCTTCATGCAGATCCTCATTTCCACTGAACTAGAAACAGCTGTTACATAAACATAAATCAAATAAAGCAGATGCTATATAATATTGTTATGAAATTACAACAATAGCAACAAAAAAAATGCTAATCTAATAGATGGCAGTATAATAATTATGACTACTGCAGTATTCTGTAAATAAGATATGTAACTCATTGATCTTTGAATTGATCAATAGTGACATTAGCGTTAAGATTTTATATGTAATAAACATTTTTTTATTGATTGAATACATTTACAATTCTTAATTTCATTTTGAATGGATGTGTTTTAGGGGCGTCACTGTGGCGCAGTGGGTAGCATGATTGCCTCACAGCAAGAAGGTTGCTGGTTCGAGCCTCTGCTGGGTCGGTTGGTATTTTTGTGTGGAGTTTGCATGTTCTCCCCGTGTTTACGTGGGTTTCCTCCGGGTGCTCGGGTTTCCCCCACAAGTCCAAAGACATGCGCTATAGGTGAAATGGGTGGACTAAATTGCCCATAGTGTATGTGTGTGAAAGGGTGTGTTTGGATGTTTCCCAGTGATGGGTTGCAGCTGGAAGGGCATCTGCTGTGTGGAACGTTGGCGGTTCGTTCCACTGTGGCGACCCCAGATTAGTAAAGGGACTAAGTCAGAATTTTATTTTTTTTTATGAATGGAAATGTTTTGATGTATTAATAGTGTTTAATTGCTTCTATTGTTTTCCTCATTTGTGCGTCACTTTGGGTAAATGATAAAATAGTAAATATAAACTACAAATTGTATAAGGGAGACATTTATATTTGACTCCTGTATATCTGATGTCACATTTAAATGTCTCTGTTTTCCCTTCTATTATAGTTTCATTGTGTGTAATACTGATGTTACATTTTCTGTTTTCCCTTACATTAGATCTGCTCTTTTCCAGCTAAATTTTAATGCAGCTTAATCAGTAAAAACAGTGGAATGACTTGATTTAATATACAGTTTTATTTTTCATTTAGCCTAACCTAAAGCACATCATCCAAGTTGTTTTATTCAGGCTATTTATCACCACAAAATCCATTCAGCTAAGATGTAATTGACAAGCAAAATGTTTTGCTGAAACTCTTGAGGGTTTTTTTTTTTTGTCAACAGACGACTAAACCCTCAGGATGCATAATATTCCATTACCGCAATGACTGAAAGACACGGCAGTGAAAGCGATGTTGTGCATCATTCTCATTGTACAATGTTTTTGTGCCTCAGGCCCAGTGGGATGGTTTGACAGGACGGATAGTGCTTAACAAGACGGATGGGCTGCGGAAAGAGTTCAACTTAGACCTCATCAGCCTGAAGGAGGACGGGACGGCCAAGGTGAGTCCTCTCTGCTGGACACTGATGAGAGACGGTCAACGTCTGGTGCTGCTTTTATGGTTTAAACAGAAACATCATTGACTGGGGTCTTAAAGTGTCTTTTAGGCCACATGAATCTGTCTAGTGTTTTGGTGTGTGCATGTGTAAGATCTGCAAAGTTACAAAGCTTATAGTTTTCCACAAAGAGTCTCTTTAGTGGTGCACCGTTCTTGTTTTATTTATGGTATGGTGATCAGATTTTCTAGTTCAGTGATTAAAATGGCATTGAAATGTCATTTATTGTAATGCTTGGAGACAATACATTAAGTCTATTTTTATTTTGAATTAAAATACCTCCAGTTGAGGGACATGACAATAAAAAATGTGTTCTTTGGAAACCTTGTACATTGTATTTTATGCCCAATTTTGATTGCAGAAGTAACCTGGGTGATTCGATCTTATGTCAATTTGTTACTTTTTGATTTAGTGGCTAATTTGTATGAACTGTATGATCTCATTTGTACATTTTAGTACAGTTTACTCATTCCCCAATGATGGTTGGGGTTAGGGATGGGGTTTGTGGGCACACCTTCTTTAAATGAAATCATATTGTTGTATGAATCAGCCACTTTTTTGGTAAGATGTAAAATTAGCTATGTTTCATTGTGAGATTGGGCTGGCTAATTCTGATACAGGTTTCCATTTTTTTACTTGAGTTCTTGAACACTATACTATTTACTATTATTTACTACTATTAATATTATTTATTTGCTTACAAATACAAAAACAGATTTCCGACAATGTCAAGTTTTATTTTATTAGAGTAACGATATCTAACAGAAATATCTAACAGAATAATGCTATTATTTAGTGCATTTAGATTTGGAAACACAGCAATCATGAATAATGGAGGCAGGCTTCATTGCATGAACCAATAATAGTTTATAGTGCAATACAAATATTGCCTCCTTTCACATGACTTTCCTTTAATCATTTTTTAGTGACCATCATCAGATTGTTGGACAGCATTACTACAGAAAACTTAATGATTTATGGGTTGTCATATTTTGTTTATTTGTATTGTTTTAAGTATCCTTCATATAGCCTCTTTAACTGTCACTCAATTTTTGTTAAATTCATACCTGAAAATAACATATGATGTATGCAAGGATGCACCGAAATAAAAAATCTGTGCTGAAATCAAAATTATGGATGCACTTGGCCGAAAACAGAAACAGAAACTGGAAATGCTTTGCAATAATTATTTATTATATTAATTAACCTAAAGTGTTCTATTCGTAAAGTAAGACTTTTTAAATTTAACTGAATAACTTAACTTACTGTACACTAATTAAAAAAAAACATCAATAAGATAATCACATTTTATTGACAGTGTTATGAGGCGTCATATACCAGTGTTATCATGACAGCACATTAGCACTATTACAAACAGGATGAACAAGTATACCACATAGAAATCCCAGTCAGTGCGTTATATTAGTGTTTTGCCTCTCTGGTTAGCATGTACAGTACATGCATAGTTAGTGTATTTTTATCAGCAGTACATGATTGGAATTATACAATTTTGAATTGAATTTTTTACTATAATATACAATTCAAAGCTTTTAAAAGAGTTAAAATTTGACAGTGGCATGCTTCCAAGCTAGTCAACAGTGTGCGCAGCTGCCCTTGTGCTTTGGTGGGCACAGAAACAAACCACCCTTGCAGGTTGCAAGCCATTGAAACGAATGGGTTTCATAGTGCAGAGTTTTCTGCATCTGATGTGAATGCTGCTTCACACTACCCAGATACAGCTGGAGGGAGAGTGAAATTGGTGCTGAACACTAATGGACAGGGCGGCGCAGCATTTGCAGCTGGAAATTCAGTACATCCCTATATATACATAAGATATATAGTTTGTTTGAAAATAAGTTCAGAAATAGACAGAAAATAAGTGCATTTATACTGAAAAACACCTACCAGGTGACAGTTAAGAGGTTAAATGAATTGACATAAATTCTTGATTGTGTCGTTCTGACATCAGAAGTATGTATTAGTCGGTTGATTTGTTTTGAAATTGCTGCTCTCATGCTGACTACATGACTCTTCAATTCTTCCTAAAAGCGAGTGGCTGATGGCGCATCACGACCCAATAAATTATGGACAAAGGTTTGTTCTAGTCTTGGTTTCATTCCCCGAGTTTGTGATTAAGACCTGTGGAGAGCTTGGATTTCCTCCCCTGTGTGAAATTCACTTCAGCAAACCTGCTGCCCTTTCATCGGCTTCCCTTTCCCTGCAGAAAAATCCTTATGCCAGTCACTTCTGCCAAAACGTCTTGCAGAGATGCATAATGTGTGCCAGTTATAGTTATGACAGTTAAAACAGCATGCTTCATATCCAGAACTGTAAAATGGACAATCTTTTTTCCCACAATGTTTCATGCCTCAATAAGTAACACATCTCCATAAAAGCCAGCTCAGGCGTGCATAAAAAAAAGTGCATTAATCCTCAGGCAGATATTTGCAGAGCTGTTCTAATCTACTTTTAAAGTTCATTTGAATAAGTCGCTCATTCCAGACCCGTACGAGGCTGTGTGACAAGTGGCATACATAAACACAGACTAGATTAGGCTTGTGCTAACAAAGGGTTTATCGAACGCAAAAATGCAAGCCCTTCGTCAAGCAGTTTAATTCTTTTATAGCTGACTTTCTCTTTTAAAGGGATCATATTTTTGTTTTTGTTATTTTTAGATTTTTAGCTTCACAAGCCACTTTTTACTCTCTCAGAGGATTAGAAATGAATGGGCTTCACTGAACATCATTTAGTCATTTGCAAACTTTTGTTCAATTTTATAACACAAATGAACAAAACATTAAACAGTATGCTTCAAAAGGATAAAGAGATTAAGAACAAATCCCATATGACTTTGTATTGAACATTATTTATGTACTTAAGCTTGGAAAGGTGTGAGAGAAAAAAAATCCCAAACGATTTAATTCCTTTCATGCATTTTCTAGCCTAAATAAAAGTAATAATGTATCAGCTATAATTATCTTTGTGAAGACATCATTTACTTTGAAACACCAATAAACTCTTTACTTACTCTAAATCAGTTTTTAAAGGAATAGTTCACCTCAAAATTAAATTTACCTGATCCTTTATTCCCAATCCTATGGTTTAAACCTTTATGACTTTCATTCTTCTGTTGAACATAAAAGTAGATATTTGGAATAAAATAAAATACTATCGAAGTCAATGGACTACCAGCAACCAGAATGTTTTAAAATACCTTTTTTTTTTGTATGTGCAACAGAAGACAGGAACTAACAGGTTTTAAACATGTGAAAGGTGTAAGTGAATGATGACATAATTAAAATTTAGAGGTGAACTATCCTTTTAAAACAAATAAATCATTTTCGAGAATTTGTGGCACCTCAGAAGGCAAAACCATTCAGAGACCTCCTCCCAAATCTTTACATCTTTGCACATTTTTCATCTCCTTATGCTTCTTGTGTTTCATATTCATTTTTGAAGGCCGTTCATTTGAATAATGATGAAGATAACAGAAAAGCCAGTCAGTTGCAGGAAAGCAGTTGCTGGGAAGCTCTTTATAGAATTTGTCTTATATTTTAAAACAACTATGTAACCTTTTAATACAGGTCATACATTATTGAATCATTTACAGCATGATGTTGCATCTATATCTCAAACAATACTTATGTCATTGTTTTCTTTTTATGACAACATCAGTTCAACATACATAGCTGCAAAAGTATGCATATTAGATACTATATTTATTATTAGCATATGTTTAGTGGACGTTGATTGATTGGTTGATTTGATTGATTGATTGATTGGTTGATTGATTGATTGATTGATTGATTGATTGATTGATTGATTGATTGA
>CAIGQZ010001492.1:12004951-12020738 GCA_903798205.1 Danio tinwini | reverse complement strand
ATATATAGTATATTCTATATAAATAGTCAGATTTCCTTACCTTAGCCATCTTCGTCTTGAAGTATCCCCCTATCCACCCCTATTTCTTACCCTGTTTCTTAACTAAATACTGGAGAGCTCTCGAGACCTACCTGAGCTTAGATTCCCCTCTCATCTGATGAAACGAAAGAGAGCCCCAGGCTCGAGGATTTTCCAAGCTCAGGGCTCTCTCCCGGGACAGCTTTTCAAACTCGCTCCTACTTATCAATTATCAGATAAGTGTGAACTCTTAAAAGTAATATCAAACAAACAAGAGTTCTGTTATCCTAAATTTCAGAGCTTAATCACAATATATGGTGAATGTGTGTGGAATTAATGTAATCTGGATAATCTAGTATATTTTAAACAACTCATTTAAATGATTAATTCAATTAATTAATGAATTATTATAATTATTTTAGTACTTTTTTGTCAGTACACCCGGACTGACAATGGCAATAAAAAGATGCTGGTATTGACGAGCACTTTGAAAACTGTGCAGTCATTTATGTGTATGCTAATACTCATAAAAAAAACTAAGTATACTTTGAGCAATCACTTATGCATCTTGAAAAATTAGCAAAGCAAATCTGTAAATTGGTTGTTGGATCTAGGAACAGTGACCCACTTCTTCAGAAACGTCTTTCAGATGTTTTATAATTTGACATCACACGCAGAGCCACATTATCAAGCTGTCATTTGAAGAATATTGCTGTTATCTGCTGCTTAAGGGAACATTGTACATCTCTCTTTGAAGCTGTCAAGAAGTTTTTACATCCTCGACTTCTGTCTGATTTTAAATCTAAAGCTGTTTTGCAGATCGTGCCGATAGATATCACGTTGTTTTTTGGGAGTGCAGTGTGTTTTTCCCAAATTATATCACTGCCCTCATGACTTGCTTGAATCAAAATGCTGATTAGATCTTGAAAAAGATCAATAAGTAATAAACAGCAACCAGACTTTTTTATTATATTGCTGACGGGTTTTGGAATAATGATGTAAAAAATCAGTTATGGACGTCCTGATGCACCAATAAGTGCATAATGCAGCATCTCAGTAAGTAATGTTTTGTTTTTTGCATGAGGATGAACAAGGCTGCATCCGAGTCCATTAAAGTCAAGTTCATAGCAGCTACCCAAATAGAACATGAAGCAAGCCAGATGATTGGTCGTTTCAATTAAAATGCAAATGGCCATTGAAATGGGTGTCCAACCAGACTCTTTTACTGGACAGCTGGTGGGTCTCTGTGTTACTGAGGGCTCATTTGCACCAAGTGACCCATTTTTTCACAGAGACGTCCTGCTGGGGGTGTTTTAAACTGTGATCTTGAATTTTGGCAGCTCTGAGAGCCGATGTACAGCAGTTTACAGAACGAGTGTCTGCACACCACGAGGCATGACGGATGAGTCTTCTGACATGTTCTGATCAGGCATCGATCCACTGTTGGGCTTTTATAAATGACCCAATTATTGAGTGCTAGGATGGAGGATGTGCCTTTCAGATGCTAGCCGTGTAGCCGTAATTGTGTTCTTTTCTGCTTTCTAGCATTGAAAAGTTGGTAAGGTGTAAAAAGTAAATGTCTTAAAGCCTAGGATAAGGATTGTTACTGATTTAGTCTAACATACACTCAAAAGAAAAGATTTTTGCTGCTTTTTCAATTTACTTATTTAAAATGAGCTGAAACAACCCAATACCTGAGAATTTTTTTATTGTTTAATGTTCAATCCACTTAATCGTTAATAGTTAACTGAATATTTGTGTTTGAACAACATGAATAAATTGTGAGGAACCCTGCATTTTTTTATATTGTAGTTACACTGTAAAAAAAATGCAGGGTTCCACTAGGGTTGGGTGATGTCGACCAATTTGGCATCATACAATGTCTAATGTGAAACATTGCGATGAACATTGGCATCGTTGTCATAGGCGGCGGTGAATTAATTATTTATGAATAATTATTGAATTCATAATGAATTAATTATTTGTCGCCTATTATTACCTGACCTACATGGTCTTTGTTTTACCCATAACCAAATCATAAATAAGTAAAGATAAGTTACACACAAATTACCACCTGTCAATCACTTTTACCGGGGGACTCTGGCGTGAATAGGCAGAGTGATCTGTGTCGTTATACTAGTGTCGACAAACTTGATTAGTAAAAAGGTGCACAACCAACAGGAACCAATCAACAGTATCTGAGGTTTTCACAAAAATTACTAAGCACAAGTGTGAAAGCGAAAGATTGAAGCAGTGTACTGACGATGAGACACGTTAACTGATAGATTGAAAAGACAGAAAAGTCGTTATATAGATACAAGATTAATTAAATATCATGTTTACCAACTATAGCGAGAAGCGATCCAGCAGTACATCCTTGATGCACTGCTCTCTGGGGTTTTGTGCTCAAAAGCACCTGCTGACTGCCTGGAGCTCAGACACACAGAGCTCAGAAATGCTGGATGAAATGCAAGTGGACGTTGATCTTTTTTTTCTATAATGCCATTTAAAAACTAAGCCGTAGTAGTGTAAACGGGGCCTAAGTGTGTGTTTTTCGCAAGTAGGTTGCTGCTGCGACTGGGGCAGGGCAGAGGATTGTGATGTCTGCTCAGCATCATGATGTCTATCAGCCATCGGCGATGGATGATGGCATTGTCTATCGACCCAACCCCAGGTTCCACACAATTCCTTCATGTTGTCCCAACACAAATCAATTAAGTTAACTTAACTGTTTTTAAGTGGATTGAACATAAAACACTTACATTGTCCCCCCCTCCAAAAAAAAAAATCAAGACTTGTGTTGATTCATGTCCTTTTAAATAAGTTGTTTGAACAAGCAGCAAACATAATTTTTGGAGTGAATTAATAGCTAAAATAATCAAAAATGATACATTGAATGCATACGCATTACAAACATTTAACCCTTATTGTGGATGTTTTTATCCACTCTGGGGTGATTTTGTCTTTATTTGGCCATAACTTTTTCTGTTTCAGCTAGCAAATTTATTTTTGGTGACAAATCTTATTTTAAGAAAATGCTTTTGAATTTTTTTTTTAAACTCAACGATACACTCTGGGCAAATTTACTACCCTTTTGATATCTTAGGGATGAAAGCATCCACTAAATTATTGTATTTACTGCTGTAAAAATGCATAAGATAAATCATTTTTCAAATTTTTTTTTTGCATAAATCTGTTAATCAACCTCAGTCCTTATTATCAAAGTCTTGTAAAACAACTTTGCCTTTGATGCATTGTTTTTGATTAATTTTCATTTGTTTCTCCCTAATTTACTGTTGGTGGCTGTTTTTGTCCCATTGACTTCCATTATAACCACATTTTTTTATTACAAAATCATGACACCATATAATCACCATATAAGACACCATATGTTGGGAAAAGGTCAAATTTGTAATTTTTACTGTTGATCATCAGTTGGCACCATTAACTCTTTAGATAGGCCTGTGCAAAAAAAAAGCTTAGTTTCTGGATTTTATATGGAGTATAACAGCAAATTAAAGTGTGTGTATGTGTGTCTGTGTGTGAGAGTGACCTTTATGACTTACGATGATGTGTTCTAAATATGCATCTCAGCTCTCAGAACTATATGGAGTAAATAAAAACAAAGACTGTGTATTATTGCAGCATCAAATGTGGATATAATGGAAGTCAATGGGGCAAAAACAGCCAACAGTAAATTAGGGAGGAAAAAATGAAAATCTAACAATGCATCAAAGCCAATGTTGTTACTAATCGCTCACATGTCCACAACTCTAATAAAAGGTTTAAAAAATCCAGTCCACAATTACTTTTTATACTGCAAATACATCATTTTGTGTGCTTTTTTCACCAAATCATCATTTGACAAGACATCATTTGTGATCTTGGCAATTAAAGTGTTAAAGTCTTGTAATTTTCTAAACAATTCAGTAGTTTTGTTCAGGACTGAGGATGATTAACTGATTTATGCAAAAAACATTTAAAAAAAATATTTATCTGATGCATTTTTACAGCAGTTTAATTCAGTGGATGTTTTCATCCCTAACATAACAAAAGGGTAGTAAATTTAAACAGTGCACAAGGGTTAAAAAAGGAACATTTGATCATTCAATCTACAGCCTTTCAATCAAACTGTGCGAAAACTGCTTAATTCATGTATTAATTAAAGCATTATTTATAATTGTCAATACCTTTTAATTAAAGGTTAATTATAATTAATAATAAAGTTTACAGGTTAAATCAACAACCCTAGAAACAATATATATTTTAATAAACATTAAATCCATTCAAAGAAACACATTTTGGTTTACCTTACTCTCCAGCCTTCCCCCTTCAAAAAAACGAGTTGTTTATTAATCTTCAGTCTGAGCAGTTATTGATAGCCTTTAGCAAGAAGAAAACTTTTTTTTAACTGTTCTGCAGTTTAGAAATGGCCAAACACGCAGCCTCTCAAGCGCAGTATTAAACCTGGTCTTTGGTGCTCTCTTCATTTTTTATCTGTGTAAAGCCTGTTTTCTGTGACTCCTGGCAGGTTTACACCATATGAATGGTACAACCCTCACCCCTGCAACCCTTCATCTGAAGTGGTCGAAAACAACTTCACGCTGCTGAATAGTTTATGGTTCGGCGTTGCGGCTCTAATGCGTCAAGGTACGTTACACTTAACAATACATTGCTTCACCTGACAATAAAACAACATCAAACCAAGTGACATTCATTTAGAGAAACTGCTTAAGAGGAACTAACTTTATGCATTTGCTAAAAATCACCTTGAGACCAGTCAGTTCAAGTGAATAGAAAAAAAAATGATGTTTTTTACATTTTATCTGGAGGTTTTATACAGTGAGATTCATACAATAAGGAATTGTAGCGCTATGAAGATGAAAATGCACCTCTGGCATGGTTATAAGTCACAACCAGTTATTAAATAGATTCTTGTTCTGGCAGCAAACTTTTAGCTGGGTTTCCTCTGGTGTAATGGATCCGATGCTAGTGAGAAGAGGTTTGCAGGTTCCGCTACAGAAGGCATGAAACAAAATGGATGACCTGTCAGGTGTGCAGAAAAGTGTGAAACGCCAAGAGCGGCTTTAATGAGCACTGGAGAACCAGACAAATCATTATGCAGCGTAGTCTGACCTCACGTTACAGAGAGTTTTCTGCTGAAATATTAGATAAATCTTATTTACATCAGAGAGACCGCTCAGCTATGAAGAAGAAACGCTAACAGGAATTGTACAGAAAAAATGGTAAAGTGCTGGCGCGGGTATTTCATGTCACTAGTGGATTTTAGGATCATCTATTATGCTTAAAGGATCTTTTTTATTAACATTAAGGTATAAACATATTGTAACTCTCACTCCAGACGTATATTAAAATAGGTTTTCAAACTTCTTAATGCAAAGGACCTTTAAATGTAAAATCTCTCCTTCAGTTATTAGTAATAAATATATACTGTTAAATGCAATTAGTGTGTTTTTAATTCATATAAAATGTGCTGTGATTTCCAATAATGCTGTTAATGTCCAATAAGCAAAGCATCCTCAAAGCAATACTATGTTGGTATAATGTAATAGATGTTGTTTTTAGTTTTTAATAAATGTTGTTTACTGTAAACGCCACTACCTTTCTGTTTGTTTTAAATGTACTGTCATTTTCTTTTCTGCTTGGAATACTTGTTAACACTTTACTTGAAGGGTGTTCATAAGACATGAAACCTTTATAATCATGACATGACACATCATGAATGTAACTTAGATTTTATGCTTACAAAATGTCATTAAGTGTGATTCGCTTAGTTATGACATTTTAAATGTAAAGAGGACATATATATATATACACTCTCCGACTACTTTATTAGGTACACCTTACTAGTACCAGGTTGGACCTCCTTTTGCCTTGTAATATTCCTCAGAGATTTTGCTCCATATTAATACGATAGCATCTCACAGTTGCTGCAGATTTGTCGTCTGCACATCAATGATGCAAATCTCCTGTTCCACCCCATCTCAAAAGTGCTCTATTGAATTGAGCTCTGGTGACTTCGGAGGCCATTTGAGTACAGTGAACTCATTGTCATGTTCAAGAAACCAGTCTGAGATGATTCCCGCTTTATGACATGGCGCCTTATCCTGCTAAAAGTAGCTATCAGAAGATGGGTACACTGTGGTCATAAAGGGATGGACATGGTCAGCAACAATACTCAGGTAGCTTGTGGTGTTGACACAATGCTTAATTGGTACTAATGGGCCCAAAGTGTGCCAAGAAAATATCCCCTATACCATTACACCACCACCAGCAACAGCCTTAACCGTTCATAAAAGGCAGCCAAAAAAAATCCATGCTTTCATGTTGTTGATGCCCAATTCTGAACCCACCACTAAATGTTGCAGCCGAAATCAACACTCTAGGCAACTAGAGGCAGCGTGTTTCCAATCTTCTATTGTCCAACTTTGGTGAGCCTGTGTGAATTGTAGCCTCAGTTTCTTGTTCTTAACTGACAGGAGTGGCACCCAGTGTGGTCTTCTGCTGCTGTAGCCCATCTGCCTCAAGTTTCGACGTGTTGAGCATTCAGAGATGCTCTTCTGCATACCTTGGTTGTAACAAGTGGTTATTTGAGTTATTGTTGCCAGTCTGGCCATTCTCCTCTGAACTCTGGCATCAACAAGGCATTTGCGACCACAGAACTGCCGCTCACTGGATATTTTCTGTTCTTCAGAGCATTCTCTGTAAACCCTAGAGATGGTTGTGCATCAATATTCTAGTAGATTAGCAGTTTCTCTAATGCTCAGACTAGCTTGTCTGGCACCAACAATCATGCCATGTTCAAAGTCACTTAAATCATCTTCTTTTCCAATCTGATGCTCTGTTTGAACTGCAGATCGTCTTGACCATGCCTAAATGCCTCGAGTTGCTCCCATGTGATTGGTTGATTAGAAATTTTTATTAACGAGCAGTTAGACAGGTGTACCTAATAAATGGCCGGTGAGTGTACATACATACGCACACACACATATATAAATACAGCGGTACAAGCTGAATTTGTCATTAAAATGTCTTTGTTATCATAAGCATGCATAAAACCTCATTCACATTCATGACTTGTCATGTCATGATTATAAAGTTTCAGCACACCCCTTCAAGTAAAGTATTACTGAATAGTTTTAGCAAATTGAAAAGATTTGTTGTGGGGTGAGGGGAAATAAATGAACCTACATGAACGATATCACAGGAGAAGCTGTGCTATAGGACTCTATATCATCATGTCTATGATTCAGCCATATAAAATTATAAAACGAAACAGTCATTAATACTTTTAATCTACAACCTCAGCAAAAGGTCTTGAACATGTTCATGATAGTCATTCTAGTAATAGTAATATTCCTGTGTTAATATGAAATATTTCTCGATACCTAAAAAAATGTTAAATAATCGATATTACAAAACAATGTGCATATATTACACGGCCAGTTATAGTTTTATTAACTTATTAAATGCAACCAAAATAAACAACATGAACATTTAATTAAAATATTCCAATTGTGACATCCACAGAAGAAAATATAGTTTTAAATAATACATGGAATAATATAAATGAAAACAGATCAATAAATCATGTTGTATGATTATTTGATTGATGTTTTGATCCATAATAATGTATTGTTATTTGTAAATGACCTTGACTAACATTTGTTTTTTAAAAGTGATTCAAATATTTATGACATGACCCGTATTAATAGCATGAACATGCCTTTCGAAAACAACACTTTCATTTTGTTAATTGGTGTGATTTATTCATATTCACGTGTGCGTTTGAGAGCGTGTGTTTTTGCATTATAACCCACAACTAAGCCTCCTACATGAGGTGAGAGAACTAACCTTGTCATCTTTTTCAAACATCTCATCAATAAAAACACAGGGTTTTGCCAGTTAGTTAGCCTATGACAAAAAGCATTAAGAACATACAAAGAAAACTAGTTTGGGCTTTGTTTTTAGCCCCCTTAATTGACAGAGCACTATTTAGGAGGATTATTCAACGTTTCATTGCCTGTCTAAATCAAATTCAATAAATGAATTCATATTGTGATCTTGTCTTCGACTGTGATAAAATCATGGCTGTGATTGACAGCTTTGTCCAACGTGTGCCATTTAAAAGTAAACCAGAGGTCAGTAGTTAGCATTTAGCCATGCTAATTAGGCACAATCTGCAAAATCGCATTTCCAAAGGAACAAACACACATCGCAGTGTCTGTCAAAGAGCTCTTTCTCCCCAGGTGGCTAATGTAAACTGGTCGGGTAGCTTTCAAAGGGATTTATTAGCATTAGCATTACTGAAAGGTCAGCTTAAAGTGGTCTCTGATTAGCTGCCTAGCCAAAAAAAAACATCAAAACAGATCAAACTGACTGTCTTGAATGCATTCAGTTGTTTATTTCTTTTACTTTGTATTTTTTATTTTTTGTACTTTTTATTTATTTTTCTTTTTACTTTGGTCTTGACTTTTTAGCTACACTAATGCTAAAAGAGCACTTTGACAGTAAACACCACCTTTTACATTGAGCTTTTTTGTCTTTTCAAGGAAAATGCAAGATGGTAATCATTATTATCTGTTATTTTTCATGACTGGCTGATTTGAAGGAAAACCAGCATGCATGGCAGTTTTGTTGAGTTTTTTCACTGACTACTTTAGCGGCTAAAAAGGGTGTTAGGTGTATTGCTTAGATCAAAGCTAATAATTTAGCTGGCAACCAAAATAAATTTTAAGGTTGCGCCCAAGGCCTACAAACGCACATACTAAACATTTGTGCTGACTTTCTGACTTCCAACAATCTCGCCCAGTTATCCGCGCATGAAAGACATCTTCAGTATCATACATCAGACTTAGCGATCTGTCTTTCTAATGATGAAATTAGCACATATTAATCCGTTAATAGGAAACTCTCCTCCCATATATCTTAATAACGCGTCTGTTTGATCAGAATCGTGACTTTGCTTATAAGGACAGGTTCAG
This sequence comes from Danio tinwini, assembly GCA_903798205.1. Lineage (NCBI taxonomy): Eukaryota > Metazoa > Chordata > Actinopteri > Cypriniformes > Danionidae > Danio > Danio tinwini. The sequence goes on along the minus strand of CAIGQZ010001492.1, from coordinate 12,011,715 downwards.
TATTGCTCTTTCAGAAAAGAAGATTCAGATTTTTCTTGTAAAGATAATGAATGGTTCCTGTGACAGTTTCATTTTCTTGCAATCTATCAAAGCTCTGAGCCATTCAGCCACAGTGAAAACCCTGAGTAAGAATAACACACATTAGATTTATCACTGAGTTGAAGGTTAACATCTAGAATGAGTTCAGTGAGAGTAAAAGAAATATGAGCCTCTTATGAGACAATAAACCTATTTAGTGTCTAACTCTTGTCTCTTTTGTGTGTGGGATTGTGTGAATGTGTGCATGTGTTTGTGACATATAAGGGCACAATTTTATATAAAGACATGGGTATTACAAGGAGAAGGTGACTTATGAGGACATTCCCCTATGCTCCCATTATTTCAAAAGGTTTATAAATCATACAGATTGCACAAAGCTTCCTGTTAGGTGTTTTAGTAAGTAAGTTTGCACAATACAAAAACAATATGCCTATGGCATGTCCCCACAATTCACAAAACCAAAACTGTGTGTACCTTGTATTTCTTACATTGTAAGGACCAAATGTCCCATAGAATTGCATTGCCAGTAAATGTTGAACTTTTGGGGACATTGAATTCAATTCACTATAATCTTCTATGTGAAGCTGTTTTGACACTATCACATTGTAAAAGCGCTATACAAATAAAGATTAATTGAATTGAATAGAATTTTTTTGGTCCCATGAAGAAAACGGCTCATAAATTGCACAGAATTAAGTATTTTAAATATGGAAAAATGCAGAATGTTTCCTGTGAGGGTTGGGTTAAGGGGTAAGGGGATAGAATATACAGTTTAAACAGTATAAAAATCAATACATCTGTGGAAAGTCCCTATAAAGATAGTAAGTGTGTGTTTGTGTGTATGTCAGTCAGTGTATCAGGGTTGTTTTCTCAGAGGAAGCAGTGCCTTTAAAGAAATAAGAAGAGAAAGTCTTTGTCAGTACTAGAGTAAAACAAAACAAATGTTGCGAAACAGTTGATGAAATGTTGTGTAAACCACTGCTGTAAAGTAACAGCAGATAAAAGATTAGGGAGAGGCATCTGTTTTTCTTAATGTGTTAGTGAGGACAACACTGAAAATGTATACAATGTGGTGTAGTTCTGCCTTTCTGTGTTTTCTGAGAAAACAAGACAAGTCTTCCGGATAAAACTTGCTGACCAATTATATTTAATTTGCATACTTTAGCACTTGACTGAAGTTATTTACAGTGATTTTTTTGTTTTTTGTGTTTTGTGAAAAGATTTTTTGCAAGTTAAGATATGTCTTCATTTCTTTGAGAATAAAGTAAGAAGATTCTTGAGAACTATAAAATGGAAAAAAAAATACTCATGTAGGAATTAAAGGTGCAGTAGGTGATTGTCTTTAGAATTTTTTTTGTTGTTGTGCTGGTTGAAAGTCTCTTCACATTTCAATAGTAATGATTAAAGTAAATGATCTAAATGTGTTTATATGTATTTTTATATTCTGGGTAAGCCATAAGACTTAAAAATGTCCATCCAATTAAATAGTGTCTGGCCTACATCTGCCATAATTCTGATTAGTAGCCCAAACTGTCTGTCAGCAAATGCAGATTTAAGCTAGTGCGCACCTCTGTTCACGGAGATCTGCCATTTGTGCATACATGTGCTCCGCGTTCATGAGAAAGAGATAGAGAGCATGTGAGAGCGAGCGATAAAAACATGCTGAATCAAAACTTTTTTTAAAATCTCAAATCAATATTGGAGTTACTTTTGCATGCTGGAGGAAGGATGACACCATGGCTGAAGTATTTCTTTTAGACAGGTAATGTGTTAGTCACGCAAAGCTGATGTAGATATTCTTGTTACAAATGGGTTATATCTGCACAGAAGTGTTGTTCAGCCACTGAAATCTTCCGGCGATAGATTGATGTGAATATTTTTAGTTTCATAAGGGACCTTTTACAGCATCAATAATGTAGATTTTTATTTAGTTTAACAACAAAACATCATAAATAGCACTATTCTGCCTAGCCTGCTTTACTGAGGTGAAGTTGGTTTTATATTCACATTGGTTTATTTTTGAACAATGACGACCTGTGACACGCTCCCGATATTGTTTACCATGCTATTCTGAATATTCGGTCAGAAATAGCGTGTAAGTGTGGTTTTGTAATGAGTGTAATTCCTGCATGCCGCCGGCCAAGCTTTAGCTTTAGCTCAACACATGAGAGAGGGTTCTGCTGTCATCTTTAGGGTGTGCACGCTCGTGTTTTCAAGAGGCGTGGCTTTGGACTGTAGGGGAGGGACTGTGTTTCAGAGATTTATGCTAACCATGCTAACTGGTTACCATTGTGTCAGATCACCTACTTGTTTTTTTTTTTTATCCCTAATACTTTTTTTAACCCTTAATTTAATGCAGGGGTGTTCAACCCTGTTCCTGGAGATCTACCTGCAGATTTCAGTTGCAGCCCATACCAAACACACCTGCCTGTAATTATGAAGTGCTGTTCAGGTCCTAACTAATTGGCTCAGGTGTGTTTGATCAGGGTTGGAGCTAAACGCTGCAGGAAAGTAGATCTCTAGGAACAGGGTTAAGCATCCCTGGTTTAATAATATCCTCCCCTGGTTTCCGGTTTGACTTGTGGCACTGGTGTGCGTACCATGAGAAATCTATGTTTAGAATTCTAAAATGCATGGCGCTATGTGGCGCGATGGTGAGCAGCGCATCTGGTGTGCGGCCCCCTTTAGTCCCTTATCAGGGGTCGCCACAGCAGAATGAACCATAAACTTATCCAGCACGTTTTACGCAGCAGATGGCCTTCCAGCTGCAACCCAGTACTGGGAAACACCCATACACACTCACATTCATACACTAGGGCCAATATTGTTTATTCAATTCACCTATATCACATGTCTTTATACTGTGGGAGGAACTGGAGCACCCAGAGGAAACCCACATGAACACGGGCAGAACATGCAAACTCCACACAGAAATGGCAACTGGCCCAGCTGGGACTTGAACCAGCGACTTTCTTGCTGAGAGGCGACAGTGCTTACCACTGAGCCACCGTGCCACGTATATATAAATATAAACATAAAAATATATTTCTTTTTGTGTTTTATTGTCTGTCTGGAAAACAAAATAATTTTTAGATGTAAAGTACTAGTAAGTACAGATGTCAGATGTGTTCCTCTCATCTAAACGGCATATCTATTGTCATTTAATTGAAAAACGAACTAAATGTCATTTTCTCATACAGCTCTTTCTTTAAATGTCACTTGGTTCTGTATTTTATTATCTATCAAATATGACATTCAAATATTTTTTTCAGCATGGCTTAAGTGTCCAAATACTTTTTGTTTGTTTCCTTTTTCAGGATCTGAGCTGATGCCCAAAGCTTTGTCCACCAGAATTTTGGGAGGGATTTGGTGGTTCTTCACTTTAATCATCATATCTTCCTACACAGCCAACCTGGCCGCGTTCCTCACAGTGGAGAGAATGGACTCCCCAATCGATTCGGCCGACGATTTGGCCAAGCAGACAAGAATTGAATATGGAGCAGTGAGAGATGGCTCTACAATGACTTTCTTTAAGGTAACATGCTCTGATTTTACATGCTCCATCGAACACGCCGTTCACATAAAAGCTATTGAAATATAAAGGGAACAGCTAGAAACAGTTTAAACACTCAGCAAATTATCAATTGTACCAGAGGCTGTAGGCACGGGAGAAGCTGAAGCTTTTAGGAGTGAGAGTTTATTGGATTTCTGCTTGGAATTGTGAAAAAAAGAGATCAATCTTGTCTCATGATAAAATACAAAGTAATAAATCGGATGCAGAGTCACACACAGAGTTTTGAGTTTATTAACCACAAAATATCACATCCAGTTAAGCATACTGAGAGGGAAATAGTACAAATACATCTCATTCGATAATTGTGGTAGTTATTTGCACATGCTGATGCATTGCATACAGTGCAAAATCACAATATGCACTAATTTCAGTTTGAAATTAGTGCATATTGTGCACTAATACACTGCTCAAAAAAGTAAAAGGAACGCTGAAACGACACATCCTAGATCTTAATGAATGAAACATTCTTATTATGTACTTTGTTCTTTACATAGTTGAATGTGCTGACAACAAAATCACACAAAGAATATCAATGGAAATCTAATTTATGAACCCACGGAGGTCTGGATTTGGAGTTACACTTAAAATTTAAGTGGATAAACACATTACGAGCTCATTCAACTTTGATGTAATGTCCTTAAAAGAAGTCAAGATGAGGCTCAATAGTGTGTGTGGCCTCCACGTGCCTGTATGACCTCCCTACAATGCCTGGGCATGCTCCTGATGAGGTGGTGGATGGTCTCCTGAAGGAACTCCACTCAGACCTGGAATAAAGCTTTCGCCAACTCCTGGACAGTCGGTGGTGAAACATGGTGTTGGTGGATAGAGGGAGACATGTTGCCCCAGATGTGCTCAATTGGATTCAGGTCTGGACAGTGGGCAGGCCAGTCCATAGCATCAATGCCTTCATCTTGCAGGAACTGCTGACACACTCCAGCCACATGAGGTCTAGCATTGTCTTGCATTAGGAGGAACCCAGAGACAACTGCACCAACATATAGTCTCACAAGGGGTTTGAGGATCTTATCCTGACATGTGCTCAGTGTGAACCTGCTTTCATCTGTGAAGAGCACAGGGCGCAATCTTGGTGTTCTCCTTTATTGAGGGTGTCTTTCTAATTGGCTATAATTTCCACCTGTTGTCTATTTCATTTGCACAACAGCATGTGACTGTTAATCAGTGTTGCTTTCTAAGTGGGTAGTTTGATTTCACAGAAATGTGATTGACTTGGAGTTACATTGTGTTGTTTAAATGTTCCCTTTATTTTTTGAGTACATATTTAAGTTGACAAAAAGGGGCCATGCTTACATATTTATATTCCTTTTTAGACTATACCAATGTTTTAACTTGAGAAGAGTTAAAGGTGCAGTAGGTGATCTGGCTAAAACCGGTTAGCATAATATCTTTCAAATACAATCCCTTCCATGCTGTCCAAAGCCATGCCTCCTGAAATCACGAACGCGCACATTAAAGATGCCAGAGACCCAGTAGTTCATGTCATTCACCAGTTAGAAAAGTTTATAGTACTTTATAATACTACGATTCTGAACGAAAAACTGTATTATTTCTAGCATGTTTTCAGTTGTGTAGTAAGCAAGCAAAATAATATTTCTTGCATGCAAGGATCGCTGGTCTTACTCTCTCACGCATTTTATGCTAAAGCGACTACTGTATGCTTAGTTGTTGGCTGGTGGCGTGCAGGAATACATTTATTACTAAGCCTACTTGCATGCTATTTCAGACCGAATATTCAAAGTAGCATAGTAAACAATATAGGGAGCGCGTCACAGGTTGTCATTTTTCAAAAATGAACCAATGTGATGTGAATTTAAAACCAACTTCACCTCAGTAAAGCAGGCTAGGTGGAATAGCGCTATTTACTGGTGTTTAAACTAAATAAAAATCTACATTATGGTTGCTGTAAAAGGTGAACAAAACCTACATCAGCTTTGCGTGACTAAAATAGTTTTAAAACATAACATTACATGTCTAAAAGAAATACTTCAGCCATGGTGTCATCCTTCCTCCAGCGTGCAAAAGTTACTGCAATATTGATTCAGGACTGATTCAGCATTTGATTTTACCGCTGTGATTGTCTCGTGTGCACATGAACGCGAAAGAAATCATTAATGCTGTAATAACCTTCTGAAAACATTTCTTATTCTGACCAAGTGAAATTGAAGAAAAGAAAAAAAAATAGTAGCACATAAAATGAAACATAAAACCGATATAGCACATATTTGCATCACTAGCACACTATTTGGACTATAACCTATAAATGAACCTTTAAGTCACATGAAATCATCCATTCAAAGACGATTCTTTTCATTTCGTAGAAAGACACCGATAATACCTCAAGTGTATGCAAATCCGCCTGAATCCTCCTGAACTCGATTTACCAATCCAGCCATCTAAAATTCCCATAATTCCAATAATCCAGTCACCCATTTTATGAGAACCATCCACACATATGCCCCATTCATCAGTCAGAGAGAGAGGGAGAGAGTAAAAGACAAACAAGTAACACAGATAAAGCTCAGAAGTATGTACAGTGAGGCTGTTGTGAGCTTTATCCACCAAGATTGTAGGCTATGATTACATCGTCATGTATCTGGAAAAATACAGGCCTGTGGAAGACCAGGACAAATCGAATCAGCTGTGAGAGATTTAGTGCACAGCTGTCCCATTTCCCCCTTCTGTCCTGCTCACACACCAAATTTGACAATTTGTCCTCTTTTCACTCGCCCTAATGAGCAAGGCAGATTTGGCGATTCAGTTTTATCTGTACTTATATGGTGTATTTGATGGAATCTGTGTTTAAATACAAATGATGGTAATTAAAACCTTCAGAAAAATGAATAAAATGCACATTTATGTTAACAATAAAGCCTACAGAGTAATGTTGAATTATTTTTTACATTTACTTAGAGTAACAAACACTGTAACAACAAAACATTAATATCTGCAAGGTGAGAACAGTGTACATTAGTGTGAAAAATATTGCAAATCTCTAAATAAATGTTATGTAAATGTTACTTTTTTTGTATTTTTGAATTTCATTAAATTTATTTACGACTTGTAACAAGAAATAAAACAAATCTAACAGATAGATAGATAGATAGATAGATAGATAGATAGATAGATAGATAGA
>CAIGQZ010001492.1:11970117-11984636 GCA_903798205.1 Danio tinwini | reverse complement strand
AAAAAAAAATATTTAAAGATTTTTTCTTATATCAGAACCCCCCCCCCCCCCCCCCCCCCCCCCCCCAATTGCATCTGCATGAAGAGAATCACTTTAACCTCATGAATAATTTGTCTGCTAAATTTAGATCAAGTATATGATATCTGTGTAGCGTGACATCATCTCAGTCATAGCCGAGGGTCAGATTGATGTCCCCTGATAACAGATGTGATAAGCTTTAATAAACAAACCTAGCAGATTTGATCCGAGCGCAACTAAGTGCCTCTCTGATGATTAATAGGAACATCACATGCGAACAGAGACTATCAGTCTGTCAGAATATGGTGTCACTTTCACACTAATGACAGATCAGTCTTGTGCTTTATGATTTTTATGCTAATGTATGGCATTTGAGACAACAGCAGTGCTTTTAGGCTATTTTTATTTCTGTGATGTGTTTGATCGTATGATCCGACAAACGCCTTCAATTCGGTTTGAAAGCTTTAGTTTAAAAGACAGAAGTAAATGGTTCTTCTGCTTCACATTCACCTGTTACTGCACAGACACATCTGATACAGCTGTGCCTGTTGAAGGCTCTGTTGGGCGTCTCTATGGGATGCTGCATGTCAAAGCAAACACACCAAACATGTTTTTTTCAAGCAAGAAAGCAATGGAGAGAGAGAGACAGAAAGACACAAAGACATCAGGTTGTTCCCTAGTGTCGCAAGTAAAGTCAGTATGCAGTGTGAACTTTTCAGAATCTCTGTATTTTCCAGATAAAGACATTTTGTGTTTATATTATACTTTAAATGTACAATTAGCTCAACAATGTGTCAACATTTTACCTAAATGTCTTTCCAAATATAATAATAATAATTCCTTACATTTATATAGTGCTTTTCTGGGCACTCAAAGCGCTTTACACATTGGGGGTAATCTCCTCATCCACCACCAGTGTGCAGCATCCACCTGGATTACACGACAGCAGCCACTACATATTAGCTGATTGGTGGAGAAGAGAAAGAGGGATAAAGCCAATTATGATATGGGGAGGGTTAGGAGGCCATGATGGACAGAGGCCAGTGGGCAGATTTGGCCAGGATGCTGGGGTTAGTCAGGACCTCGGTTTAACGTCTCATCCGAAAGACGGCGGTCACTGAGCAGTATAGAGTCCCCGTCACACACAGCAAATTCATCAAAGTTAAATTCTCAGTGTTGAAGCATTTCAGAGTAAATTGTTGACATTATAGAGTTAGATTTTGATAAATGAATATAATAAGAGTTAGAATTGATTTGATGCAGTGCGAAATCAAGGAGTAATCTATCCAACACTTGGTGGTGTTATTTCCAACATCTGGGAATTCATGCAGCCCCAGTCACTGAAGCATTTTCCATCGGAGTTTTAGAACAGCAACTGGTGAGTCAAACTACCTTAATGTTGGCATTTTACTGACTTTCTCTAAGGAAATAATGTTGTAAATATATTAAGTTAATTACTTTAGAATAGAGTAACAATTTTAAACTTCTGCGGTTCATTCATGGTCGTTTGTGTAACTAATTTAACTGCACTGCTATTGACTTCTTTTCAAGAATGTTTTTTTATATGCTCACGCATACACAGTGCATAAAAACATTAAATGCACATGTTCAACACATTTCTGTCACTGTAAATGCCCATTTGTGCATTGTTACCCATCTGTAAAATAAAATCGACACTTTAATTTGTATCCCTAAACTAGCGAGGGAATCCCAGGAGCCGCTGCCAGGATACTAGCGGCACCACATGGCGGTTTCCTTGAGCTTTGGAGAGTTTCTAAACATATCTGCTGAGTAAATCAACATATGCTTACTTGTAAAAGGTTTCCTGACTAGAAATATGATTGTTTGTTATTCGTGAACGTTAATTTGGTTACCCCGGCCCGCTTCGTGGCCGTCCATGTAAAGTTAATAGTTCATAGACTTGTGTGATAATAACGTACGCTTGATTTATATTAAGTGTTGACAACAATTAAAGTTGGAACGTTAATGTGTTTAAATGACCGCGTTTGCACTCTCATACATTTAACGTTAGTAAGTTAGGCTAGTTCTGTAGTCAGGAACATCTTAGTCAACCTTTTTCTCCCGCATGATGCTGTTACTAAAACTATAGGCTAAACTTTGCATGTACACAACATTTCCATTTCATTAAAGACATTTAGTGCGTTATAAACAGCCACCTGTCTGTAAAATCAATCGACTGATTCATATTTTAGCAGCCTAATGACCCCTCGCTTTGGAGAGTTGCTGAAGCATATATGGTGAGTAAATCAACTTAAATTTATTGTAAACTTAACCTTTTGCCCAGAAATATAGTTATTTGTGCATTTGTAGTTCAATTATTCAAAAATACTGCAGTAGTTGTGAATTTTGGCAGATCATTTGTGGTTGCTTAGTACTTGAATACAATTTCATATTGACAGTTATTAACATTATTTTAATTACTAAATGCACATAAGTTTGTTCAAATGACCGCTTTTTTGCATTTTAATAAATTAAAAGGGTTTCTTCACCTATAAAATAAAATTGACACTTTTTGTATTTTAGTACCAAAAATAGCAAGGGAAGCCCTCTGCATCTGTCTATGCAATACCTCCAGATAATATTGCATTTTATGGAATACATGTCACCATGTATTGTTTATTTATTTTATATATATTAATATTTTAATGGCTCATTTGTTGCCTTTGGATAGTTAGCTAACAAATGCATCTAAACACTGTGAAATTGCTTGTCAATTTGATAAAACGTATTATTTATTGTATTATTTACAGGTTTGATTTGTAGAATTATCAATGATCAACACCTCAATCAAAAGATATGTGAAGATATGTGAGGCATAATTTGTGATGTTCATCTCTTTAAAAAAACAAATTAGAATGTTATGCATATGTGTTAGATACTAATGTGTTGTTGTTTTTTTTAACATCCACAGTTCTCCATACAATAATACAAGACCCTGACTGTGACGATGGCTGAGTAGAGATTGTGTATTTCCACAGTTGGTGGAATGACCAAGCACACCTTCTTGAACATTTGTGGTGATAAAGTTCGATATTTCACAATAAGCTGAAAGGGTATTAGAGCATTAAAGAATAACACATGACATGAAGGTGATAAGTTTTGTGTTGTGGGTGAACTGTTACTTAAATAATGTTCTGCTCTTTGTTTTGCACTTTTCCCCTTCTGTGTATCCTAATATTTTAGATTCTATTTGGACCTGAAACATCTGCTAGACTCCTGGAAGAGCCTAACAAGTTGAATCTGGTATAGAAACACACACAAGCACACACACACAAACACACTGGTTGCTAAAAAAAATAAAATTAACAGTTTCTGTATTTCATAATTCATGTTTTGTTTTTGTTTATTCACTGTTACTAATTGTGTACAAATTGCAGCATTGATCTCCACTTGGTCAATAATTGATGTTGAAACTTTTATTTGACTTTTTTGACGTTTGTGTAGTTTTAATAAATAATATAGAGAGAATTAAGTCCATAAACAGACAAAAAATATTCATGCAGTTATTACAAAGTTTTTGTACCATAATGTACACCACCAACCCAGACAATATACAGTGTCACCTTAGACTATTAAAAATGTCATTACAATTTTTAAAGTCAATAATTGTCGGAGAAAAGATCAAGATCACATTATGGAATATAACAGAAATCACAAAATACAGAAAACTGTTAGCTTATGGATATTTTTTACACTGTGGCCAATATTTATGGGAAGTCAGTGTCACTAAATAATATAAAAGATTTTAAGCTCTAAATTTTGCTCCAAATGTTGTGTTAAATTGAGGATTCTGGAGAGACAGCTGCCTGTTTTTTCTCTTCTAGTCATAGTGGTTAACCTAATGGTTTTGAAGATTCCAACAGTGATATATGTTTTTTGTCTACTATTGCATATCCTGTCACCTCAACCAGCTGGGAGAGTCCAGTTGTGGATCATCATGTCGATTTTCAAAAGGTGAGTTTAGATTTCTTGAATATGTTATATTTACTTTAAATGTTCTTTTGAATATGTCATAGAATTTGATCGCAATTTGTTTTCAGACTTTTTTCTCAGTCATGCTGGAGTCTTGAAGAGTCCTTAGATGAGCATCAGCTACCATATATCCTTGCATCAGAAACCACCAGACAAGCGATCAGCAGCTACTACATTGTCATGGACATCCAAGGTCATCCTGTGGCTGGGAAGCATATCATTCACAGGACATGCTTGAGATTTCCTTGGTCTAGTTTGTTTTCATACAAGTTTACAGCATTTATACCTTCATTCAGACTGTTGTCTTTGATATTGATGACCAAGGAAACACCAGAAGTGAAAGATTTGCAAGCCAAGTTGTTCTCTTGAGTTTAAAATGTAATTTCAGAAGAAAACTATGCTTTATTGAACTTTTTCAAATTGCTCTGATGAAACATCAAGTTCAATTGTCAAAACATCTGTAGATATGCCAGCTCTGTCTATGTGTGCACCAAAGGACTGGAACAGCCTTTTCGAACACTGGTCATACATATTTTGTTGATACTGTCTGTACCAATAAAAATGATAAAGCATATCTGGTGCCATATTGTTGCATTTTAAAAACTGAATGAATTGTTGAAATGGTGAGCGTTTTCAAATAAAATGTTTACACTCAAGAGAGTTGAATAAAATAACAATATATGCAAGTAAAAAAATTACACCGAACACCAAAATAAAATTTATTTTACAAATAAATATGAATAAATATGATTACATTTTTTTTTAATTAACCCTAATGTCGGTGTCAATGTGCCAACACTTTTGAAAGTGTTGATCTAACTCTGTTGGGAGCGGACCCCATGAGAAACTTTCAAAGTGTTGAAATTAACTACCTTAGAGTTGTTTTGGGTCCCCATGTTTTGCTGTATACACTGGGGCATTAGTAACCACACAGACCGCAGGTTGGGAGCCCCCTGCCGGCCTCACTAACACCACTTCCAGCAGCAACCTAGCTTTGCCATGTGGTCTCCCATTCCATATGTATGACTTTCTGTCAATGGAGTGTTCTCTTAAACAAACTTTTTCGATGAGAAATGTATTATCTGTAAAAGTTCTCCCCATATTAAGAATTAGTGTTTCTGCAATAATAATGATAAAACCTACAATTTTTAACAACACTTTTGTAAAAAAAAAATAATAATAATTAAATTAATTAATTAAAAACAGAAAGCATCATAAAATTTTAAAATTAACAATAATACATTTAATAATTTCTAGTATGTTTGCAAACACATTCCATTAGGATTTAGTTGTTTTGTTTTACCACCAGTAGAAAGCTACGAAATAATCACATTAGAGAACACAGAGTTTCCATTAAAACCTAAATAATTCCCATTATAAACATTAAAATTCTTTTCAAATTCTGGTGTTTTTGCTTTTAGCAGGGTCATATCCATGACGACCGAGAATAATAACTGATCGAACCAAAGAAACGAATCTTTGATCAAATAAATTCAGCCTTGGTGAGCAGAAGACACTAATTAAAATAGTATGTGGAAAAGAAAAAAACTTAATAAATAGTTTGCAAAACCTTGATGATTTAAATTAGTCTAAAGATTCAAATAGCCTTGATGATTCAAATGATACATTTTAGAAGTGCTAAAGTTTTTTAGAAAAACAAAAGAAATCTTCAAATATTATGCACCAATGAATCATATACAAGATCAGGGTATGCAGAATTTATCCAGCATTCTGCACCACCATCAAGCTAGTACTGCTATAAATCGCCTAAGAGGGTCTTTTCAACACTCAAAAAACGATGTTTGCTGTTTGTTCAAACTATTTATTTAAAATGAGCTAAAACAAAACAATTCTTGAGTTTTTTCAGGACAACTTAATTGTTTTAAGTTCAATCCACTTAAATGTGTTAAAACTAGTCATTTAAAGGTGCAGTTTGTAAGTTTGACATCCAGTGGTTAAAATAGGTATTGCAATCCTGGTTCTAAACACACACAGGTGCAGGTTGTCAGATTGACGACACCAACAGGAGTGTGCCTGACTTTCAAGCCTAAAGAATGATTTAAGGCTGATTTAAATAGTGTTCTAAATAAATTTAAAAAACGCCACGCGATAGAAGGAAAGGAGTTTTTGTTCTAACCAACACCTAAAAATGTATATTTTAGAAACAGTTTATATTTCTTGCAGCTGAACAAGAGGATAAACTGACAATGATAACCTCATGTGCTTTATTCAGTGTTAAATGCTAATAATGTGAGTTTGAATGCTATTTTCCTTGACATTTATTGTCATACTACTGACAGTGCAGATAGTTTACATCAGATCTTGAAACTAAAATAAACCATTTGAAATTAAACTTTAGAACTGTGACTCCAACACTATCAGTGATTCAGCATGTACATTTAATAATATTAAATAGGTTTAATATGTATTAAATAGGAGTTTGCATGTTCTCCCTGCGTTCGCGTGGGTTTCCTCCGGGTGCTCCGGTTTCCCCCACAGTCCAAAGACATGCGGTACAGGTGAATTGGGTAGGCTAAATTGTCCGTAGTGTATGAGTGTGTATAGATGTTTCCCAGAGATGGGTTGCAGCTGGAAGGGCATCTGCTGCGTAAAATCGTGCTGGATAAGTTGGCGGTTCATTCCACTGTGGTGACCCCAGATTAATAAAGGGACTAAGCCGAAAAGTGAATGAATGTATTTAATAGATAATAAACCTTACCTTATCATTGGAATGCAGTAAGTGCACTATGCTGTGCTTTCTGAATGGCTGTATTTAAGTTTCTGTCATGTTTCCTCTGGTGCAAACAGCCAAATTGCTTATCACTGCAAATCTTGTACATGACGTGACAATTTAACCTGCTCACCTAATGTTTATGTTTGTAATATTTATATTTGCTAATTAATATCCACCTCATGTGGAACTCTGAATCTGCGTCTCATTTCGGAGTCTCCTACTGTCCACTCGAGGTCGCATTTTGGTCATGGATGCATACTTTAAAAGCCTTTCTGACTGAATGAATGAAATACTCTTTTTCCACAAGGCAACCTGGGGTGCTGAAATATAATTGGCTAAACTAGCATTGGGTAGGTTAAAGGTACCAAAACAAAGACATGGTTTTGGCATGGAATGCACATTTTCAATATCTGACTTTAGCATTGTTTTTCAGATAAACAAGAATAATCACTTAGCATTTTTCTTACATATCTGCAAACATATTATGGTATGTTCATGCTTTAGAAGAGTCAAAAACTTACATAGAGCACCTTTAACTTAACTTTTTCATGTTGTCTCAACACAAATCAGTTGTGTGATCCCAGCATTTTTAAGGTAAATGATAGATTCCCTTCGATGATTCACACAGGGATTATTTTTCATTGAGGTACTGAAATTAAACCTTTACACCTACAGCCTGACATTACAGCAGACGCATGCAGTAGCTGCTGGGTTATTTGATCTCAGCATGAGATGCCCATTCAAGCCCTGTTATCCAGAACTCCACGCTCCCTATACCATTTGGCTAAGATAAAACCGTTCTGTCTAAGACTCTGAATGAGGCCTACAGGTGCAGGGCTTCTCTACTGCTCTCAGGGGAAACCTCAAATACACATTAAGCCATGGGAGATGACATGCACAAGTCCAGGTGCTCCATTAGAGCTGATGATATGCCAAATAACAGTGCCCTTTAGGAGAAATGCAAGTCTGTGTTAACTGTGAGGACATCAAGCACAGAGATTCACTTTGAGTAGCTGAGATACCATTCAGAAACAAATGGATGTCTTGGTCTTGTTCTGTTGGCTTGTAATTGGTGAAATGAATCCAAATGTGACCAGCAGGCTATTAGAGAGGTTGTTGTAGACAATTTATTTATTTATTTATTTTTGGTCATCGTTTAGCTTAATTACATTGACCTACATCTGCATGTGTTTGATTTAGTCTTGGCTCATTAGAGTCATTTGTTTGGGAATCAGATTTAACTGGTTCCACTGTATGTTTTTTTTTTATTTACTTTGAAAAGAACAGACTCATTAGAGTGATTCAGTAGGAAATCCGACTACAGTTATTACTATATTGGCCTGTTTCCACTGACTGGTAAAGAAGGGTACGAGTCTGTACGGGTCACCTTTATCAGGCTTGCGTTTCCACTGCCAAAAGGGTACCAATGGTAAGTTTCAGTTGACGTCATCCTCGCTCAAGGAAATGCCTTCAGTAAAGCTGTACAGGTCGTTCACATATCATGTGAGAAGCACTTCTCACAAAACAGATGCTTCATACACATAAGTACTTGTGCATAAATATGTATTATTAACCTTTCTATGAACAGGATTTGATTATAAGTGCAGATCAATGATGTGTGAAATAGCCTTCTGTAATGTCTGCAATTATACAAAATAAATGAATAAATGCAAGATACATGAACACATACAGACCCTTACAGTCAGTTTTGTTAATTTGCTCAGTTTTTTCCGGCTTCTCCTTTGTTTTCTTGCGTGTCACTCTTACGTTTGTCTGTTTCTGAAAGGATTGGATCTTCTTGGCTTTGTTGCTGTTCATCAAGACAACGACAAGGTTTGTTTGAGCTCGGGTTGACCATGGCTCATTATTATATGTATATAGTATTACGGTGTAATGTATCGGCTGTGTATTTAAAAATGGCGCTTTCTTTGTTTTCATTCTCCTGCTTGTGTATGTGCTAGAGACGTTTCTCTGTAAACCAATAGCGTTCAGCTGCACGTCTAGCTCCGCCTTTTGGTACCCTTTGGTCGTGCTAGGTACTTTTTGCAAAGGGTACTCAAAAAGTGGTACAGTATGGTTCGCTTTTTGGTACCTTTTGACAGTGGAAACAGCCATAAAAGCGCACCAAACTGTAGCGTACCAAACTGTACCACTCAGTGGAAACGGGCCATATGAGTCTACTCCTTGGGAATCAGACTTTACTGGTTGTGTGTATATTTTTTTGATTCATTAAGAAAAAACGACTCATAAGAGTCATTCATTGGGGAATCGTACTTATTGCAGTATATTTTTTTTATTCACTAAAAATAATAAGTAACTTGTATATATTTTTGTTTGTTTGGGAATTCATTGTTTGTGCTGTATTTTTTTTATTCAGTAAGCGAAACTCTTAAAAAGAAGAGTCATTCGTTTGGGAATTGGAGTTCACTGATGGTAGCATAATGATGGAACTGATTTTTTTTTACAAGAATTTTCCAATTTTAGCTGGATGTTTCTAATTCACTAAAGAAAGAATATAAGAGTTGTTCATTCAAGAACTGAACTTTCATTAATCCACTGTACTGTAGGTTTATGATTCACTTAAAATAATTGATTCATTAGAGTCAGTTGTTCAGGAATCAGACTTAACTGTATGTATTCTACACCTTCACAAAAAGAATCATCTCATATTTTACTTAAATGGGTGCACTGTGCCCTTGATTCACTAAAAAGAAACTGCTTGTAGGGATCATTCCTTTGGGAATCTGATTTTGCTGATTATTTCACATGTTTTCCATTTTGTTTTAAAGGACCTCCTTGTTAAGAGTCATGTTTAGGAATCAGACTTCACTAGATGCCCAATTTTTTGTTGTTGTTTTTACATTTTATTTCCACCTCTCTCCCCCAAAGCATCCAAATTCAGTCAAACAGGTAAATATATTTCTACCAGAAAGACTCAGAGGAGGCGGAAAAACGTTATAACATTTATTTAAAATGAATAAAACATTGCAATTTCAGTTACTGTCCTTTGTGTATAGTCCTTTGGCCTAAGCCCCGTCGATGATGCAGGTCTCCTGAAGAGCTGGCAAATACTGCCTGAAGATGAGGGCAGGGCGGAGCCAACCCCTAGCGAGAACGGGGCTCAACCTGATGGTGGTGGGGAGGGTGTAGGGAACTTCGGTTACGTCACCTATGATCAGCGAAGGAAATTGTTTTAGACGGCTTTTTATACAACTAGCTTGATCATTATTGGTTGAATTGATAATTATGAGAAATTACGTAGAATTAGAGTCTTCCTGTTAGAACCTTCGCTGAAGCTTACATTGTTATACATGGGCAAAGACATATAAAACCATATACTGTATTCTACATACGAAAATAATACATATGTACACATATCAATCAATTAATCAGTAGAGTGAGAGGTATTTGCTTGTCAATGTAAGGTTTTGTTCCAAAAACTGTGTAAACAGATCACATATTTTATAGTACTTTTTTTAATACCATAGGTACATCCATACTATAGGTAGTTTTTCCAGTGCAATGTAATGTCAAATCTTTCAGCCAGTGGTCAATAGATAGACTCTCTATATTCTTCCAATTAAGTGCTGCCCAGTTTGGTTTTAATTTACTTGTTTCACTCTGTGTTTCTGATTTACCAAAAAAAAAAAAGCACACATAAAATCATTCATTTTAATCTTGAATTTGGTAGTGATGCTGCTCCAAATTGTGTCTTATTGAATGTCAGCTATGATTAGAACAACAGAAAGGCGAGTAGCCTCTTTTTTGTGGGTCCATATTTAGCAATGTAACATTACTGTAGGATAGATCACCCAAAAACACAAATTTGCTGTAAATATACTCATTCGAGAGTGGTTACCCCAGAATAATAAAGAGACTAAGCTGAAAAGAAAATGAATGAATGAATGTACTCATTCAGCCCATACAGGCTAAATACCTCATCTAGACACTAAAGTACAGTATGATTCGGTACAGGTCACCTTGATCAGGCTTGTGTTTCCACTGCCAACAGTATCATTCTTGATCATTCTTTGCAGAGTCAAGTTCTCTGTGTCTACATATTTTAAATGTAGACACAGAGCAAATGCATAGAAATAGCAAGCGCAATGCTTTCCACACATTAAGACGCAGCATGTGAACGGCCTCGAAAACAAAAGTGGAGGACATAAAGCAGATCCTGTTCTTGCTTATTATTACGGTGTCATGTTTTGGCTGCGTATAAAAATAGTGCTTCCTGTTATTGTGTTGAATTCTCTGCAAACCAATCAGCATTCAGCTGCTAGTCTATCTCTGTCCTTATGGTACTGTTCTGCTGTTACAGTCTATGACTAGAAATCCTTACAAAAGCATTCCAAAACCGTTGTATGGTACAGTTTGCTATATTGGCAATTTTGACTGTGGAAACGGTACTGTACCGCTCAGTGCAAACAAGCTATATGTACCTCAGGCTTCAAAGAAAATTTTCATTTGCATTTATCAATTGCAAGTTAACAGCTACAGGAAATTTGAGAGTCAATAAACAAATACAGGCTTAACAAAATTAATCTCTTACGTAATTACTCTTCCCTGTGTAGTTGTGTAAAACTGTTAAATCTGTTGTTTGAGCCAGAAAACAATGATCTAAAAAGAACTAGTTTATTAAATCTGATTTCTCTTTTGCTGAGGATTTAAAGGTGAAAATATTGCAAGTAATACTCGATTTCTTGCACCGGCCCAATCATTTTTACTTTATAAAACCTCAAGGTATCGTCAGAAGTCATGGATATTCATTTTGTTTTACCTCTGAATTTTAAAGTGCCAATCACAGAGGATCAAAATGTTCTACTGAAGATCAAAACTCACCTACTGTACATCTGAGGGTGAGTAAATGAACATCAGATCTTCATTTCTGGCCGAACTGTGCCTTTAAATTTTTGATTGAGCTTCTTTATGATGTTTTGCAGAAACAGACCTCAAGATCCTGCAGTCTATGAGGTCAAGATGGTGTTCAGTGTGTGCTGTTACCTAAATAACCTTCAGAAATTCAGCAGCATAGAGAATCATCCACACACTCTCAAGATTAAGCTCATCATTCCTGTCATCGACGAGACACCACAGGGATTATGGAGGTGAGCTTGTGTTAATCTGAAAAACATGGAAATTAAGCAAATTTCACCAAAGTATCGCTGACTCACACCCGCCAAATATCAGCATTGTATCTCTGCATTTCTGTAGCACATCAGTGAATAAGAGCTTTATTCAAATCCACACAGATGGCATAATATTACTGTGCTGCTGAATGTGATGATGTTTACTGCCAGCTTAAGGTTTTTTTTTTCTTTTTGGTATTTTGATTAATTCTGGGATTCGGTTTAGACTGCCGTAATACCGTTTTCCCTGTCCCTAATCTGTTAACCTCATAACTCCTAATCAAAAAACCCGCAAGCCGTTCCTCTCTTCTTCTCTTTTTTTTCCACATTGTAATCTTGAATGAATGAGGTCACAGATTATGTGCATGCAACATTTCTCTCATCACTGCTGACCTCACCTGAATCTCGGAGCAGTGATAGACTTAAAAGAAAATACAATAAAGCCATTGCACCTGGCCGTAAAGGAAAGTCACATCCGGTGGTCGTCCAGCAAATCAGTTTGTCTCACAGAGGAATGCAACTGTGTCCTTCACTCAAGACTGCTTCTCTCTTTTGTGTCTTATCAAACTAGAGGTTGTCTAGTTTGAAACAGGCCAACAGCGTGAAATTTTGGCCCATTACAATTTTTTGACCCTTGTGCCTTTCTAAACCCACCTGACGTTTTCTGCAGTGCACTGAAAAAAAGACACTTCGAAGTAGTAAATTTAAAAAGTGGAGTACGTTTTGCAGGGAATTTTTTTCTTTAAAATGTTATATTTTGTTGAATCTACAATTTCTAGAAAATGTTAATTAATACAGTAAAGGTTGTTTCTACTGTAATTTTTTCAGTGTGGAGAAAAAAAAAAGTTACTTTTTTTCATAAAATGTGTTTACTGTCATAGTACAGCCTGAGCATTTTGATAAACATCTCATTTTGAGCTCTACATCAAAAGGGAAGTGATGAGTTTTGATTATTTTATGTATGTTTTTATTGTATCTTAGATTTATTTTGTAGAATAAATATATTTTATCATGAATTTATAAGAAAATATTGACATTTTTCTACTTCAAAATGTCATGACTATTTCAAAGGGTTACTTGATGTTATCAAATTATTTTTGTAATTATTTTTTCTGAGTGAAAATTGTTTCAACAGTATTTATCAATGGATTAGAAAATAATCATGAAAAATTCAAGGAACATAAATATAGTTTTTTTTGTGACAAAATTTGTGTCCTTTTTTACTTTTACTGTACTAAGTACAGCCTGGAAATTCTGCTAAGCATTTCCTTTTTGTGTTTTATGAAAAAAACAGAAGTCATGTGGGTTTGGATTCATCGTATCTTAAATAACTTTATTAAATAATTAACTAAACTGGTGGCTCTGTAGTTAGTGCTGTTGCCTCACAGGAAGAAGGTCCTTGGTTCAAGTTCTGACCGAGAATGCCTTTCTGTGTGGAGTTTGCAAGTTCTCCCTGTTTTCGTGTGTGTTTCCTATGGGTGCTTCGGTTTCCAATAGTCCAAAGACTATTTGGTTAATCTACAAGCAATTTCTAGAAAATGTAAGTTATTAATATAGTAAAGGTTGTTTCTGCTGTCATTTTTTTGTTTACTGGCAAAGTACAGCCTGAACATTTTAATAAACATCTCATTTTGAGCTCTACAGCAGAAGTAAAATGATGAGTTTGGATTTTATGTATGTTTTTATTGTATCTTAGATTTATTTTTGTTAAATAAAAATAATATATAATGAATTTACAAGAAAATATAGAAATTTTTCTACTTCAAAATATCATGTTTAATTCAAGGTGTTACTTGATGTTATCAAATAATTTTTGTAATTTTGTTCTGATTGAAAAATATTTCAACAGTATTTATCAATGGATTAGAAAATAATCATGAAAACACATGGAACATAAATATAGTTTTTAGTGATAAAGTTAAGTGTTCTTTTCCACTTTTATTGTACCAAAAATACAGCATGGAAATTCTGCTAAGCATCTCCTTTTTTGTAATTCATTCATTTTCTTTTTGGCTTAGTGCCTTTATTAATCAGGGGTTTCCACAGCGGAAAGAACCACCAACTTATTCAGCATATGTTTTACACAGTGGATGCCCTTCCAGCTGCAACCCAGTACTGGGAAACACCCATACACACACATAAACTACAAACAATTTATCTTTACCCAATTCACCTATAGTGCATGTTTTTGGACTTGTGGGGTTAAACCAGAGTACCCGGAGGAAACCCACGCCAACACGGGGAGAACATGCAAACTCAACACATAAATGCCAACTGACCCGGCTGTGGCTCAAACCAGTGACCTTTTTGCTGTGAGGCTACAGCGCTACCCACTGCGCCACCCCTCCTTTTTTTGTGTTTTATATAAAAAAAAAATGTCATGTGGGTTTGGATTCATTGTATGTTAAATAATTTTAATTAAACTGGTGGCTCAGTAGTTAATACTGTTGCCTGACAGAAAGGTCCTTGGTTCAAGTTCTGACCCAGAATGCCCTGCTGTCTGGAGTTTGCAAGTGCTCCCTGTTTTCGTGTGTGTTTCCTGCGGGTGCTTCGGTTTCCAATAGTCCAAAGACTTGCAAGTATAGGTGAAATGGATAAAGTTAATTTGCCATAGCGCGTAGGTCTTTAACTGGATTCCTGGAGGG